>CATNEM010000145.1:797500-1182500 GCA_950096795.1 Macrostomum cliftonense
GATTTTTACTTGTTTAAAAATTGGGAAATCAGCTATTAGTTAGAAATTGCCTGGTTTTGTTTACAGTGGATAAATACAGCGATTTTTAAGAAATCTCGCTATGGATTTTTTAGAGAAATTTCTCTATAAATTTCAAGGCAGTTGGCAAACTTTTAAGTCGTAATCACAATGCAATCATGCAGTTTAGCGTGTACAAATACTTAAAAACTAAAACGGGATGATTTCAAAGCTTTATGGTCATAACAGCATACTGTTGCGAGGTATATGGCGCCAAAGCTGCTCAAAAACGACAATCTAAAACTTACAGTAGCCAATCGACAGCCAGAATTTTAGCAATATCGTCAGTTGGCAGGCCAACAGCGTTCAGAACAATCACCATGGTAACTAGGCCGGCTTGAGGAATTCCCGCCGCTCCAACAGCGGCGCATGTGGCTGTCAGACTGGAAATCATTTACGAATAATTATTTGATGTAGTTTTAAATCAGAGATATAAATGTACTATTGTAAACTCACGCTATAGAGATTAGCTGGCCAAAGTCGAGGCTAATTCCATTTAGCTGGGCAATAAATATTGGAGCAACCGCTTCGTAAAGCGCCGTGCCTGCATGCGCAGGGTATAGGAAGGGGTTGATGTACATTGTTTATCAGGGGGGGTAGGAATTTTTGTTCATTATATAGGGAAGGAATTTTGCGTGTAAGGAATCGTGTACATCGGGGAAAGAAGTTGATGTACATGTACGATTAGCTATTAAGCAGTGTACATTTGGGATAGAATGCGATTAGAAGGCTGCTGTAGAACGAGAAAGCTAAGAATGCTGTGGGTTGTAGTAAACCTACAATCTTTAAAATGACAATGAACCAAACCAAAAAAGCCGCACCATTCATGTTCACCGTAGCTCCAATCGGTAGGATAAACCGAGTCACCCTCCTATCAATGTTATTGTTCTCTTCCAGGCACTTGTAAGTGATTGGCAGGGTTGCAGAGCTGTGGGATGTATTATTTCAGGTTTTATAGCTATAATCTTCCGGTATTTAAGTGGCACTTTGTACCTCCAAGAAACAGTAATAAAAATCCACCTGGAACTGGTCCCGAAAGCGGTAGCCATCACCTGCGATGTTCCGGCCAGAAATTTCAACGGATTTCTTTTCGTGACAAACAGATAAACAATCGGCAGTATCAAAAGTCCGTGGATTGCTAGACCCGCGAGCACAGTGGCCAAATAGAGTCCCAGCTGACGAAGCGAAGCCAAAGGATCTGGCATTTTCACCAATTCAGCTGCCACTAAACTTAAAATGCCAACCGGGGAGTACCTACAATCGTTCAAGGGAATCGAACAAAGTTTTCATGCTCAATATCGATTACTTATTCAACCATTTTTTATGAATCAAAACTTCAAATTACAAACCAAATAGCCAAGTTGATCATTAGCATCGTGGCGTCTTGAAAACTTCTCATGAAATTGGCCACGGGTTCACCGCCTGGTCCCATCTTGATGAGCATGACTCCCAATAGGATAGAATAGACTACCAGGCCGAGAACATTCATGGATCCTTCAACTTTGGCAATGACTGTCTTTATTGTCACTGTAAACGGAATGTTTTTTTTTCTAATAATCGTTTTCGGTACAATTTTTGTTAAAATGAGGTATAGTTCTTTTTTCCGATTTCAATCTAAACTGTACTTTACGCGTTTTACTTATATTCACAACTCCGAAATGTCCTTTATAATTCTGTGATAAAATTTCGCAATAAAAAGTTAAATATTAACCTTTTAGCTTGAGGTTGAGAATAGCAAGGCTGCAGATGACTAAAATTCTATTTAAAACACTATAATTGCTTCTAAATGGAAGCTAAAAATGCTTGAGCCATTTTCTGAACTTTAATTAAAAGTTTCGACCATTATACCCCGAATGCTATAGAAAGTTTCAGCTACGTATTAGCTATTTGAGACATGCTAAGCGAAATCCCACAGTTCTTTGACTGTTAAAATAGCATTTTATAATGCTAAAAATGCATTGCAATTTACATGTAAATATACACAATTTGATATAATTTGTTGTACTCGTACAATTAGACACTCATACCTGTTCCGTTAGTATTTGCACTGACTACTGTTTGCGTCTGCGTCTAAAAGAGATGAGGTTGCGAAAAAATTATATTAATAAATATTTAAAAAATCATAATCTAATAAAAATTCAAAACTAACTTACATGTACTAACAAACAAAAAACCGGAACACACGAAAAGAGACAAAAACTACGAGTATATAATTGGCTAACTATCTGTTGTATATTTTCTGCATACGTGAATTCTGATTTCTGAAGAATCTACGCTCACAACTTGATGTAGGCTCTCTTTTTTATAACATTTCTTAAGTACTGAACTTGTAAATGCCTCTGCTCAAGTTAAGATCATTCACTCTTTTTTGGTCGAGTAAGTGGCAAATTCAATTTCGACCAGCTCCTTGATCAAAAAGTCTCCGGCACTCAGCTGTCCAATTGACTCCGAGTTCTCTTAACTAAATCAAATTTATAGCGCTGGCAAAGAGAGAAATGTCACCACCATGTCCACAGTCTACGCCCAATATAGTAGTACACTGTACGGAAACTTTAAAAAAAGCTAGTCATTTTTTCAAGTGGCCCTGCCTTAAGTGCATTTTCTTGAAGAAGCAAAGAGGGACCAGTTAATTTTTTCGTGAAAGAAATACTTTTATACGGATTACTTTTGACCGCACGTAAAAGAATGTACTAATAAAATACGAGTATATTTTTAAATTGTTTAACTATTGTTAATGTAGTAAACAATACTTGATCAAAATTAATTGCGTTTTACTTATCTCTTTAGCCATTACTCAGATCCCAGATTTTATGAGTACTTCTGGAGAAGCAAGAAATTGGCTTATTAAAGTCCCATGCGCACTTTTGTTAATTTATTGATGCAATTGACTGCGGACGCATACAGTAAAAGTAGTGACTACGAGTAATCAACCAACTCGTTGTTTTAGTACGAAAGGACAATAAATATAGATGGTTTGTATAAGAGATCACTTAGAGTTAATGGTTTCGTTGATAATTAATCTCTAGGGGATTAAGTCAATTTAACAGTAGCACTGAGTCCTCTAGCTAATAGCATCTCGTAATAAGAACCTTTAGATACCTTTATTAAAGAAAATCTTATCCTCAAAATTCGAAACTATAACAAAGCCGATCTCTAATTTACCATCCTAATTTACCATTCAAGCAATAGTGGTATAATTTTGCAAAATTATAGCCTATTTATGACTATTTGCAGTATGTATAGGCCTGATAGCAAAAGCTATTAATGTAGAAAATCCCTAATGTAGCTTAGGCAGACGACGAGTCAGTTGCAGACGGGATGAAAAGGACGTGCGCGGTGGCTAATGCCAGAAGCGGGCAAATTTCAAATAAAATGCTTCAACATGGTCCATGAATTACTGTCAATATTGAAACCATAGCTCCCTGTTTTAACGTACGTGTAGCCGTAATAAAATTTTGGATTTAAAAAAATTCATTCTGAAAATGGTAGTCGTACCGAACGAAAACAGGCCTCGATCAAATTCTCGGGGAACATATTTCTGCAGCAGAAAAAATGGTTGCTATTTAGAGATTGTTAACTAACTAACTAACTAACTAACTAACTAACTAACTAACTAACTAACTAACTAACTAACTAACTAACTAACTAACTAACTAACTAACTAACTAACTAACTAACTAACTAACTAACTAACTAACTAACTAACTAACTAACTAACTAACTAACTAACTAACTAACTAACTAACTAACTAACTAACTAACTAACTAACTAACTAACTAACTAACTAACTAACTAACTAACTAACTAACTAACTAACTAACTAACTAACTAACTAACTAACTAACTAACTAACTAACTAACTAACTAACTAACTAACTAACTAACTAACTAACTAACTAACTAACTAACTAACTAACTAACTAACTAACTAACTAACTAACTAACTAACTAACTAACTAACTAACTAACTAACTAACTAACTAACTAACTAACTAACTAACTAACTAACTAACTAACTAACTAACTAACTAACTAACTAACTAACTAACTAACTAACTAACTAACTAACTAACTAACTAACTAACTAACTAACTAACTAACTAACTAACTAACTAACTAACTAACTAACTAACTAACTAACTAACTAACTAACTAACTAACTAACTAACTAACTAACTAACTAACTAACTAACTAACTAACTAACTAACTAACTAACTAACTAACTAACTAACTAACTAACTAACTAACTAACTAACTAACTAACTAACTAACTAACTAACTAACTAACTAACTAACTAACTAACTAACTAACTAACTAACTAACTAACTAACTAACTAACTAACTAACTAACTAACTAACTAACTAACTAACTAACTAACTAACTAACTAACTAACTAAATAACTAACTAACTAACTAACTAACTAACTAACTAACTAACTAACTAACTAACTAACTAACTAACTAACTAACTAACTAACTAACTAACTAACTAACTAACTAACTAACTAACTAACTAACTAACTAACTAACTAACTAACTAACTAACTAACTAACTAACTAACTAACTAACTAACTAACTAACTAACTAACTAACGAACTAACTAACTAAATAACCAGCTAACTACCCACACAAAGTCGTTAAAACTTGCCTGATCAAATCAAGCAGCGGATCAATGGCCGATGCGGCTCCTGCAGTCGCAATAGGTCCCACAGTGGTTGATGGAGTGGCTTTTGTGTCTCCAGCAATCGCACCAGGTTGAATAAGATAGACTAGCACCATACCGATTGCCATAGCAACCAGCGTAGTAACCAAGTAGTACACAAGAGCACGAGCGCCCAGTTTCCCTGTCACTCCGGCGTCGAGGCTACACATTGCGGTGACCAGCGAGCTGACAATGAGCGGCAAAATCAACAGTTTCAACATTCGCATCAAAAGTTCGCCGGGAAAAGCCACATAGCGAATGGCCACTTCGTCCGACGACGCGATGACGCCGCGAAGACTCAGGCCGAGAGCGGCGCCTAGGCCGATGCCCAGCAGGAGAAGCAGCAGGAGCAGATGCTCAGCAACTGATTCGGCCAGTTTTTTTCGAAGCTGACGTGTCTTTGGGGTTAACCTTGCTGATGGCAGTGTTGTTTCTGAGAGACTTCCGCTCGACACTGGAATTCCGAATGTAAATTTTTCCATTTGGCAGGGAATCGAACCTAGGACTTCACTCGAGGCTCGAATAAAACCAAATGAATAATAAGACAATACCCTTGGCTAGATAATTTGCCACTTATTTACACAATAGTACATTTTTTAACCCGAATTTTTTATTCTTTAGATGAAAAAATTCATTTTACACATGCAAAACTAAAGAAATTCAAATTTTTTTAACATCGAAAGTACACAAAGTTAAATTAAAATGTTTCTTGTAAAATAGATCAGCATTTCTTACCAGAAAATGTTCCATAGAGCTTTTCCGCCATTAGAAATCAGTATAAAATCGAGAATATTTTGTAAAGTGACTACGCAATTTGAAATTAATAGGAAATGGTCGACTAGAGACTGGTGCTTGTGAAGCTTACAATTTTCAAAGCAAGTCTAAGGCAATTAACCGAAACAAATCTCACTTTTAATTTTAACTTGTTGCAGTTGCTGATAAAAAGTTACCGCGTTATCGCTTCGGGCTCTCAAGCGTTTAAGCTGAGTCGAATATACGTATATCTTTACAATTCTTTTTCAAGTTGTACATTAATGTACGCACAGAAAGTTTGTTCTAATAGAATCATTAGAACAATTGTACATGTGTACAATTGTACATGTAAGTGTACAGTCTGCAAAGCAAGTTTCATATAATTATTACTTGAATTAAAAATATAACACCTGGCATAACAGTTATTAGTTAATTAGTAAAAATAAAACCAGAAGACAAAAAAAATTGCTGTTTGTGCTAAAGAAAGTGTGTGACGCTTGAAGCAAGGAATTATGATTTTTAAAAGATTATTGTTAAACAATATATTGGCTAAAGTTGTTAAAATATTATTTTCGCACTATTTATAATTTATAAATAGTTATGTTATGTTTAGCAATTGTTTGTTTATTTATCGCACGTGTAAATTTAAACTAACTGATAGAATTGTGTCAATAATAATCAACGACCTTGGTTCGTTTCGAAATTTTTTGATACATTTACAAGCGTAATTTCTAAAAAAATTATTGAAATTTTAGACTAGCTGAGCAGAAAGGATAAAATGACGGGGAAAAACAACTTTTTGCCTAGAGTATCTGACTATTATCTTTCTAATAAACTTATTGAATGTAAATTTTATACTTAAACTATAAAATAATGAAATAGTCGATTAGAATTTAGTTACAAATTCATTTTCAGCATCGATTTCAATTTCGTGTTCAACGGCTATTTGTTGGGCAGAAATTCTCGCCATGCTGTTGATGGCTGTTACGGCGGCTGCTGCACCCGCAACGGCTGGTTTCACACAACGTCGTGCAGCAGCTACTGCAGTGCGACTTGCTGCACCATTCACCAGGCTCGGGTCGTACAGTTCCGGGCGAGCTCGTGTACAGCAGATCAGGGCGGCGTAGGCTGCACGAAATTGCGGATGTGACAGGGCGTACACGAGTGGATTAACAGCACTATTGGCGTGCGTCAGAAGTATAAACACAATCACAATGTACGGACTGTAGTTGCAAGACTTGCACATCACCTGCGATTGGTGATTTTTTAATTAAGTTTAGGTTCAGCTTCGTGTAAATAGTATAGAATCCGGTCTGTAACATACCTGCAGGACGTTGTGAATATTCAATGGTATCCATGCGACAGCAAACGCCAGAACTATAATTGACATTCGCTTGGCCGCTTTCACTGTGGCTTTCGAGATGCTTCGACCGCCAACCGTAGCGCCACTTTCGGCAAGACGCGGCCGTCTATTGCATCGACTCGGGTTGGACAGCATCCCACCGCTGCCACCAGCGGCGCAAGACTTTCGCCTGTAGCCGAGTTCTCGACGGATAATGCAGAACACGACGGCGTAAATTGAGAAGACCACTACAAAAATCCATGCTGACCAACCGAAAAATACAACGTAGACCCAGTAGCGCAAATCTATAACTTTGACAAACGAGCATTTGCCATCAGGATGCGGGCCCATGTTCCAGCCCATCAATGGAATGAAGCCCAGCAAGGCACCGCAGAACCAGAGTAGAGCGCACAGTACGGACACATGACTCTTAGTGAATAGTGAACGATAGCGCAGCGGATACTTCACCGCAATCAAAATCTCCAATGCAATAGCCAACAAGCTAATGAAGCTGACTTGCGTGAAAGTCACAATTATACAGTTGATAATCAGACAGCCATAGAAACTGTTCTGAGGAAAACCGCTCTCAGAGATCGAAGCAAACGGTATGGCAATAATTCCAACAAGAAAGTCGACCAGGGCCAGATTTATAATGAGATAATTAGTCGGCTTCCGTAGGTTCCGGTGCGTGACCGCTGCCAGAATAGTCAGCAGGTTGCCGCTGACAGTCAGCACGCAGATCAAAGCTTCTAGCGGCAGTTGCAGCATCAACGGATTGAATGCATTCTGTGCGCTGTCCGTAAGACTAGGATCCGTTGTGGAGTTCCCTGAAGAATTCATGCTCACATCCGCCTGCGCAACAATTGAAGAATTTGGAAATACAGCTTTGTGTCGTTGTTAAATATTAGCTTCTGTTCCGTTAAGGCCCTATGATGTATGTGCCGGCACTTCCCCGTCAGGGAATGAGGCTGAAAGACTCGAATAACGTGCGACAAGAAGTGGTCTGAACCCAAGTCAATAAAGCCGACTTTTATGTAGCAGGGCTGAGTTATGTCAATAACGCATGTTGCCAGCAGTAAGTATACGCGGAAATTTGCTCGCTAGAACTCTGTCACAGACGCGAAGCCATTGGCTTCCTATTGGAGAAACGCCCACTTCCTTTAATATGGGCCCTCGCAGCTACAATCAACTACGTAAAAGTTCATAGAAGCGAAAAGTTCAACAAACAAACTGGAACAAGAACATACGTTTTCTTCTAGGGGTGTTGCTTGTTTGCAACATTAAATCCCTTTTTTAGGATTCTTTTATAGTATAGCTACGAGTGTAATAGGACAATATCAATAAATCATGAGTATTAGCTAGATCTTACCCTCTCGTTGTTAATAATATTCATTCAAAGACGCACCTTACGCTGTAGTATAGCAAGGCACAAAATGACTCTCAGTGGTAAGATGTAACAGGAATCTGTTGATTTAAAATCCATTCAGTTTCAGCTGCAGTCTCAACAAGTCTACCAGCTGAATGGACGCGTTTAATTCTAACCAATCAGAAGCATCGATGGTCACATGTTAATATATTACTCATATAATCTTGTATTAAATTTAATTTTACTTAGAAAATGCATTATCATGCAACTGGTGCAACTAGCTCGTATTAAGGGTAGGTTAAACTTGTGTACCATTAGGAGTAAATTTTGATTGCCTCCCTTAAAATTCACTGATAAAGATGGACTAAAGATCGTTACGTGATAAAATAAATTTGATTAAAAAAACTTTTGCTGATAAACTTCCAACAAGTCGCTCTTAAAAAGTTCTAATGTTCAAAATTCTATTTCAACGTTTATTCTACAAAAGTGCAATAAATCAACTTGCACTTGGTGACACGCCTATAGTTCGAGTCTTATCGAACTATAGTGCAAATACTTGATAATGCTGTAAAATTGATGCTGGAGACGCGGTAAATGCACCAAAATTCTTGCATGTATGGTTTAATCTTTGGTCATTAAAGCTCTTTCGAACTTGTATGCAATAAATCCATTCGGCGATTAGTATTAAGATTTTTTACCTTTGCTTAAAGACGTCAGTTAACGGTTTTAATCCAAACTCAAATATCAGATGAAGTCAATCAGAAAATGATAAGCAGTTCAAATAGAAAAAAAAACTGTGGCGTAATGATATACCTTGTCTGATTTTCTATAGATTAGACAAAAAATTCTCTACTATACGGAAAATGATCCTGGTGCCAACAGTCTTACTTATAGTAGGTATGTACTTATTGGTATGGTATGCGTAAAATACAACTGCATTTTGATCGCTAATGAACTCAATGACGAACTCAATCATGAACTCAGTCATGAACTTAATCATAAACTCACTCATAAACTCACTCATGAAATCAATCATGAACTCACTCATGAACTCAATCATGAACTAACTCATGAACTCATTCATGAACTAACTCATGAACTTAATCATGAACTCACTCATGAACTCACTCATGAACTCACTCATGAACTCACTCATGAAATCAATCATGAACTCACTCATGAAATCAATCATGAACTTACTCATGAACTCACTCATAAACTCACTCATGAACTCAATCATGAACTTAATCATGAACTCACTCATGAACTCACTCATGAACTCAATCATGAACTTAATCATTAACTCACTCATAAACTCACTCATGAAATCAATCATGAACTCACTCATGAACTCACTGATAAACTAAATAATGATCTCACTCATGAACTCACTCATAAACTCACTCATGAACTCACTCACAAAACCACTCACTCATAAACTCAATTATGAAATCACTCAGGAACTCTCTCATGAAATCACTCATGAACTCACTCATGAACTCACCCATGAACTAACTCATGAACTAACTCATGAAATCACTCATGAACTCACTCATGAAATCACTCATGAACTCACTCATGAACTCACTCATGAACTCACTTTGTCAATTACCTACTCAGTACATTTATGAGTGACAAACCACAAAACGCATTTTTTTTTCCAATGAATCGCTAAACTCAGCAATAATTTAGCTAAGCTTTTAACCAGTACTCCTTGATCTGTCCGTACAGTAGCTAGCTACCAATCTCTCTACGATTTGTGCCCCAGCCAATCCAAATCCCCAAAAAAATCTTCCCCCAAAAGAATCAACGAGTCTATAGAAAAGGCCCAGACTTTAGACAATTCGTTGGCAAAGAAAAATAGATAGAGAAAGCTGGCGCCAGTGGACAATCTAGCTATATAGGAATAAGCGCGACAAAAAACAAAAACCTTCGTCACAAAACGAAGCCAGTTGTGTTGCTAGCTCCCCAGGAAGAGCTAAAGAAAAGATTTACTTTGCTGTCCAGAAATCAAGCTAGACCATGAATTTGGTAAGTGAAAAAAATATTTTCATACGAGTATATAGGGACCTACGCTAGGTGAGGTGCACTGGTTTAATCCAGACTATAATCCCTAAGGATTAGGCACTGTATGTTTATTTTTAGAAATTATATTAAGCCTAAATCTATTCGGATTTTTTTTATGAAAATACCCTAATGTCTCAGTTGTATCCTAGTGACAAAAAATATTTTAATTTATTACCATTTAAATTGCCTTCTTTTCACGCAAATTTCTATTAACCTACGATTGAAAACTCCAAGTGTTCATACCCAAATTGTCGGAGCACTCTATAACTGGTTAATTTATGAATAGAACCTTTATAACTGATAAATTGATTTTTTTATTTAGACTCCCCCTCTTTTGATCACATGTACAGCCAGCCCACAGTAACCAAGGGATTTGTACAGCTGCCCAGTTCTGAAGGGTTGGAGGGAACCAAAATTTACCCAGCTCAAACTGGTCCCCGATCTCAGCTGAGTGGACTGAAGCAATGCGGGATTAAGTGCCTTGCTCATGAGTACAAAACATTTCTTAGAGCAGTGGACTCGAACAAACGACCTTCCAGTAAAAAAGGCAGATGCCCTAACCAATAAGCCATAAATCCATCGAAACCAAATTGCGAAAAGTAATTAACATCAACAAAAATCAATCAAAATTTTCACAAACTCCACACACGCGCAGCTAACTGGTCCAGCAGTGAACAAGCTGCAGCAGAAGCAGCTGCTCAAAAAGCAAGAAGAACTCGACAAGCGTCGTCGCAGAGGTGCAAAGCTGCACAGCGAAGCCGGCGCCGCCGTGTGCATCCAACGCTGGTTTCGCAACAACCACCAGAAGAAGAAACAGCAGCAGCAGCAGCAGGAGGAGAGCACAATATGCGGTCGCGTCAAACGCTGGTGGAGTGACGTCAACACAGGGGCGGACAGTTTCTACCACCGACACGTGAGCCACGACGCCAAACCGACTCTGGCTGAACTCGCCAAGCGAAAACCACCACCACCAGCGACCTCGTCCACCGACCAAAAGAAGAACTCGGAAGAGATAAAGACCAACAAGAACAAGGATCAGACCAATTCGATTCAACAAGAAGAAGCAAAAACTGTTGAAGAGCCGAAGATCGACGAAAATGAAACTGTTGAGATCGGGAATCAAAACGTTGACGAATCGGCTGCTAAGTAAGCAATGCTGACGTACATACTGAAATTATACTGTCATTAAAGTAATTGCATGGTTGAGGGATTCTTTGTTCAAGTTTACATAGATTCGTTAGTTTTTGTTTAATCGGCACAATAATTGCTGGTAATTCAAACAGCTGGTCGATAGGCTGTATATGTCTCAGAAATCAATATGCTCGTATTTTTTTACTTATCAGGTTGCAGACATTGACAACCAACTGACGTTGTCACGTGATTCTTATAAAAATAATTGCACCTGTAACGGAACTGGTTTTAGGGCGAATGAGAAATTTGCGTTATCTAGAAATTTTCTTTTAAGTCCTGCAAAACATTATAGGAATAAAAAATTTATTTGTTTTAATGTTTAAAACTATCGTACATTCCTTATATTAACGTGTTAAAATATCTATGTATGGATCATCTGCGCTATTTTCATGCACACTAAATATCTTCCGAAGCAGTAAAACTATTTTTTGTGTTATTAAATCACATTGACTACATTATAGATGCAATACGGTCACATTATGTCATATTAATATAGCTTTTTGCAGCCTATTTGGGCTTACAAGCATGGAATTTAATCTGAGATAGCCCAAAGCTTGGCAAAATCATTCTGTCTATGGCCCCAAGATGTGCCACAGCAGCAATCAATTTAATCCGATAAGCATCAATTTAATCCATCATCAATTCTCTTCACTACATTATTCCGCTTTATTTTACATTGTACTGAAACACTAAACACTAAACACTAAAAATCAACATATAAAGTCGTAACAAGAAGCGAAAAAGCAGGCAAGAAAGTCCGATTTTACTAACGGCAGGATCATATGCAAAATTCACTGTCGAAGGCTTGATCAATTGACGTTTTCTCCCGCTATGCAAGCCGGCACGAATCGTAGCATTTGCCGATACCAACCAGCGCATTTTATAGGGGTGATCGCAGCCGTAGCAGCTTCAGCAATGCGTTGAAGCACAAGAACTCTCCACTGACCAAGGGTGGTGTCTGGAGGAGGCTGATCAAGCTCCTGATGCACATTCGGATTACTGAGCTCCTGCTTAATCATGGCTTTCAAACATGAATGTGCAGACTCAACAGGATTGAGGAATGGACTGTATGGTGGCAGTTGGACGAGTTGAAACCTGTGCTGATACATTTCTGGAACTCAGGCTCCATTATGAAACCGTGCACCGTCCATAATTATGCAGAATTGCTCCTCAGCATCTAATCCTGCAGCTTCAAGCAGAGATTGCACCAATTCATTGATGCACTCTTGAAAAAGGGCTGCCGTCATAGTTTGACCGACAATTTTGTGATAGACAAGTCCAATGGATGGTGAAATAGCTTGCAGTACATTCACTTGGTGACCTCGTTGAGAATGAACGGTGCGCCGTACACGCTGACCTCGACGACCGCGTCCTTGAGTTCTCCGTGTCCAAATGTTAAATCCCGTTTCATCCAGATAAATCACGTGAACCTCTGGACCAAGCGCTGCGAGCCATTCGGCATATTGCCTTCTTCTGGCTATAGTCTGAGGGCTGTTGCGTACCTCCGGTATGTCGGCATCTCTACCAAGAATTTTCAGTGTTATCAGTTGCTTCTCAAGAACTCTACTGATGGTTGACTCACTGACGACGAGCTGAAATTCTTCATTCAGCTTCTGCTTCATTTGTTGCAGAGTTAACAGAGGGTTGGCTTCGATAGCCTGAAGTAGCAGCTGAATCTGAGGCTCTTGCAACTTCACTTGGCGAGTACCACCCCTAGACAGGCGATTTCTTCTGCCCGTGTTTTCAACCCGCCTGCGAATACTGAGCACTGTTTTTTCTTTAACATTTAGCCATCGTGCGATATCCTTGGGATGCTCACCTCTGTCAAGTGCTTCTACCACCAATTTATGGCATTCGTTGGACAATTTCGCGTATGGGCCACGATTATGGGGTTGATCTTGTTCTTCCGCAGCAGTAGCAAACGATGCTTCGCTTTCCTCTTCAACTCCGAAATCGCTCATCGCTTGAGAGTTAGTGGTGATGATAGGCGCGGCTGGAGAGTCTAATGGATCAAATTGATGCTTATTGGATTAAATTGATTGCTGCTGTGGCACATATTTGGGCCATAGACAGAAATATCTGGCCCAGCGTTGAGCTATCTTGGATTAATTTCAATGCTTGTAAGCCCAACTAGGCTGCAAAAAGCTATATTGTTGTCTATAGCCCCAAATCCCCAAAAAAATAATAATAGAAACGTGACTTGTTAAGCTAAATGGTTGACGCATTCTGTCAGTCTATTTTTGATCGCGGTCGGGTGCAGAATGACAGGGATGCGTCAAAAATATATATTGAGCCAGTTTAGCCATTCAGTATGTTATTTTAGTCCAGCTGAGCAAATATCGAGAGAAAGTCCAGGGTAGAGGAATGCACGAAGCATTTTTTTACTTTACATTTAGTGCTTTAAAAGCGGAAAATGTTTTCTGCTTTTACAAACTCTGACGAACAGGCCTCTAAACAGTTCAATAGTGTTAATTTTATGAAGCATAAACCACAGTTATTCTGACTTGTTATTCCTTGAAACAATAAATCCGTATTGCTGCTTAAATCAGTTGTGTACACGACTGATTTTAAGAAATGTCTTACATTTCCTAATCTCCACAATGATTCTATCCTTCTATTTTACACAGAAAAATATGGATAAGAAAAAACATAGATAAATAGATAGATAGATAGATAGATAGATAGATGGATAGATAGATAGATAGATAGATAGATAGATAGATAGATAGATAGATAGATAGATAGATAGATAGATAGATAGATAGATAGATAGATAGATAGATAGATAGATAGATAGATAGATAGATAGATAGATAGATAGATAGATAGATAGATAGATAGATAGATAGATAGATAGATAGATAGATAGATAGATAGATAGTTAGATAGATAGATAGATAGATAGATAGATAGATAGATAGATAGATAGATAGATAGATAGATAGATAGATAGATAGATAGATAGATAGATAGATAGATAGATAGATAGATAGATAGATAGATAGATAGATAGACAGATTGATAGATTGATTGATAGATATGAGTAGATAAAGTAACGGATGTACAGTAGGCTTTATGCTGGATGAAAGGTACGAGCTAGATAAGGTCCTAAGAGACATCAAACTTTAATATCAATGAAGTTTTTGAAGCGAATAAGTCTAGAGAAATGGAAAATAGTACACTCGTAACAATAGCACGCTAGTGACTTGTTCGCGATGCTTTCGCAAGATCCTGAAGCATGATTGGTATTGTTTGTTCTAAAAGATTATACTATATTTTTCTCGTAACTGGAACTGAAGAGATCGATTCGAGTATTTGTAATACACAATTTTCAAATATAAAAGTAGAAACAGCTTTGCGGTAATAACTTACAGAAAATTCTATTTATACAAGGATTCTATTTATCATGCAAGAATATAAATGTAGTTATTATTGTTTTTATCATGCAAGAATATAAATGTAGTTATTATTGTTTTTAACACATGTCGTGCACAATCAAAACGAATAGATGAAACAGTCCCTATAGCAAATTTAGAAAAAATATTTTGCTATAATATTATCAATAAAACAGTTTTGGCAACTCGCATACGCAGTTCGTCATATTTTTTTACAAGTAATGTTTTCATGAATACACTGGCCAAAATGATTGAAAATGTTTAATACTACAGAAAAATTACTGGGCAGGCTAAACAAATAAACCTGCTGTCAACTCGCCATTACTGAATAGCGCAAGTGGAGCCCGCTGTACTAGGCCTGCTACGTCCGGTGATGAACTCCGAGTTCATCAGCAGCTCGGAGCAGGACGACCTATTGCGCGGATTCTTCTGGGTGCTTTCTTTGTAGAATGAGCACAGTGCACTGGAGAACCGGCTGGAGTCCATGTCCGGCAGCGGCTCTTGAGACCTCATCTTTACATGAAAGACAAACGGCATCAGCCTCATCATCAGCTTGTCAGCCTCGTCCATCATCAGCGGATGCGCCTTCGTGGCCATGAAGTACACGGTGATGCCCAGCGAGAAGCTGTCGCACTTGGTGCTCTGCGGCAGACTCTCATCGAAGATCTCCGGAGCCGAATAGGCCACAGGACCAACGGAATCCCGTTTGTGACCGCAGAGAATGTTATCAGGTTTAACATCCTTGTGCACGATGCCTTTAGCGTGGATAAAGACCAAGGCTGATAAAAGCTGGCGAGTGATGAGACGAATCTCAGTCTCCGTCATCGGGCCATTTTTTTCCATGACGTAGGCTTGCAGAGTGGGACCGTCGATGTACTGCATCAAAAAAATAGATAGACTTGGACCTGATGCTCATTGTAAAGCCGTAATAGCGTATTATGTTTTTGTGTGCGTTGCTGACGGACATGAGGACGGCCAGCTCAGTGGCCACTCGCTCAGCAATTGTTTCGATTTGCTGCACTGAGCTAGCCTCAAGTTTTACCTGCTTTGCAGCTATCAGGGTCCCATCTTCAAGTCTGCCTACAAGTGATAAGAGAATCCTCACTTTTAATATGGTTTACTAACAGAAATTGCGGAAGTATTTGTTTGAATCTCACCGCGAAACAATTTGCCAAAACATCCGTGCCCGATTTCACTTTCTTTTGTCCAAGAAGTTACCTGCAGCATTGGTCCACTGGCTGCTCCAGATAAATTGGGGAATGGGGGTCAAATTGGCTAGTCCTATATACTAAACGTCTGGGTTTCTCTTTGTGTTTGTCTGTAGCTCGTAGATTTATCTGGAATTTTCCAGAGACCGTTTAAAGAGAATAAGCGATTCCTGCCTTCTGTGAATTAAAATGGCAACATTTTATATCCTGCTTAGTACCTTCTCCGCAAAGTCGTCATAGCTAAAGTTAGCTGGGTGCTTTTACAGAAGGCTCTTGAAAAGAATAGTCTGGAAAATTCTATTCTGCGTTTAACTATGCTATTTTCGTCGCCAAGTTTAACGTCAATTTAAAGCATATGATATTCGAGTGAGTATGCCTGTAAAATGGCTTTAAAGTAATAAATGCTTTGTTAGCAGTTCTAAGCAGTCAACAGACTAGCGCACGATTTAACCTCGTACTTACATGTATCATAAAGCTGCTGTATATAGAGTTGTATTTATTTCTAAAGTACAGTTCATTGTTTTCAATTTCGTCAATTCAGTATAAGAAACTAAAACCCTCCGACATATGCATTTAGCCTCTGCATGAGCATGCCGACACAACAAGGACTGTTGGTACTGTTAGGCGTAAGCATCACCTCAAGCTTTAGTTACCATGGGGAATTCTAAAGTGCATTGATGAATCCTGGCTTGGCCACCAGATACACGCGTGATATCGGCACTATTAAAAGAAGCCGTTTTTCGCCCGAAAATCTCAAACCTTTTTAAATCTCAAGACAACCTTTGGGTTCCCTGTCGAGGCATCTCCATGCCAAAACCTCTGTCCCCCGACTGGCCCCGGTCTGGTCAAGGTATTCTCCCGGTCAGCCCCTACATCATCCCCCTACTGGGTTGAAGAAGCCCACTCCATTCGTCCCCTTCGGTCGTCTAGGTTCTCCGACCATCCGGTGCGGCACCGGGCGCTTTGGGCCATAGATAGCGCGTCTCCAGGCCTGTTAGAATAGGTAATGTAAGCTTGAAAACCCTCTACGAGCGTAAAAGCCGTGCACAGATTGGGGCTGAGAGTCTCTCATTTGCCAGGCGCCTCACAAACCTCTAAATCGGATAAACCCCCCAGAACGCACGTTTAGCATGGAGCAGCCCGCCCCAGGCTCGGCTCAGCAGGTGTAACGCCTCAATCCCACACTCCCTCCGCAAATCACCTCGAAAGATGCTCCCTGCACCCTTAGAAAAGTCCTTGTTAGAGCTCGCCTGCCCATCGTTATGCCCTGTGCAGAGTCCCTTATTATCGGCTATTGTGCTTTAGCTCGTATCTGACGCCCTAAACTAGCTGACGGTCCAACGTCCGGGAGCCCCGTCTCGTCAGGGGGTAGTTTTAGGAGCCTATCCCCGCAGGTGGCTGGTGGCAGGTCTCGGGTTCGCACTCCGGGATTATCTTAGAAAAATCCTTGGGCCAGATATTTGTACTTTAGGACCTTAGCCGCTCAGTCACATCCAAGTTACCAGTACATCATTCCGGGGCGGGTCAAGCGAGAAGGCAAGGCCTGTTGTCCTTTGAGGCTTAGCTCAGGCAGCAGCGACTCACCGGTGAGTCGAGTCACATCAGCATCAACTGATCATATCGGTGCTTCTGCGTCTCTTGAAGTTAAAAGAACCGTCAAGCAGCTGCTGAACAAGGGTTTTCAGCACAGAGTCGACGTCCGTCAGCCTCAACCGAAATTGGGCGGCCTACGCGAGCGGATTCGGTCAGGGCGAGAGTCTAAACTACTGGATGGGACTGGAGCGGCTTCACGAGCTCACTGCGACCGGAGTGTGGAGAGTTCGATGGAATTTCAGTGACTAAACAGGCACGTGGTACTAGTTTCTTTAAAAAATCCCTTTAATCTCATTAAAAAAACTTCATTGTGGTTCCTGGAATCCAACTTTCTGGCTCTGACAGCTGCGCTGCGTACTCAAACCAGCGTTTAATTTAGCCATTGGAAAGTATTTTTTATAATTTATACTCGTCATAAAACATGCCATAGTTTTCAAAGTTACGTTTTTGTGAATGTACATTTAGATTCTTAAAAAAAAGTAATAGATTTTACTTTACTTAAACAACATATACTTAGATTTATGATTTTGTTGATTATAAAGAAATAAAATAAAAACGAGTTTACAATTGGTATGACATTTTTTAATAAATTATAATTTATGACAACGAGGACGGAATAAACAGCAGAGATAGCAATATTTGCTACTTTACTTTTGACTCAAGTAATTAAGCCAGCAAACGATTTGATTTTATGTAGCTAATTACTAATAAAACTGTGCTGTAACACTACAGCAATAGCTACATGTACGAGCGTATAACAAATAATAAGATAGACGCACTATTATTGCAATACAAATAAAGGCCAAATGTGTCTAAGAAAAAAGATAGAAATAATAGTTACTCGTAAAAAACGAAGTGACGCGATAATAGCTAGATAGACAGAATCTTCTGCAATATTGTTTATAAAGAAATGAGATAAAGCTGTTTTCACACTAGGAGATTACTATTTTCCAAGCAATTTGCAATTGTGCAAATTTTTTATATGACAACGATTTATATGTACAACACATGACATTTAGTTGGTTTAATAAAACACACAGCCAATGTCATGACAATGTCATTTATTCAATCTTGATTAAATGGAATGTGACGCATATTCAATTTTTAATTTTTCAAATAAATCTTTTAAAAACATCAGTTTTTTGTGCCATGGACTACTGTCTAGTAACAAAAGTGAAAAATTAATTAAAAATTGTTATAAAATCTTTTTTTACAATGAAAAGCTGCGAACTACAAGGCAAGATGCAGTTTATAGTGAGTGCTTGAGAAACATTTGAATAATAGAAAATTGTATGCAAAAGTACGTGTGTGGTTAAAGCTAAATGGCTATTTAGGCAAATAGTAGGAAAAATTAAATTGACCAGAATGTGCTAGTCAAGCCCACGTTAACACTACCAATAAGCATTCAACTAACACAAATAAGGCCTGCACAACTACTGCAGAAAATACAACATACAAATTAATAAACTATTAAAACATAATTGAGGAAACCTAAGTGGCATTGAATCAATTAGTATTTCTGACATTTTAAATAAAAAATATGTGAGAAAAAAATTAGAGGGGAAGATTTAGTTCCTCGTTTGTTGAGTGGAGGGGAGATGTAAGATGGCAAATAAAAGGGAAGATTTGATAAGTCAGATAGAGGGGCAAATTTGGAATGTCAAATAGAGGGGAGGATTTGGGACGTGAAATACTCGTAGAAGGGTTGATAGGAAGATTTAGGATGTCAAATACAGGGGAAGATCTGGGATGTTGAATAGAGGGGAGAATTTGGGATGTCGAATAGAGGGGAGGATCTGGGATGTCGAATAGAGGGGAGGATCTGGGATGTCGAATAGAGGGGAAGATCTGGGATGTCGAATAGAGGGGAGGATCTGGGATGTCGAATAGAGGGGAAGATCTGGGATGTCGAATAGAGGGGAAGATCTGGGATGTCGAATAGAGGGGAAGATCTGGGATGTTGAATAGAGGGGAAGATCTGGGATGTCGAATAGAGGGGAAGATCTGGGATGTCGAATAGAGGGGAAGATCTGGGATGTCAAATAGAGGGGAAGATCTGGGATGTCGAATAGAGGGGAAGATCTGGGATGTCGAATAGAGGGGAAGATCTGGGATGTCGAATAGAGGGGAAGATCTGGGATGTCGAATAGAGGGGAAGATCTGGGATGTCGAATAGAGGGGAAGATCTGGGATGTCGAATAGAGGGGAAGATCTGGGATGTCGAATAGAGGGGAAGATCTGGGATGTCAAATAGAGGGGAAGATCTGGGATGTCGAATAGAGGGGAAGATCTGGGATGTCGAATAGAGGGGAAGATTTGGGATGTCGAATAGAGGGGAGGATTTGGGATTTCGAATAGAGGGGAAGATTTGGGATTTCAAATAGAGGAGAGGATTTGGGATTTCGAATAGAGGGTAAGATTTGGGATGTTGAATAGAGGGGAAGATTTATGATTTCGAATAGAGGGGAGGATTTTTTAAATCCTCATTATAAAAATCCTTAAATATTGTCGCTTAATCAGAAAAACTTACGCAAATAAACATATTGCAAACCGATCAATATTAAACGTGTCAGCTAGGACTCGGGGGGCAGATAAAATCTGTCCATCAACGAACGGGATCAAATATTAGCAGACTGTCGCAATTCTGCCTACTGGCCGTCTGCAAATCAGTTTTAAATTCGCTATAATTTCTTTCAACATCGAATTCGAGTTTAGCTAGTACAGATTCGAGGCGTTCGATTTCTCGTTCCATTTTGGATTCGGCCTCGGGCATTCTGGCGATTAGAGACTCGCTGAGCCATTGCCCCGGCTCAGCTGGTAGCGAATGTTCGGCGTAGTAGGCAGCTGGGCAATCGGGTTCGCTGGCGAGACGGTCGTATTGTTCGGCAAAGTGACCGATTTCGCGGTCGACCTGGGGTTGCGGAGTGGCAACTAAATTTGTATTTTTCCCACAAATCCTAAGAACTTATAATTAATATTTTATCTTTCAGCTATCAATAATTTTACATTCTGTCAGTTAGAAATCGACAAACAAAAAACTCTTGACGATCAATCAAAAAAGCCAATCGTCGAAAAATCCTCTCCCGACCAATCAGAAGAGACCAACACACTAAACTTTGCGCTCGACCAATCAGAATAGACCAACACACCAAACTTTGCGCTCGACCAATCAGAATAGACCAACACGCTAAACTTTGCGCTCGACCAATCAGAAGAGACAAACACACCAAACTTTGCGCACGACCAATCAGAATAGACCAACACACCAAACTTTGCGCTCGACCAATCAGAATAGACCAACACACCAAACTTTGCGCTCGACCAATCAGAATAGACCAACACACCAAACTTTGCGCTCGACCAATCAGAAGAGAGCAACACACCAAACTTCGAGCACGACCAATCAGAAAAGACCAACACACTAAACTTTGCGCTCGACCAATCAGGAAAGACCAACACACCAAAATTCTCTTTCGACCAATCAGAAGCGACCAAAAAGTCTAAAATTCTCTGTAGACCAATCAGAAGCGACCAAAAAGTCTAAAATTTTCTCTAGACCAATTAGAAGCGACTAACAAGTCTAAAATTCTCTCTCGACCAAACAAAAAGCTACAAGGCTAATGAAATTTTAACTTAATCAATCAACAACAAGAAACTAATAAATCCATTACAATTAACTAGAAACCAGCAAATACACGATCTAAAAATACACTAACCAAAAGTTCGCCAGTCTTCCATTCCCACCTACCTGAGATATCATAAGATCGAGCTCCTGAGCCGACACGCGCAGGCTCCGTTCGCGCCACTGCGTCTCTAACAGTTCGGCGATGCATTCATACTTGACTAGAGAATCGTGCAGCCGCTTGTGCGCCTCAGTCAGCGAAGTGGAGGCGGCGCTAGCGGCTGGAGCGTCGCCGCCGTCGAAAGATTCGGCGTAGTCAGCGGCGGCGGCGGCGGCATCGGCTTCTTGAACCTGGGGAGATGCAAAGGTTGAAGGTGGGGAATTATCGACAAGGGAATCGGAATTTGGAGTATTAAAAAAGCTACGAGAGGGGGAATTGCAGAGCCATAATAGGGCAATTACAGAGCCATAATAGGGCAATTACAGAGCTAGAAGTGGGGAATTACAGAGCTAGAAGTGGAGAATTGCAGAGCTAGTAGTGGGGAATGGCAGAGCTAGAAGTGGGAAGTAACAAAGCTACGAGTGGGGGGATTACAGAGCCATAATTTAGGAATCGCAGAGCTAGTAGTGGGGAATTGCAGAGCTAGAAGTGGGGAATTGCAGAGCTAGTAGTAGGGAATTGCAGAGCTAGTAGTGGGGAATTACAGAGCTTGAAGTGGGAAATGACAAAGCTACGAGTGGGGGAATTACAGAGCTAGACGTGGAGAATTTCAGAGCTAGAAGTGGGGAATTAGCAAGTTACGAATGAGGAATTACAGAGCTAGAACAACCAAAAGATTAAAAGATCAGCAGCAAACCTTAAGATCCAGCACACTCTCCATCCACAACCAAAATTCCTCTTCAAAATCCTTCCAACGAAGCAGACTCTGCAGCCGTTCGTTATCCCGTTCCAGCAGTTGCAAATTTCTGCTCAGCATGTCCGGATGCCGGGCCAAGAACAGCTCCAGCGGGGTGCGCCTTCCGCCTGCGGCTGCTGACAGGGCCTGAGCTTTCTGGGCGCCCGCCTTGCTGGCCGCCTGAAGTGAAGACCGGGTGATGCGTGTAGGTTTTGATTGACACCTTTACACACTAACTTTGAATGCTTCTTTTCAGCAGCATCCTCAATCACGAACTTATCCCATTCGGTCCCTCACCTGCAGTTGCTTCAGCGTAAGCCTCAACCGGCCATTAAGCCACACCAGCTGCTTTAAATCGTTGCGCAAGTCACCAGAAAGACCGCTAACTGGCGGCTGATTTTGTTCGCTATTTCTCTGATTACTATTTTGATCATTCAAATTGCTGCCAGACTTCTCAAACTGTTCAAAATCCAACGGTGAAGTCAACTGGCGAGCGAAACGCTGCAGCAGAGTCTCCTTGCAGACTAGCCAGCCGAATGCTAGGAGCAGCTCGCGGGAACCCGAACTCTGTGCGTAAATATGCACACGGTTAGGTAGACAAATAGGGTGATAAGGACTAACTACCGATATGTATCGAAAACTATTTAAATTACCTGATCCTCAGGCAGTAGATCGAAATCGCGACAATAGAATCCTAGACGAGTGAGCTCCCGTTTGAGGAACACAACCAATTCTTGGCTAGTGAATGAGCTAAATGCTCGAATGCACACCTCATCAACATCGCCATACTTCACATAGTAGATGGCTTCAAATAGCAGTCTCCAGAGCTCTTTGACAGCATTGGCATCGTTGAACTTAGCTAGACGAAATGTCTCAGCTTTTAGACGGCTAAAACCAAAGCTGTGTAGAATTTTTAGCAATAATTCAATGCTTTCTTTGATTTGCACCATGCTTGGAATTCACAAGGCTTTGGGCTAGCAACTTAATTAACTGAAAACAGTGAAAATGAGCTATAATGCTTTAGTTACTATAAAGCAAACAAATTTTTAATTTTTAAAAAAATTTAAAGTGGATATATTGTACAAAAGTCCCAATACAATAGGATAAAAGTTTTGTTATAACAAGCTAATAATAATAATCACTATGAATGATCAACTTGAAAAATGATAAGTTTTACTAGCTATGTATACTATGAAAGCAGCTGGACAAAGTAAACTTTCTATAATAGCCTTAAACCAAAAATAGATTTTAAAATACAAAAATAGAAATGCCAATGCCTAGGTGATTATCTAGGCTGTAACAAATGTAATACAAACACTAAAACCTTAAAAAATACATAAAATTTTTTATTCATAACATTACACAGTCCATAGTAATTTGTTTATATAGCTAGGCCTAGTTTGAATGTGTTTAAATTCTAATTGTATTAATACATCACATTGATTAATCAATTGAATACTACATAAATCACAAAACTAGCTGATGCAAAGTAACAAAGTATACTAATACTATAATAGCAACCAACAATCGCCTAAAGTTCTGAAATTTTACGTCAGATAAAAGGCAAAGTTTCTTGTTGTAAAACTGTATAGTAATTCTTAAGGCACTAAAACGTGATTTGTATCTCGACTACGACGATAATACACAATTGACACACACATTTCATTATTTAAAAAATTCGTTATTAAAAGTTGAATTTTCTGTAATGCAGTTTTTCTAGATAAATGCATTTTAAAAGTAAGATCTCAGCAAAAAAACTGAATCCCTTGTATACAAATTAGTGACTTTATTTTATATGAAACCTTTTATTTAAAGCATTAATGTTGGGCTTTTGATATAACTTTCTTGTATTTTTGGCACGTCTTCAAACAATAAGAATATTTCTTAGACACCTCTGTGCATAAGAATTTCATTGGTGTACTTGTGTTGTGTGTGCATCGTGCAACGTCTGAATCTGTCAAAAAGTTATGAACGGATAAGCGGAATAAGGAAAGTATCGGATAAGTGTTGTAAGTGGAAGTACTCGAACTTGAATATAAATCTGATATATTGTAGAGATAGGGACATCAGCTTTTTTTCTAAACAGGCTAATACTCGAATAGAGCCTATTTAACTGTGGACAGGTTTTTAGCAAGTTTAGCCAGGATATCCGATTAGTTAGGGTCTAGATGAGGAATTTTCATGTCAATTTTCAGCATCCTTGGACAAGCAGAAGTACTCGAACTTGAATATCAATCCAAAACATTGTTGAGATAGAAAGCCAAAGGCATCAGTTTTTCTGTTTTTTGCATATAGTACAACAATAATTTCACAAAGAAATCTGAAATTTACTAGGCCTAGCAGTTTTATCTCATGGGTGATTTTTTTATAGAAATTGCAATAGTGTCATTTAAGTATTTAATAGAACAAAATTGAACAAAAAAGTTGCTATGGTATGTCGGTATTTACTGTAGATTGTATAATATTTTGTTTTCTATGCAATAGTAGGCAGTAGCTACAGTATGGGTTCTTAACTTATTTAAATGCAACCAAAAGTTGTAGGCCCCAGGGCTATTTTAATTAATCTAAATTATTATTAACAATTTTACTAAGGTTTTAATGGACCTTTCTCTTTTATTATTCAAGTGTTAATCTTATTTTTCTTATTGATCTATTTGACCTATTTACAATAGTATAGTAGTATCTTACTAATAGTATTCTAGTTATTCTAGTTATATTAATTAGACCAAATGGCTTACTTAGTCCTAATATAGGGCATTCCCTGGATTAGAGGGTTTTAGTCTAAATTTTCTATTTGTTTTCATTCTCCTAGGCCTATAAGGTATTTGTCACTTTTAGAAATAGCTATGCTTTTATAATCCTGTAATTTTCTTTCTTTCTACTTTTATAGGTGTTTTCCTATCTTCCAATTTTAATTACATTTCCAACTTCAATTATCTCCTGATCCAAACAATATGAACTGCACTTGTAACTATAGGCTTTATTTCCCTATAGAATAACTAGCCAAGTATTGAACTCTTCTCTTAAATCTCTAATTTTTTGAGACTGCTCTACTTCCAAGCTTCACAAATAGTCTGCTTTTATCCTTTTTATTTTTTATGATTTAAAATTTTTATTCTTTAAACATTATTTATTGTAATAAAAAAATTCACAGAAATTAACTTTGAAATTTCCCAATAATGTGAAACTAATTATTTAGCAGTGAAATACGGCATGGCACAGATTACTCAATATGTTATTCTTTTATATAACTCTTTTATATTTACTTAGTTTTAATCTGTTTGTCTTAGACTTAATTTTTGTATTTAGTCTTTCTATATATTCAATGTCAATATATTTAATCCAAGTAGCTATGTATGGGCTCTGTACACCATCTAAAAACACTTTGTTTTACCTGCATCATTCTTATATTAGGAATAAATCTTTTGCTTTTGATATAATTAAAGACAATGAAGCACTTTATTGATAAAGTATACTTCTCTTTGAAGAAAATTATGTTTAATTTTGCAATGCAAAAATAAAATTTTTAGCATATAGTTTTCTTATAAACCTTTGGTTCATTATGTACCTCTAAAAAGTTATTTCTAAAGCATATGATCTACAAATATTTTCACTCTTAAGTAGTAAAATTGTAGACAAATTTGTTAATTAAAAAACATGACTTAAAGTGTATTAGTGTATGCAACCTATCAACTTTCATTAGTTCCTCTATGAATATCATGCATTCATTTTACTCTTCAGAATTCAATCTAATAGCTGCTCAAAACATAAGAACTAATGTTACTGCAGTCCCGACCAACTAGTAATTCCGCTTCGCTTCTACTACTCCTACTGCTACTGTTAGTAGTATGCATAGGAGGCAGCCTAGCTAAGCACTGGTGCGAATGGACAGCCCAACCTTGTAGTGCCACCTGCGGCGACGAGGGCGTCATTCGGCGAGTTCGATTGTGCAATTGTAAACGAAATCGTAGTAACGTGTTTAGCAAAATCAAAGACAAATTTGTTGAATTGATTCAGCGCGATTGTCGAAGTCAATCGCCCCAGGTTGAATTCATTAAATGTCCGGAATTGCCTGAATGCAACGAAGGTCGGCCCAGTGCTAATCAGGTTAGATTTCATATTGTAATCTATTTTTCAGTCTAAATGTATTGCTCCTAATAATTACCTGAAGTTTTGTCATAGCAGCGCACTAGATAATCGCCTGATGTGTTGTCATAGCAACGCACTAGATAATCGCCTGATGTGGTGTCATAGCAACGCACTAGATAATCGCCTGATCTATTGTCATAGCAACGCACTAGATAATTGCCTGATGTGTTGTCATAGCAACGCACTAGATAATTGCCTGATCTATTGTCATAGCAACGCACTAGATAATTGCATGATGTGTTGTCATAGCAACGCACTAGATAATTGCCTGATGTGTTGTCATAGCAACGCACTAGATAATTGCCTGATCTATTGTCATAGCAACGCACTAGATAATTGCATGATGTGTTGTCATAGCAACGCACTAGATAATTGCTTGAAGTGTTGTCATAGCAACGTACTAGATAATTGCTTGAAGTGTTGTCATAGCAACGCACTAGATAATTGCTTGAAGTGTTGTCATAGCAACGCACTAGATAATTGCTTGAAGTGTTGTCATAGCAACGCACTAGATAATTGCTTGAATTGTTGTCATAGCAACGCACTAGATAATTGCTTGAAGTGTTGTCATAGCAACGCACTAGATAATTGCTTGAAGTGTTGTCATA
This sequence comes from Macrostomum cliftonense, assembly GCA_950096795.1. Lineage (NCBI taxonomy): Eukaryota > Metazoa > Platyhelminthes > Macrostomidae > Macrostomum > Macrostomum cliftonense. The sequence goes on from CATNEM010000145.1 coordinate 824,455, forward strand.
GCAACGCACTAGATATTTGCCTGAAGTGTTGTCATAGCAACCTACGAATTGCCTGAAGTTTAGACGTAGCAAATGTTTAGGTAACTTACAGCTAATCTAAGAATGGATTTAAAAATTTATCGCATTATTGGCCCCCTCAGATCATAGCCGGATGCATTGTCACAATCGTACTACTGTGCGTACTATTCGCCTCGGCCAAGACTTGGGTGCCAGCGCTGTACAAGTACTACTTTGTTGATAGAGACAGACGGCGTCGAAGGCGTCGCGAGTTGGCTCAGTCGCAGCCTGTTCAACCGACATTGACAACAAATCGACGAGCCGACGTTGTCGAAATGTCGTCGTCCGACAATTTGTCGGCTTCGTTTCAATCCTCGTCGGATGATCGTCATCAACAGCAGCCTCCTATGTCGCAGCAGCCGCCAACTTATCACGACGCTGTGTACGGCGACGTCCAAGGTGAGCCGCCGCCCAGTTACACCGAGGCTGTCAAGGAGCAGCGACTTATTATTCAACAGCAGGAGCAGGTTGCCGTCGAGGCCGCCGAGGCACCCTCTTTGAACATTGCGTCGAGTGAGCCACTGGAATCCACCGTGAGTATTTTTTTGTTCGTGTATTTCAGTCATAAAAAAAATTATTATCATTATTAATGTTAAAAAATCGAAGTCCCAAATTTTTTCTTACAGCAAGTTGATGCACCCGGACCGTCTAGGTCTAACGAGTCGAGAAGCGTCGTTTGAAAGTTTCTGATTTATTGCCCGCCTGCCTACCTGCCTGCTGAAATTATACTTGTAGTAGAGTTTTATTTGTTTTGATTTTTATACTTAACGTTCTGTTATAGTTGTCAAATCAAAAATAGTTTTTTTTAATGCTTGTATATGATCGCAGCAATCTCATTAATAAAACAATGCTATTAAGTATAACGATGGCTTATAATTTTGAAAAGTTTTTTTCAAACGAAAGACCAGTGTGTATAATATAACCACCCGTCAGTTTTATGGTTAACTAGTGCAATACAAATCGTATTTCATCCACTGGCTATACCTTGTAGCTAAGTAAAATGTTTTGTAAAATTAAATGTATTTATTTTTTATTATTTTTACCAATTATGACGCCCCATTTGGTGTTTATATTGTATAGAAAGTATGTGTATTGATAATTTGCTTTCTTTTAAAACAGTATTTTTCTTCCAGTATGTAAATTTTCCGGTTAATCAAATTAAAAATACACAAAATTATATACATTTGCGCTTGTAGCGAATCATTACTCTGATAAACGTTGGTGTTTTATCTGCTTTTACAAGCAGTTAAGACAAGCTCAGGCATGCAAGAATGGCAACGAAAAGTGCCGAAAAGCTTAGTATTTAGCTTGAAATATATAGGTATCTAACAGCAATAAATGGTAAAATAACAATAAAACAATTGCGAATGACGAAACTGTAGCACGTTGTTTTGTTTTCTGTTTTTAAAGGGAACTTTTGTAATCTCTAAATTTACATCCTCCAACATTTATATCGTGATAGTTTGGTTATTATGATTTTCTGAAGTCCTAAATTTGGAGGCTTCGTCAAGTCAGATGATAAAGTACATGTAATCTTAAGCAGTTGAGTCTTAATTCCTGGTGCTAATGCCAGGATAATTGGTTAAGCCCGGCATAAGATGAAAATTTTTATCATTAGTGTCGTAAACCATAAGCAGTTTTGTAACTGTTTGGTAATTTTGTAAGGTTCATCGTCATAAATATATTATTTAATTTAGGCTTTAATTGTTATAGGCATAAATGAACTATTAACAGTGCTTTAAAATCCAATATTTTGCTTTACTATGTCAAGTTTAGCTATAAAATTTTCAAAAACAAACCTTTACATGAAAGCGACCCAGTTACAGCGGCAGGTAATTTAATTGCGGTTAAAGTTAAAATTGAATAAACAATTCCACAATTTGTAATGTGGTTTGACTTGAAGATTTGATAGTAGAATGGGCGCAGGACAAAAGCATCTATTCTGTTTTCTATTTCTATTTGCTAATTCAAATTTTAAAACCCAAGAAATGCAGGCTGAGGCTATGGTCTGCATATTGGTATGAGACAAGTTGTTATCCCCATCTATAACTTATAGTATAAGGCCTAACTAACTACATACAACTAAAAAGGCGTTTATGTTGCTTTACAGACAGTATATCTTGCGTCTAATGCCAGAAACCATACCAAATGTATTCTTTCCTGTAATTTTATTTTTTAGATTCAGCATCCTCGAGGTAAAATTGCATCCTGAATGCTAGATTGATTCTTTAAAGTAACTTATTCTAGTTGCAGTAAGCTTAATGTCTAGAGGAGGATGGTAAAATAATGATACAAGTATGTTAGAAAGACTCTAATGAATTTATTTAATATGATCTCTTTCTTTTTCTAAAAATGGTAACAATTGACACTGTAATTTAATCTAGCTATTAATATTTTTTGTTTTTTGTAATGTTTTAAATATTTTTTATGCATCTTAGAAACATTTGCTATTTTATTTATTTCTATTCATTTTTTGCCCAAATTTGTTTATCAAATTTGCATTATTTTACTTATGATATCCCTTTTGTTATCAATCTTAAAAATATAATTATATTCTCTGTTTATATAATAATATTGTCATGTTTATTAAACAAGATAAATTTTGATAGATTTTGACCAACAAATTATTAAAATTTAAATAAGCTCAAAATGTATCATCAATTTTCATTACCTGTTGAGGCTGTTCTACTTCAAATAAAAATATACAAATCTTATCCATTAAATTTACAAAATTGACTATTTTAAACTATAGAACTTGTTGAAGTAAGACTCAAATTCATGCCTAATGCTACCTGATATATCTCACTTAACCTGTATTTATTGTCTATCACACTAGCTAGCTAGTGTTTAACTAGTATAATAGATTTAGGCCTACTAGGCCTATGGCTGTTTTGCTGCTATAGACACAAATTCAATTGAAAAAAAACTTTAAAAGCTTGTTTAATTTATGCAGTGGCTACCTGTTTTCGCACTAGAATATCTAGAATATCTATGCAGAATTTCTGAGACGAGTCTGCTATTAAAATGAGCTCAGCTTATTTTTGCCATACAATTTACAAAATGCCAAGTGCTTAAGGCCCTTTGCTTATATCCAAACCTACTTTGTTATAATTACTTGCAGTCGGACCCATCGCTACCAGAGTCTCAACCGTCGGGCAAAGATTTTCGCCCGGAATTTGATCGGCTGCATCGATTGGAATTCGGCACTGGCCCGGACGAAGTATGGCAAGTTCTCAACGGCTCGGGAGCTGCCGCTGTTGATCAGCTCACTGCCCTACGCGATGCCGTATCCGAGGCGAGACGTCAACTAGTGGAGGCAGAGCGTCGCGTTGCGCGTCAAAGATTCTTAGTTGGCTTTCTGACCGACTGCGCCGATCGTCTGTGCAGCGTTGAAGGCGCTGGTGGGAAATTTGGCGAGGATGATCAAAGTGGATTAGCTAGAAATCAAAGCTGCGCGTCTGCTCCATTGCAGGTGAAACAAATAATGCGGGGATTTTCTAGTGTTGACATTTTGGTAGCTTCGACGATATCACGCTCTCTGATTCTGGTTGCCTCAGGTTGCTAGGCAGGTAGCCTCTCAGATCCTCAGGTTGCTAGGCAGGTAGTCTCTCAAATCCTCTGGTTGTTAGGCAGGTAAACTCTCAGATCCTCAGGTTGCCAGGCAGGTAGCTTCTCAGATCCTCTGGTTGCTATGCAGGTAGCCTCCCAGATCCTCAGGTTGCTGGGCCGCTAGCCTCTCAGATCCTCAGGTTGCCAGGCGGGTAGCCTCCCAGATCCTCTGGTTGCTAGGCGGGTAGCCTCCCAGATCCTCAGGTTGCTAAGCAGGTAGCCTCCCAGAGTCCCAGATCCTCAGGTTGCCAGGCAGGTAGCCTCTCAGATCCTCTGGTTGCTATGCAGGTAGCCTCCCAGATCCTCAGGTTGTGCGCCGATCGTCTGTGCAGCGTTGAAGGCGCTGGTGGGAAATTTGGCGAGGATGATCAAAGTGGATTAGCTAGAAATCAAAGCTGCGCGTCTGCTCCATTGCAGGTGAAACAAATAATGCGGGGATTTTCTAGTGTTGACATTTTGGTAGCCTGAGAGGCCGCTAGCCTCTCAGATCCTCAGGTTGCCAGGCGGGTAGCCTCCCAGATCCTCTGGTTGCTAGGCGGGTAGCCTCCCAGATCCTCAGGTTGCTAAGCAGGTAGCCTCCCAGAGTCCCAGATCCTCAGGTTGCCAGGCAGGTAGCCTCTCAGATCCTCTGGTTGCTATGCAGGTAGCCTCCCAGATCCTCAGGTTGTGCGCCGATCGTCTGTGCAGCGTTGAAGGCGCTGGTGGGAAATTTGGCGAGGATGATCAAAGTGGATTAGCTAGAAATCAAAGCTGCGCGTCTGCTCCATTGCAGGTGAAACAAATAATGCGGGGATTTTCTAGTGTTGACATTTTGGTAGCTTCGACGATATCACGCTCTCTGATTCTGGTTGCCTCAGGTTGCTAGGCAGGTAGCCTCTCAGATCCTCAGGTTGCTAGGCAGGTAGTCTCTCAAATCCTCTGGTTGTTAGGCAGGTAAACTCTCAGATCCTCAGGTTGCCAGGCAGGTAGCTTCTCAGATCCTCTGGTTGCTATGCAGGTAGCCTCCCAGATCCTCAGGTTGCTGGGCCGCTAGCCTCTCAGATCCTCAGGTTGCCAGGCGGGTAGCCTCCCAGATCCTCTGGTTGCTAGGCGGGTAGCCTCCCAGATCCTCAGGTTGCTAAGCAGGTAGCCTCCCAGAGTCCCAGATCCTCAGGTTGCCAGGCAGGTAGCCTCTCAGATCCTCTGGTTGCTATGCAGGTAGCCTCCCAGATCCTCAGGTTGCTGGGCCGCTAGCCTCTCAGATCCTCAGGTTGCCAGGCGGGTAGCCTCCCAGATCCTCTGGTTGCTAGGCGGGTAGCCTCCCAGATCCTCAGGTTGCTAAGCAGGTAGCCTCCCAGAGTCCCAGATCCTCAGGTTGCTAGGCAGGTAGCCTCTCAGATCCTCAGGTTGCTAGGCCACCAAGCCTCCGGAATCCTTATTTCGTAGTTAGGGTAACGAAGTTTCTAACAAGCCGCCAACCCTCCCACAGGAGTACCTGGCAGACGAGCCAGTCTACGCCTCGGTCCTCGAGCTTCGCCATCAGCGTCGTCAATTGTCGAACGCGTCGGCAAAAACTGGCGCTCCGCCGCCGCCGCTGCCGCCGAAACCGCCCTGGCAGCAGGCGACGGCATCGGCGTCGGCGTCGGTCGCGCGTCGTCCATCTGGCCAGCGACGACCGCAGCCGCCTCTGCCGACGTCGCCGCCACCGTCGCCTCCGCCGGTGCCGCCACCAGTGCCGCCGCACAGTGTCCCGCCGTCGGCTTGGCGATTTGATCGGACCAGCGTTCGCTACGTGGCGCCGTACGAGGAACCCGACGATGTCGACGCCGCTGCCGCCGTTCAAAAAGCCGTTTCGGCCACCCCTGCTGCCACCGTCGAACAGAAACAGCAGCAGCAGCGACTGCTGATAGCCCAGCGGGTTCAACGCGAGGAGGCCTTTCACCTGTGCGCGCTTCGAGTCCTGTCCCAGTGCTGCAGCGCCGTCAGGTGCGCCGGGCAACGCTCGGCTAGTTGCCGGCCAGCTGCTGAATTAGTCGGCGAGGCTTTTTATCGGTTTGATGAGCTGCAGGTGAGGTTGATTGGATAGATAAATAGATAGATAGATAGATAGATAGATAGATAGATAGATAGATAGATAGATAGATAGATAGATAGATAGATAGATAGATAGATAGATAAATAGATAGATAGATAGATAGATAGATAGATAGATAGATAGATAGATAGATAGATAGATAGATAGATAAATAGATAGATAGATAGATAGATAGATAGATAGATAGATAGATAGATAGTTAGATAGATAGATAGATAGATAGATAGATAGATAGATAGATAGATAGACAGATAGATAGATAGACAGATAGATAGATAGATAGATATATAGATAGATAGATAGATAGATAGTTAGATAGATAGATAGATAGATAGATAGATAGATAGATAGACAGATAGATAGATAGATAGATAGATAGATAAATAGATAGTTAGATAGATAGATAGATAGATAGATAGATAGATAGATAGATAGATAGACAGATAGATAGATAGACAGATAGATAGATAGATAGATAAATAGATAGTTAGATAGATAGATAGATAGATAGATAGACAGATAGATAGATAGATAGATAGATAAATAGATAGTTAGATAGATAGATAGATAGATAGATAGATAGATAGATAAATAGATAGTTAGATAGATAGATAGATAGATAGATAGATAGATAGATAGATAGATAGATAAATAGATAGATAGATAGATAGATAGATAGATTAATAGATAGTTAGATAGATAGATAGATAGATAGATAGATAGATAGATAGATAGATAGATAAATAGATAAATAGATAGTTAGATAGATAGATAGATAAATAGATAGATAGATAGATAGATAGATAGATAGATAGATAGATAGACAGATAGATAGATAGATAAATAGATAGTTAGATAGATAGATAGATAGATAGATAGATAGAAAAACAGGTATACAGGACACTGCAGACCTGCAGACAGACAGACAGACGGACTGACAGACCTGCAGACAGTCCAACACAAACAGTTGCACCCACCCCACAGACCGCCCAGGAAACCTTTGTCCGCACCCTGGAGGCTCGCCTAGCCAGCTGGAGCGCGGCCAGTCGCATAGGCGATCTCTACCTGTCCCTGATCGAATGCAAAGCCATAGCCGAGTACGCCGGCCACCTGTTCGCCTCTAGACAGGCTGTGCAGCGGCTGGCCAGCATGCCGGAATTTTGCGACCTGTTCAAGGTAGCGGGAAATCTCGTTGATGTACATTTGTATATCGTATGTACATTTAAGTGTACTTATCGTGTCATGTTTCTCTAATGTAGTTTGTCTTATCTTGTACAGGTTGATTTTATTCTCAAATCACGTAATCAAGATTTTTAGCCTAGTGGTTATTAGGACGGCTGACTTATGACTGAAAGGTCGCGGGTTCCAGCCCCAGCTATTTGAGAAAATTTGTGTGTGACCTGGGTAAATTTAGTGTGGGGTGGTTGCGGCCCCTCCAGCCCGTCAGGACTGAGCAGCTGTACACAGTTAGTACTGAGAGGTTTATTACACGCTTTTCACTCCGCAGGTGGCTGGAGGCTGCGGCGGGCGTCCAGTCGTTACGGTCTCCTCGCCGGAGCTCGAACGTAGCGAAGAAATTGGCGTCGTTGACTTGGTGTCTTTGCCGGCTCGTTGGCTGGTTACTCACGCTGAAAATTGCAAACAGTTGGCTCAGGTAGGCTCAGCATCCTTGATGATCCTTCAAAATCACTCAAAATCATTTAGAATTTTAGATAATCGTTCAGGATTATTGATAATCCTTCGACATCATTGATAATCCTTCGACATCATAGATAATCCTTCAGCATAATAGATAATCCTTCAGCATAATAGATAATCCTTCAGCATAATAGATAATCCTTCAACATAATATATAATCCATTAGAATCATCGATAATCCTTCAACATAATTGATAACCTATCAGAATCATCGATAATTCTTAAGCATAATAGATAATCCATCACAATCATTAATAATCCTTAAGCAGAATATATAATCCATCAGGATCACTGATAATCCTTCAGGATAATAGATAACCCATCAGAATCACCGATAATCCTTCTGGATAATAGATAATCCATCAGAATCATTGATAATCTTTCAGCATAATAGATAATCCATCAGAATCATTGATAATCCCTCAGCATAATAGATAATCCATCAGAATCATTGATAATCCTTCAGCATAATAGATAATCCATCAGAATCACTGATAATCCTTCAGCATAATAGATAATCCATCAGAATCATTGATAATTTTTCAGCATAATATATAATCCACCAGAATCATTGATAATCCATCAGCATAATATTTAATCCACCAGAATCATCGATAATCCTTTAAAATCATTGATAGTCCTTAAATTGATCATCCTTCAGCATCATTGCTAATCCTTAAAAATCATTTCATAATGCATAAGCATAATCCAAAGCATAAATCATTTCAGGTGACGCCAGTAAGCCACCCGGACGTGCCTCAGCTCGAAGAATTCTGCCAAAGATTGCACCGAGTTTTCTCTGGCGACGGTGGCGGACCGGGATCTGCCACCGCCGGCTCCTCAGCTCCCGACCTGTCCAATAGCATAGTGAGCTGTTGCCGGCGCCTGCTCAAACAACAATTAATGGTTGAACTGAGCGGCAATCAGCGCAAGTTGCGTCGCGTGTTTCTATTTAGCGACGTCCTGATCTGCGCTAGTCAGCGTCTAATAGCGGCGTCGGAAAACTTTTCCACCGGCCTAGGCGGCAGTTTCAGCGCCGCCGATTTGATTGACGCAGGCGCCGACGAGGTCGGCCTACAAGCCAAATGGCACGTGGCCAAGAATTCCTGCGTGCTGTACAATTCGGAGCGCCAGGCGCCGTCTCGCTCCTCGATGGACCAGGAAAACCGACGGTGTCAGCTGGAAAATTCGTTGAAGATTCGGATTAAATCGTTGCAAGCCGAGATGGCTCAGCTGAGGGCGGAGGTCGCCGCCAGGGGCTTCGTTGGTGGTGGCGGCGGCGGCAGCGGTGGCGGCGCCGCAACACGTCAGATGCAGCGCTGTGTTGATCAGCTCCGTCGTCTCCAGGCTCAGCTGATTGTCACCGTGCCGAATGTGCCTCTACGGGTGGGCCGCACCCAGGAGAAGCAGTACACTCTGCTGTTGTCCTCGGAGCTGGAGAGGCGCGAATGGGAGCAGCTGATTGGAGCTAATCTGGTGAATGTTTTTGGCCGATTCTGAAGTCTCATTTTAGGGGAGATTCTCTAGTCAAATTAGGGGATATTGTCAAGTCAAATTAGGGGAGATTCTCAAGTCAAATTAGGGGAGATTGTCAAGTCAAATTAGGGGAGATTCTCAAGTCAAATTAGGGGAGATTCTCAAGTCAAATTAGGGGTGATTCTCAAGTCAAATTAGGGGAGATTCTCAAGTCGAATTAGGGAAGATTCTCAAGTCGAATTAGGGGAGATTCTCAAGTCAAATTAGGGGTGATTCTCAAGTCAAATTAGGGGAGATTCTCAAGTAAAACTAGGGGCGATTCTCTAGTCAAATTAGGGGAGATTCTCAAGTCAAATTAGGGAAGATTCTCTATTCAAATTAGGGTAGATTCTCTATTCAAATTAGGGTAGATTCTCTAGTCAAATTAGGGAAGATTCGCAAGTCAAATTAGGGGTGATTCTCAAGTCGAATTAGGGGTGATTCTCAAGTCAAATTAGGGGAGATTCTCAAGTCAAATTAGGGGTGGTTCTCAAGTCAAATTAGGGGAGATTCTCAAGTCAAATTAGGGGAGATTCTCAAGTCAAATTAGGGGAGATTCTCAAGTCAAATTAGGGGTGATTCTCAAGTCAAATTAGGGGAGATTCTCAAGTCAAATTAGGGAAGATTCTCTATTCAAATTAGGGAAGATTCTCTAGTCAAATTAGGGAAGATTCTCTATTCAAATTAGGGTAGATTCTCTAGTCAAATTAGGGAAGATTATCAAGACAAATTAGGAGAGATTCTCGAATCAAATAAGGGGTGATTCTCAAGTGAAATTAGGGAAGATTCTCTATTCAAATTAGGGAAGATTCTCTAGTCAAATTAGGGAAGATTCTTTATTCAAATTAGGGTAGATTCTCTAGTCAAATTAGGGAAGATTCTCAAGTCAAATTAGGGAAGATTCTCTATTCAAATTAGGGAAGATTCTCAAGTCAAATTAGGGAAGATTCTCAAGTGAAATTAGGGGTGATTCTCAAGTCAAATTAGGGGAGATTCTCAAGTCAAATTAGGGAAGATTCTCAAGTCGAATTAGGGGTGATTCTCAAGTCGAATTAGGGGAGATTCTCAAGTCAAATTAGGGGAGATTCTCAAGTCAAATTAGGGGTGATTCTCAAGTCAAATTAGGGGAGATTCTCAAGTCAAATTAGGGGAGATTCTCAAGTCAAATTAGGGGTGATTCTTAAGTCAAATTAGGGGAGATTCTCAAGTCGAATTAGGGAAGATTCTCAAGTCGAATTAGGGGAGATTCTCAAGTCAAATTAGGGGTGATTCTCAAGTCAAATTAGGGGAGATTCTCAAGTAAAACTAGGGGCGATTCTCTAGTCAAATTAGGGGAGATTCTCAAGTCAAATTAGGGAAGATTCTCTATTCAAATTAGGGTAGATTCTCTATTCAAATTAGGGTAGATTCTCTAGTCAAATTAGGGAAGATTCGCAAGTCAAATTAGGGGAGATTCTCTAGTCAAATTAGGGGAGATTCACAATTTAAATTAGGGGAGATTCTCAAATCAAAGTACTGGAGATTCTGCAGTAAAAATCGTTAGATTCTTCAACATGTTTTAGAGGGGATTTTTAAGAGCGTTAGGTGATTCATAATTTCCAATTGTACTTTTACCTTAATTAACAGGTTCAACAGGTGCAGAATCGCGCCGACTGCAATCCGGTGACAATCACCCAGTCGGAGGTGGCCGACCTGCTGCACGCCTACAGACACGTTGCCCAGGACGTTGCCGATCTGGGCAATCGCTATCTCCGTCAGCAGAGGCGCAGAATACAACAGCAGCTGCAGCACCAGTCAATGGAGGACGGTCTCGACTGTATCGATGGTGCACCCGGCGGAGGCGGAGGAGGCGGCGGAGGCCTTGGCGGCGCAGGAGGATTCGATAACGACGATGCCCAATCAACAGCTGGCGTTATTGAAGACGATGTGGACAAAAGCGAGGAGACTGGCCTGATAGGCACTCTCAACGTCACCGTACACAAACTAGAAGGTCCGGCGGAGCCAGCTAGTTACTGCGTAGCAACGGAGATCAAAGATGTTAGTCAGCATTTTATGCGAGTTCACACGACGCCGTTTTGTTCCGCCGATAGTTCTCAGCCGGTGTTTGAGTGCGCCTTTCAGCTCATTCTGGACGGCACCGAGTCGGCTATTAGGCAAGTTTTGATTAGGTTTTGCGTTGAGTTTCTCTTCAAACTCTTTCAGTAATAAAACTATCTAAATGCAAAAAGTTGATGTTAACTCTCCAGATTCGTGGTGTCACAAATGGATCAGGCTACTAAGAAGCCAAGCGATATTGGCTATTTAGAGTTACGCCTGTGCGAAAGCGGACTCAGAGATTATCAAGCCAAGTGTCACTATTTGTCGGCTGGTGACAAGCCGCTGTTGCTAACCCTCAGTTTAGCCTATTTGCCGCAGTATCTGTGCGTTCTACATCCTCAGCAACAGCAGAAAGTGCTTAATAAGCATTTTCCGCAGCATCAACAGCAACTGTCTCAGCAGCAGCAACAGCAACAGCAACCGCAACTACAGCAGCAGCTGTCTGTGTTCGGCATTCCTCTTGAATCGCTTGTCGAAGCTGAGAAATCAATGCTAACAGAGCCTCTGTCAGTTCCTGGCGTTCCAATGCTAATGCAGGCTCTGGTGCTGCAAGTTAACCGACATCTTACCGAATTAGGGCTCTACAGGGTGTCTGGATCCGCTACCGATTTGCAGGTTCGTGAAACTTCTATCACTAACTATAGTTTAGCTTATAACTCTGCCATCAATCACAGTTTACCATAGGACTTGTAACCACCAATGGGAGTTTATGAGAAGATGCGCTGCTAGCAACCACATTTTAATATAGATTGTGCTCATAGGACAATATAGTTTAATATAGATAGTTTATCAAAGGATGCGCTGCCACCAAGCACAGTTTATCATAGGGTGCTGCCACCAAACACAGTTTATCAAAGGATGCGCTGCCACCAAGCACAGTTTATCATAGGGTGCTGCCACCAACCACAGTTTATCAAAGGATGCGCTGCCACCAAGCACAGTTTATCAAAGGATGCGCTGCCACCAAGCACAGTTTATCATAGGGTGCTGCCACCAACCACAGTTTATCATAGGGTGCTGCCACCAAGCACAGTTTATCATAGGATAGGCTGAATTATGAACGCTCAAGTTTAACACTTTATTGTTTACAGAAGGCTCGAGCTCGAATCGATTCAGACGGTCCAGGCGCGCCTAAACGACTTGACGGCCTGGACATTCACGTGTACACCGGCCTATTGAAGCTCTACCTGCGAGAGCTGCCTGAGCCACTTTTCACAGCCAGTTTACACGAGGATTTGACGGCTGCTAGCGAATCTGATGATAGTAAATTGTTGGCAGTGTTGAAACCTGGCACACTGCCTAGGGCCAACGCTGCCACTGTTTCGTTTCTGTTTGATCATTTGTTGAAAGTTTGCGATAGCTGTCAGGTATGTATTTCTAAACGTAGCTATAAACCATTCAAGCAAAGAACAAGTATACACTCCCTCTAAAACAATCAATCAGGTCAACAAGATGTCACCATCAAATATCGGCGTGATTTTCGGTCCCACACTGATTCGGCCGGCAACCACAGCTTCGCTAACCCTGACAGCTTTAGATCCCAAACTAATTGGTCGACAATCCATGCAGCAGGGTGTGGTTCTGGCTAGACTATTGCAGCTCTATGGAGCTGGTCGTTTGGTGTTTTGAATGTGATTAAAATTTGTCTCTTAATGTTTAAATTTACACACTAAAAATATTAAACAGTAGCGCAATAATGAAATTTTTTCGTCTATTCAATAACCAGTTGAATAACCAGCCGTTAAATTATTAACTAAACCCTCTTTTTGTAAACTGTAATTTTTAAATGTCTCTATAAAGACACACACACACACATATTTAATCAGTGGTTCTGTGCATTTTTTGCCATTAAATTGGTGTTTTTATAACAAATTCACTTGCCTATGTTTGCCTCTATGAAATAAATTTTTCTTTGTTAAATATTGTTATAACAGCATTTTTGGGGCTCTTTTTACACACCCAAATAGCTAGCTAATGCTTTCGAAATTAAAAGAACAAGTCACTTTTTTTCTGTTGCATTGAAGAATTAGCTTTGTAGAGAGGTGGGTAATGTTTGGAAATGGTCTCTGTTTTTTAGAATTAGAAAACAATATAATTTAATACTTTTTTTCCAACATGCGTTTTGCACTGTTTTATTACTGTCTTTATACAAAATTATATTAGCCTTTGTCATTCCTTTTGTTATTACTCGAGGCTGTGGTCTGAGCGTTACTTAGTTTCTATCTATCTGTATAATTATCTATTTCAATATTTTACCATTTTAATAAATAAAATTATTATAGACTTTTCGTGCCATATTACATAATATAGTTACAAAAACTTAACTGTTTTCTGAATTATTGAGCAAGATTTGAATGATAATCGTCTTGGACAGTTGCGATTTAATTTTAATGTGTCTTCTATACTTTTCGATGTTTTCTTTAATTCAGTCTGTGCTGTGAGCTAGCATTATTGATTTTGATTGCCAAACATCAATATCAAATCGTAATTATCATCAATTGTTAAAATCAATTTTTTGCCTGATATTTTTTCCCGAAAAATATAAAACTATCTATCATTATCTGTGCGCTTTATTCAATAAATTTTATTTTTATTCGAGTAAATTGTAGAGTTAGTTATTAAAACAACAAAAATTGTTCTGTATATTTATCGCGCATTTGTTTCTTTGTTTCTTAATGTGTTTTTCTTACTAGGGCTAGAGGCATTTTCGTGTAACCCGCTATTGCACAATATGGAGTTGAACAAACTAGGTGAGAGAGAAAACAAGTCAGACGTTCTTAATTGTACACTATGTACTCAACAGTGGGACAGAACGGAAACAGGAGCCAACCCCCATAACGGACCGCAAGAACCAATCAGAACGCGTTAAGAGTAAAAACTCGCACGAATGTACACCAAGTTCTCTGACCTCTGATTTCAACTTATTTGATGTCAGTGCCTCTCACACCTGAATCAAATTGATTGCCCAATCACACTTTGAAAAAAATGCAACTGAACTTTTACCTATTCATTTCACGAAATTTAATTTAAATTTCATCACTTGATATATTTATTTGATGTTTATTAGAAAGGTCTAAAAACTATTTACTAATAATTATTGATTACCTCTAATGATTTTGGCTATTTCTGATTGCATTCATGTATTCTAGGTTCGACGAAATCCTAACATATTTATAACAGTTCATTTGCATATCACGTAGCTAGCTGTACATTTACGTGACAGTTCGCGTGGATTTCAACAGGTTCCAACAACAAGTTTATGCTTGAGTGTGCATAAATATTAGTTATTTATAGTTATGTTTTTGTTGTATCAATATTTATAAATTTACTTCTATGTAACTAGCAAAATTAATACTGAAGGTAATAATTGATCTTGAAAAAAGAAATACCTTTATTTAAAAAAATTATTCTGACAATTAATTATCTACAAAACCTACCTCAACCAAAGAAGCTAAATATTTTCCAACGGAATACCTACATTTACCGTCCACTTCCTTTGTAAACAGAAATGTTCATTCGGTCTATTAAGCTATACTTCAAGTGCTATTCATTAGCACACACACAAAATTTCGGCGGTTTGTTAAAATTGGCTTCGCATTTTGCCCAAAGCTTGTTGGCGGCACACGTAGAGAATAGATCGAATGCTATTTAAACCTTGCTGGAATAAACAGAAAACTTCGCAACTATTTCCAAGGTACGGTATGCATAGCAAACGAATTGGGAAGGCGATTCATTTTGATACATGTATAAGAAACTTTTCGCGTAAATTTGCGTAAAGAAATGTTTAATCTTAACTTTGAAGCCTCACTAATGTATGACTATATTTATTTACGAGGCCAATGCCACTTTCTGCATAGTTTCATGACTTTTAACTTTAGTCTACTTGAACGAATACAAATTAATGCAGAAAAAATGAATTAGAATTGGCAAGAAAATCTACGTTGGTTAGGTACAGTACGTATGCACACTTACGACGTACAACGACTTGGATGCCGTAAACAAGACCCTGGGGATTTCTAGAATTAAATAAGGATTTCACAGCTGTGAATAAAATAATGTTTTTTTATCAAGCGGGAAGGATTGTAGCTATATAAATTTGAAATTTCCTCATTGACTCCATGGAACAAATTATGGTTGCATATCTGTATGTAGGGCAGCATTATTGGGCCTTTTTGGCGTTTTAATTATTTTTTTACTATAAAACTCAGATTAATTACATGCAAACAAAACAAAAAACAGAAACAAAGAAACGGATACAGCGTTGTACTTTTACAGCAGGTGACTGGTACACCTTCAAGCAATCCTGATCGACCCCCTGAATGTATTCATCTGATGGACGAGTAGACTGTGGAGGTAGTTCAAGTCACTGCTACGGCCGACAGCGAAATTGTTTAACCGTCTTTTCTACTCCATGCATGATCTGAGATCCCGACGGCAAGTCTTCTTCTTCCTGTCCAAGAAGCGAGGCTAAATTTATGGCGCCAAATTTAGTGCGGTTTGATTGGCTGCTAAAAATAGATTTTTACTCACTTATTTTATTGATTGGTTCATGCTTGCGGTACGTGTGCTTAATGATCTGTGTATAATATATAGATTTATAGTAACGTGATATTTTTGCTACTACATGTGTTCAATTAATAGTAGTACGATTCGCATTATTTTACCCGTAAGATCCAAGCGTACTATTACAACGTCACCTCTCCTATGGTAAAGCGTAATGTACTCTGTAAGGTATCACGAGTGGAAAAAGGACCCAGGAGTTGATAATGTCTGCTGATAAGGGATCTTTACAAGGGGAGGGGATGCAGGCACGCCATCGCCAAATCAACCTAGTCAGAGACTCTGCTTGCTAAGCCTAAAGGCAACAACAATACGAGAAGTATCGAAGACTAAAAAACTACAAAATAACACAAAACACGTGAGTTTCTGGTAGAGGATCCTGCAAACCTAATTCGGTTGGTGGAAGCCGGTGATACAGGCAAAAGATTATAAAGTTAGGCTACGTAACTATTAAGGGAATGAGGTTTAAGTTCGCATTGAAAATAAGTTCCGGAGTTTTATTGCACTAAACGTATTTATAGGTTATATACTGCGACAAATTACCTCCTCAATCAAGCATCGGTGGTTCAGTGGTAGAATGCTCGCCTGCCACGCGGGCGGCCCGGGTTCGATTCCCGGCCGATGCACCTTTTTAGCGTATGAAATTATAACAAACTCAACATGAATAAAATTTGAAAATTTTTATTTATGAATTACCTTTTTAGTCAAATTTGATAAGCGTGTTAAATGAAACCTTCTCTCTAGAATTTTCTTTCTGTTATTCCTTCATTATGTAATCACGTACGATTGAGTGTGTAAATTACTTCATTCTTAAATTCAAAGCATTATTTTTAGATTTTTATTCTTCTCTTTGTACACTTTTCAGCTATATATTTAACAATATCATTTCTGAATTCCATTTATTCTTTGTGCTCATTTTATTTGTGGAATATTACGTGTTTTTCCGGATATTTCCCTAGTGCACTGTGCACGGTCTTGTGGTACAGCGATATGTATCGAAAACAACAACCGCACAATTCATTAGAAATTCTTCTTATAGTATGGTTCTGAGCTACAAGTAAGGAATTAAAGCTAATGCCGAATATATCAGTAAAAATATTACTTTGAGCTAAAATGTGCTACCGAATGGAGATTTCTTAATGGGAAGCACTTTAAACAGCAAAATGATGCGGCATGTTTACTGCAAGTAGCTAGCACAGAGCATAATTAAAAGTAAGTGGCACGGTATATCGAGTTTTTAAGGTCTCAAAAACACCCAGTTAACTATCGACACTGTTAAAATTTCTAATCTATAAATGCTCAACATGAACGACTAATAGCTGTCCTTGTGAGGAGGCGTAATGTGTAAAGAAAATTATTTGCATTAATTTCGTAAATCTATTGCATGTGTTAAGAAGCCATATGTTCTTGTATTAACTCTGGTTGATTGCAATTAGATTTTTTAAGCACATAGTTTTGGGTGCTAAGCTACGAGTATATTTATAGTTGTACAGATGACAAAATTCAAAACGATCGATAAATTTGTAAATTGAAAATTTTGGGTAAGGTGGGGCAAAAACCGCTAGTTAAATTATGAAATACTTTTTTTCAACACCCTACTGTTAGCCGCAGTACATATATAAGCAATATTAGTGATACGGATTTTATAATGCGAATTGTAAATTCTATAAAACTTTAGTTTGTCACTACACAACAGCGTGGTCACTGACGTAAATGTAGCTATTTCGTAACTATCGACACTGTTAAAAACACAATTTGAAAACTATTTTCAGAAGCTTAAATGTTTACCTACACAATCTAGGCTTGAAATCGCAATATCTATGATCTGGACAGGAAGCAGAAAGCGATGTTCACGCAGCTTCACTGCTGTAAATTGGTCTACAAAGTTCCACTTTTTAGCAAGCAAGAATTGCAAGAATTGGTATAATATTTAGAAAAGAAATCTACAGTCTCGCCATGTCGCACTGACGTACTACACGGCCTAAAAAAATCATTACATCTGTTATTGAAAATCAGCAGCAATTATAGGTCGTCAATGTCCTTAGTACTCTTCGTAACTGTTTCGATCGTTGTTTCATATGTACATGTACATCAGGTGCATTGTACTCTTCCAGACTGTGGTGAGTGAGCAAGTGGTAACCTAATTAATTAAGAATCACCGCTATTTAATAACATACACTTGATCAAACATTTAAAAATTTTGAAATTACGATTTTTCACCATTCTTTTAGGCGGAATATCCACTAGGAAAAAGCTTCACAAGATGGTGACGTGGCAATCCTCTGCTATGCACGGCACCTGCCTCTCAAACAGGCAGTTGGATCAGCCGACAAAACAATTCCAGGATGTCGAATATGATGGCAACTACTGGTTTCACACTGGCTATGCAATTACTTCACCAAACGATCCTTATCATTGGTTGGTGATAAAACTTCCAGCTCCGATTCTACTCATAAGAATCACTGTTCGATTTGGTGAGTCAATGATTTTGTGATTTGTTAAAATTTGTTAAACTCTTAATGGGTCATAGAAATTGAAATAGTAGAATAAAATTTGATGTCAAAGTCATTTAGAATCACATTATTTCATAAAAATGGCACTTAAGCCTGGTTTGCTGAATATTCAAACAATCATTTATTGTAAAAGATAGCAAACTTTGTAGATAATATGCCTGAAAATTTATGTTTGCGTCCAATGCCTGGTAAAAACTGTCAAATTGATAGTTTAACATAAGAGCACAAAGTGCATCTACGAGTATAGTAAATGTTCTTAAGGTCAGGGCGAAAGTTCCTTTGATTGATCGACTTTCTTATTCAACGCTCCCTCGCAGCAGCCTTCTTTCGTCATCGTGTTAAAACTGGCTTTCCCATTACTCATGTAAGCATTCAGGTAAAGACGCAACAAGTCGTGCAGAAACTGCGCCAACTCGCACATTGTGAGCACGGACATGCCCAGGTAGATGCCCAGTATCCCGCCAACATCCGCCACGAAGCTTTCAAAGCTGTAGGCTCGCACAAAAGTTGTCCGGTCCACGCCCTGGCTGCCCACCGTCAACTGGAGTTGAAGGAAATTTGAGCGGACAAATTCCTCGGCCAGCTGACTGGAATTCGCTTCATCAACTAGACGCTTGAGGTAGGCCAAGCCCGGCAGAGATTGCAGTTCCGCTTCGCTCAGAGGAAAATCGAGATCTCGCAGGAAAGTTTTCAGTGAGTTAGTTGATGGCCAGCTAACGCTACTCGGTAGAGCCTCGTAGCTGTACTCGGTGCAGAGTCGAGCGACCTTGCATCGACTCAATGGTTCCTCCAGATTCACCAGCGCTTGATTAGTAAGAAAACGACGAATATCATCTAAGCTGCCCCAGCCGCTGGTGAAATTGTAGATAGACCGGTCGCTCAGTTTTGGCCATGGTTGCGGCAGGAAGGCGCATGTGGCGTTGAAAGCCTTTAAAAATTGTTCCTGAACAGCCTTGTTGTAGCAATAGGCAAAGTCGTAGGCAAACGTGTAAGCTGAGCCATCGTACGGGTTCACCATTTTTATGTCGGGATGATTTTCAACGCACTTGTCCGGATCGTCTTTGTAAACTCGTTCGGACATGCTCAACTGTACATTGTAACTTCGACCGGCTTCCAATGTCACGGAGGTATCAAATCTACTAGGAAAATGACCCGGGCGTACAGTGTACATGGTGACAGCAGACCATCTGTCTGCCCAATGTAGAGTTTCCTTGTCCAGTGCCCAGTACGGGGCTTCAACCTTGCCAATAGGAGTATCCAGAGATGGCAACGGAGCGGCGCCCATGCGAGCATCGGCCGCATCAATCATCAGTTGCAAATAGATGGACTTGTTTGGCCCAGTCAGCTGTTCGCGCTCTGTATTGTTGAGTGATACTCGAAAACACCGAATACTGCTCGGATGGTAGAACTCGTCCACGCGCAGTTTTTGATAGCGCTGATCGATTCCGCTGCCTTGATAAACGGTAGCGCCGATGATTGCCTGCTTGTACACGTGTCCGAATTGGTCGGACAAGAACGAATAGGGCAAACTGTTCAGCTTCATTAGTGACAGCTCGTTTTCCCATAATTGGTCGCAGTCAGTTTTGGACAGTTTGCCGCACAATTGATCGAGTTTTTCTGTTGCCCCATCGAATGTCTCATTTAGAAACTCGGCAGCATCCGAGTCCAGAGCGAGGAACCGACTACCAGACATTGGACTATCGTAGCAAAAGTACAAGTCAGGAAATTCAAACGGTCGAGCCTGGGCTTGAAAGTTTGTAATTATAGCGTTGTCCTTCAGCTTACCAGCGAACCCGATAAACTGACGCAAGAACAGGGCGCTAGAGGTCAGCCAGGCTAGCAACCAGATGACGCGGATGTACAGAGGCTTCTCATTCACTAGTCGTGCAAGTCCGTGTGCGTTTGTGCTGACTAGAGAAGTTTTTATTAGTTCGCTAACTGACTTCATTGGGATTGAAAGGTCTTCTTTTCAGTTATAATAAACTGTTAAAATCTGTCAGAAAGTCTAACCAAATAAAAAATTAGTTGAAAAAATTGCCTTCGACAGAGGAGCATTTTGTAGCTAGCTTAGAGAATGGCTATGGAGCTGTCAATACAAATATTTGATGAGCGATAAGCAAATTGCCATATATATACAGGCAATGCTTGACCAGCTGCATGGTCCGTTAAAGTATAATTAATCATCGACAAATTAAAACAGAGCGAGAAAGACCCAAGCGATAGCTTATCTCTAGCTAATATTGCAGGGCACTGAGTCCGTTGCTCTAGTGCATGCTTAACCCCCGTGCCTTGTGTAACAAAGCACTTACTTTAGATGTATTTGACTTGCCTGATAGACTTTTCAAAAAAACGTACTGCTAGTTTGGTTCTATCTTATTAGGCTAGTTTTGAACTCCAACAATAATTAGATTAAAGCGAGCAAAAGCTTAAAATTTGCGAAACATTAATTAACTTATGAGCATCTCTAGTGTCTGGCAAGTAAGGGTTAAGCTTGGTTGGTTTATCAAGTCTCTCTGGCTCTTGTTGTAAAGACGTAATACAGCTCGAACCAATTCACCTATTGTTTTTCATAGATAATTTCTTTGAAAAAAAACCACAGAATTGCGTCACTTCTTGATGTTTGCTGCAAGCGCACGCAGAGAAAATGTCAGCTCCATGGGTCAGGGTGACGACATAGAAGCGCTAGTCTCACCAGATGAATGGAACTTGGGCACAGAACATTGCCAAGCATCGATGTGGAATACCACTAGCGTACCACGCTCGGTGGTGGACGGGAAAGATGGCTGGAGATTGTGCGACACCCTTCGTCCATACACAGTCCCTAACTGGGGATTACTGGTGCGGAGGCGAGCCCGGTGGAATGCTGGTGATGTGGATTGATTTATTATCAAATCGAATATTCCTTATTGGTTTTTATCTCGTGAAATTTTTAAAATTGCAGACTCGAACCCTGCTGCTGCGCAAAGCGATCACGGCCAACCGATTCAATCGCTATATGAGCTTCGCTGACTTAATATTGAGACAAGCTTTTTATGGCAAGATATTACCCTGCGATTTGCAATGTACTGATATGTGCCCCTCGTTGCCGTGGACTTGGGTAGGAGGAAATAGCCTGCAATATAGGTGTCCTTCTTAGGTGATCATAGCATTAGCCCCGAAGGCTGCCACCACTCTGTATAACCTGGCGCACCTGATGAGCTTCCAGGCCTGACGAAGCTGGAGCTCCTACATTGGTTTGAATTATAGAGGTTTTAGCTAGGAGGGAATGTAAGTCATCGTAAGAACGGAGAAACGAGAGACGAAACAGAGAGTCCGCAAGAGGGAAAGCTAGGATAGAGAGATTTCCAGAGAATCTCAGGCTTGACGCTCTGGATCCAGAGTCTAAAAGGGGGAGGGAGTGAGTCCCCGAAATCTGAAAATCTCTGGGCCATATCTCGCTAGTCTATGTTTTGCGAAAATCAGCCTTTAAAAATTTTTCTAAGAAACACCCGTGTCACGTCCTACTAAACAAGGGCCTTCTAGTGGTCCTTGACCACTAGCAAGGCCGCGGCTGCAACAATATTAATTTCAATAGGTAGGTCACAAATTAATGGCATGCATGTCAATGACTATAAAATATTGCAGTGTCAGCAAAGCCATCAACAATCATACAAGGCTATCCGCTATCAGTCCAATGCGCCACCTGCAGCCGTGATGAAGAGTTGGAAACCAGGAAGGAACACCAATCCCACTTTCTCTGCCAGTCAGTAAAGCACCGAGAAGTGGCTGGTAGATTTGTAACGCACTGCTTTAATAGGCAGATATCGGTTACGTCAGCTCAACCAAATCATGCGGGAACCTACCATTGCCGGCATCCAACAAAAAGCAGATTCAATGCCACGGCAATTGTACGGGTGCTGTGTGAGTTGGCTGTTAAATGAATATCTTCAGTTTGTTTTCAGATTGTTCTTTAACTTTGTCCGCTCGCTGGCTCTGCGGCGCGCCATCTGACACTGCCCCCATTACTCTCTGGCGCAGTGTAGTTTGTTGTTGTTGTTGTTGTTGTTGTTTAACTTTTAACAGCCAAAATTTAGCAAATGTTTTCAGACGGTCCAACCGAACTAAAAATTGGCTATACCATTCGAAGAATTAGTATCCAGGAAGGTCCGAACGAGAACCAGATTTATAATGAAGCCCGAATGGCACAATCTAATCAACTTGAAATTCGATTTTCAACGTCTGATGCTTATCCTAAACCGAGGCACACTTGCAATGCCGTAGTAGATGTTGGCGCTGATAGAGGAACCGTAAGTCGATGAGTCAATAAGATTCAGAGCGCTTTTTGATCCAATAAAACAATATGTCTTGAAAATCATTTCTTTCACGAAAGCAGGCCGAAATACGCAGCCTCCCACTCACTAAATCTGTCACTCGTCAATCAAGCAGCCAAGGAGCGTTTGAATCGTCATGGTTGGCCATTTTAACATTTAACAGTCAGGATTCACTAATCAATAGGACGTTGATTGTCAAGTGTACAGCGACGCAAAATTATGAAACTCATGGTCAATATGGGTTGTATCAGACACGGTTCGGCTTGCATAGGCGCATTCGCGTGTTTGAGTCTACGCCCTATGCTGCTACTATAAGTAGGGATATCGAATTACGATCATTTTTTAAAATTTTTTTTTAACAACGTGGTTGTGTACATGTAACTGTCCTGATTTTTTATTTCAGCACCACAGGAAAGCAGCAGAAGCTACGAGTATTTGGTACCCTTGGTTTTTCTCAGTGCGGGCCCACTTTTTCTGGTATTGTTCGCAGTCGCAAGTTTTCGCCAAGTGAGTTATGGAGCGGATTTTCATATCATTGCATTTATAGATTGGTATTGAAATTATCGGTTGAGCGGTCATACAAATTAAACTTCTCACACAGAGACAACCTCGTCGCTTTAACAAAAATGTTGGCGCTGCTGTCACAACTCAGTTAATAATGGTAGCCACTTCGAGTACAAGGACAACAGCTGCAGCATCAAGCACTGCTGAGGGCAGCTTCAATGCCAGCTCGCACCAGCTGGAAAGAGCTGAACACTTGCCAACAAGCACAGATGGGACGTACGAGGAGATGTCAGCAGAGTACATTAACTAATTTTATCAGATATTTTAAAATTCTGCGACGATTCAAAATGTAATGCTAATCATTACCAATTTCTAAGAGAGAGAGGCCCAGGAAATGAAAAAAAATTGTTTATTTTTGTCTCTGACGTGGCAATTGCCATTGATAAGTAATTTTTGTTCCAGCTTTAATTATTACGCACGACAATCGTTAAAGTGCGTTATGCAAAATCTATTTTCCTCGCGCGCTTTTGAATGTTTTGTACCTAATTATTACTGATTGCGCAATAATTGTTGCTCTGCTAATAATATTAATGGCCAATAGTTATCTCGTATTATTGCTAAATATACAATACAGTAAATCATCTATTTTAATCATTTAATTTATAAATTCTGATAGAATCGTCTCGTTGTAATAATTAAATTGCTCGAATCAAAGAGTGCGCTGTTCTTTCTCTTCGTGATTTATTAATCAATTGCTTTGTACGCACGTACATCGATATGTCATCAATAAATCAATAGCTTTGGATTTTTTAGCCTGAAGTGAGGCATGATTTCGGCATCTCTAAACTCCGGTGCTGCGAGATAAACCAATGAATTGCTTTTACAAAAAATTAATTTTTACCAAACTCAGGGTAAGGTGGTGCTTCAGCTAAAGTTTGAGTTTCAGAAGGCCACTGGAAAGAGACATTTGCGCAGTACTATTTTTTGCATTTCACTAAAGTAGCTGTCAATTTTTAGCCCAAAAAATTATAGTGAGAGGAATTTCATATTCATCAACATCGGGTTTAAATAGGAGCAGAGATGACATAGCTAAACCAATCAAATAAAATTGATAGAATAAAGTAAATGCTGAGTTGTCAAGAGGTATAGACAGAGCACTACAGAAGCTATACAGCAGAAACTACGGTTACAATTAGCTCCGACGATGGGGTTCGGTCACAACGGCGAAAAGATGCATCGTCGAAAAGATAAGCATTCTTAGACACAATTTCGAAAAGACGTGTCATAGAATATATGTGACGGTCCCGAATGCTTAAATTATCTACGATGCGTCTCTTCGGTGTTTGTAGAACGCCTGTAGTGATAAATTTTCAGAACTGCCCTGTTGACCAGAAATAAAAAGCTCGCAGAATCTTAAGACATACAACTCTAGTATCGCAATACAATCAGAACAAAATTACAATTTCTGTTTATTTCATTAAGCTGTCACTGACCTCAATTTAAATCCGTTACTTAACTGTAATGCTTCAAGCCCCCGAGTGTATTTGTTAAAATTGCCTTCTAAACTTTAGCATAATTTTCTGCGTACACCGCGGATTCTGTTTATCGTAAAAATGAATTTAAGCCTAACAAACATATTTCTGGTTAATTGCTTTCACTGCAAAGCTTCGGTTTTTGTTAACAGAAGTTCTATTAGAAATGAACTTCCATTAGTTTTAGAAGTAACTTCTCGTAGCTAATAAAAAATTGATCTTTTAATTGTAAGACTGAATTGAGCGAATAAACTTCTTGGAAGGATGTTAATCTTTGCAGCTCTACTGTTTTTCTCTTTGACATCGCAAGGAATGTCGAGGACAGAAAATGGTGGTAAGAATCAAACAATGTTACAGACATGTAATCATGTTTCTGATTCAATTTATAACTAGTTTTTTCATACTTCGCGTTAGACTTTAGCGTACTCAAAATTGGCAATCGTACTGTCTCAAATTCTTGGCAGTCGTCAAAGTACGCGCATTTTCAACAGACATGTTTCTATGGTCGGAACGCTTCCTCTGAAGACGAGCTGTCTAAACAGGACATCAGTTATCATTTCGTCCACACCAATAATAAAAATTCGGCCGATTTAGGCTATCATTGGTTTGTAGTTCAGCTAAAGTCGCCTGTGTACATCACCTCTGTCAGCATTGTTGGTCGAAATGGTAAGTGAAAGCTTGACTTCTTGCTAGATTTATACTTTAAATTTGTAAGACGCATAAAAAATCTGATTATTTGATTTTGGTATCGATTAGCCAAAAAATATTCAAGCTAAGAGAAAAAAATATCTTTATAAAAACAGAATATGCTCAAAGTGCCAAACGAGTAGTATAGGTCGAGAATAAACCCATTTTCTGCGTAAATGTTTGGATTTTATAGGAAATTTTTGCTATTGTTACCTACCAGTAATATAGCTATATCTGATCTGACCATTCAATGAGTTGTTTTGGGCTAAGAAAGACCAAGAACTAAATAAATGATATTTATTTCAAACAGATTAATCATCAACAGACAGCGATGGCAGAGTTTACAACAGAAGTGCAGGTCTTGAGATTTGGAACTCGGCAAGTAAAATCGATTTTACCGGGGTTGGTCATTGCGAATCCGGTAGAGTGACAATCAGCCACAGGTTTGCACAAACCATCAGCCAGTGGAAGCACTGCGGCACCACTAGGGCAAAGTACGGCGGCGTAACTAAAGGTGAAATTCTCAACGTGAGCTGCGCAGCTCAGGTTAGTCTAATTAATAAATTCATTTAATTTAATTGCATGAAAAATTTTCTGCTAAATAGCTAAATCAGCAGGAGGGCTGTGGGCACTTTGACGCTTAAAGCTACAACCAGTGACGGGGCATGAATGTTTATTGCGCTGTGCCCTGAAGCGCATTCAGTCACACTAAATACGGTTTACATGGCATAGACACACACACAGGCCGGCACCCAGTCACGCACTCACATAGGGTGTCCAAGCGGTGGACCCAGGAACGTACACTCTCTATGCCTTGGGGAGTTGCCCTCATGAGCGTAAATTTCACAACTGGCCCACAGCCCAACCAATTCGTGCACAAGGCCCCAAATTAATGTGAAACCGCGCTAGGGAAAATAGCCAACCTACAACGCGGGATCGAACCTGGACCAGTGGCACACAAGGCAGACGCGCTAGACCGCCGAGCCACTCGCCCCCCTTGTGGTTTCATAAGAATTTAACTGTTTTGATAACTATTGTCAGAAAGTTTTTACCGAAAACACGCAACACTGTTCAGGTGACCATGCTGCTAGTGAGGATGTACGTGGCTAACCGAAGCTCGCCATTGGATGATGCGTTGAGCTTTGTGGGCCTCAGCCTGGCAATTGGAGAGCCACCAACCAGCACGAGCACATGTCCGTGACTTTGACACAGTTTAATTAATCACAGATACTTTGCTACAGGCTATCTTTTTCACCAAGAATTTTCAAGGTAAAAAACACTTCACCTAAAAATTTCTAGATCCTACTACCAAGACAACTACAACACAAAGTAACCAGTATGGTAAGTAAAAATTAGCTTACATATCCCAAAGAGTTTTGCAATTTTTGTATCAAGACAAGAATTTAGCGTGAAAGGCCAGGAATAATTCTTTAGTCTTTATTTAGTTTTTGTTGATAACTAACTAAGAGCTTTGTGGCTCTGACTGATTATGACAGGCAAAAGTGGAGCATTCACTTGGTCAAGTGTCGACCAGAATCGGAACGAGCTGAGCTACACAGGAGTGAAGACAGTTTTGTGTATTGCCGTCCTTATCACCGCTGTAATGATTTTCCTGCTGATAGTGCTGATTGTGTCACCCAAATTCGTGCGAATCCTCACTGTAACTCAGCTGCTGTGTTTGTAAAATTCATAATTCAATCATTTGTGAAGTATAAATCCTAATTATTTGTAGATGCCAACACGAAACTCAGACTCAAACAGCATGCAAGTTCGAGAAAGACCATCAACCCCTGTCGTGGCTATGCCGGAACAAGTTCTCTACATGAACTCGTCAACTTTGTATGTCAATCAAGGCGACTTAATGAAAGAATTTGAAACTGAAGAAAAGAACGAGCCTGAGTATGAAGACGTGTTTTTAGCACCTAGACCTAACCTATAAATATCTGCGGTGATGATTTTACCTACTCTATCAAGCGTAGATAAGAAATTTAAATCGAAATCGAAATTTCAAGTTTCCCAAACTGATATATCCTGCTTGTAATGTAAAATTTACTTGTTTATCGATTCATCTTATCGTGCGTGTGCAAATTAAAGTACAAGCATTGGATTAAATAGAACGCTGACGTTCACAGTTCAAGATAACTCCTAATTATCCGAGATCGAAACTGAGGAATTTGCAAGCTAAATTGGAAACAAAAAACAGTTGAGACAATAGTAGGCCAAAGGTACTGATGCTTTAACAGACAAAAAATTATCATGTAGCTACTGTGTTGTCGTCTAGTGAAAGAACATATTTTTTGTTCGCTGAAATTACTAAAAGTATTAATACTCGTATAAGACTAAAACTATGACAAATAGAAACTTTCATTGCAACAGATGCATCATGAGACACGACTGATCAAGTACCATCCGTTACCTAAGCTTGGAATGCGGTCAAGCAAACACTGCAACGCATTCACCTAGCCAACTGAGGGTGATTTTACATTGTGAAACAATATTGTAGTCAAACTGGAGCTCACGCCATGATGCCCGTAGCTGATATTAGTATACTGGTAGATCTGCGACACTGGCAAAAACATGCTCAACGCCAGGGTCTTGATTGGAGCGTCGCCCCACCTGTACGTGTAGATGCCGCCTAGAGAGTCCACGTGATCCACAAAGTCTCGATACTGTTTTGTTCGCCAGATCTTTATCTTGGACACTTCGAAGTTGTTAAAAAACACTTCGTTCCATTTGAGTTGGCTGAAGAATGTCGGTCTGATCCGCCTTGACTTAATGAAGCTATCAGCGACGTCAAAAATATTATGCGCGCAGGTGTCGATGATAGTTTGATAGTAGCCGTAGCTGCAGTTGGCGTCTCTGAGAGCTGCGAAAACATCAAAGGATATTTTCTTTCCCAAAATGGAATCGTCGTCCAGTCTCCACTGGTAGTCAAAGTGCCTCATCATGGGCTCCTCGTAGATCATCTTGGCCTGAAATCGGCACATGCTTCGGTAACTAAAACTTTTCTTTCCACCACAAGCGTCTTTTGGCGGTTGGCCAAACTTTTTCAGATACGAGCTGGGTACACTCAGGTCGATTTGTTGGAAGAATATGGACGACATGTTGAGCAGTGGGTTGAAGCCGATAGCTCTGACTTCTTCGAGGTGAGGCTTGAAGTCAGCTTCGTGAAAGATGATGACGGGGTAGCCGAATCGACTGTTGAAGTGGTTGTAGAGCCTATGCAGCGAGTCGTTAAGCAGTTTGACCTGCTTCTGGTTGGCTAGCATGGTGATTACCGCATTTAGAAACGTCTGATTAACTGATGCTGATTTCGAGCTGATGTAGCTTTGCAGCTTCCTGTCTTCTTCAGAAATATTCAGCTGTTTTTCGAACCAGTCAGGCTTAGCAGTTGTTATGAAACGAGTTCGGAACACGGAGGTCCGCCATATAGCTGGCTGCTGTCTGTTTTTTGTCCAATTAGTGAGCAACTGAATCCGTAGATGAATGTCTGCACGAAGCGACTCGTAGCACCAGAGCAGAGCAGCTGCTGCTACAACAATAAGCAGGGCAGTGATCAGTCTTTGGCACGGAAGACTTGTTTGCTGTTGCATTTGAGGCCTTCGAGTAGTTTTCTTTCGAAATTAAACTTTTCTTTTGCAATTGGGATGCGAAGTACATTTAGCGTTAAAATTTCGAATCGATCGTGTCTTCCAGCGGATTCCTTTACTGCTCCAAAGTCACGGCTGGATACGAGCGTACATGTTGTCACTTACTTTTAAGCACCCAACGAAAACATTTAGTCGCGGGCAGCAGATGTTCAACGGGGCCGGGGTTTAAGCTAAAACGAGCAAGGACTTGAAAAGGGGAAGAGCTTAATCCCTGGGCTAATGTTTGTGTGAATCTATGCGGAGATACAACGATTGTGGAGTTTTAGGGATTTATAGGATTAGCGTAAGGAAATTTCTTTTGTTGTTTACATTATTTAAGAAAGCGATTCTTTAAAGCTTTTGTAAGCTGATTTAGATTGAATGCATTATTGCTGGACTATTGCATGCTCAATAGGAAAATAAATTTTGTCGAAGTAAATGAGGTTGTTAGCATTTTATAGGTTCGTCACTTCGCCTTTTTCAGCTTCATGCCTAGCATTTTTATGGATGAGAATACCTTATTGTCGAAGTTGAAGAGAATTAGCTAAGGTGACGAGAACTAGCAATTACAAATACTGGATGTGACTTGAACAACTATTGATTTTTTTAATTATGCAAATGAACAAAGTGCATAAAAATAAAACAACAATTGAAAATGTCGTGTCATGCTTAGTACATGCTTAGTACATCACCGGCTCCGGGTACTGCTGCTCTGGCTGGTGCTGCCGATGCCGTAATGCGCCGTCGGGTATGTGCGATGCAAGTGTCAAAAATTCCAGCTCATCGATCTGACTAATGCGAAGCAATCTAGTTGCACCAAAAATACGCTTGGAATGCAGCAGCGATCGTGATTTGTGACGTCTGATACGTGCAACGTTGTTATCGAGAAACCAGTCGGCACGAAACGTCACAAGAGCACTCAGTACCTGTATGTGCTCCATGAAAGACCAGGATTTCGGATGGCTGACATTGATCCGGTTGCTAAGGTCTCGATGGCATGATTGCACACTGTGACCGTTTATGAGAGCTTCCCACAACCCTTCTTATATTCCCTAGCGCTCTTCTCTCTTCGGCATCAACTTTCGAAGTCCCAAGAGACTTCCTCTGTCTACCTCTCGCCTACCGCATACTAACTCCAACTGGTATGCTCACTTTCCCACTGCCTTTGCGCTCCCCTAATGCTAAAATTTGTTTCTTCGCACTGAAGTACTTGCGTTTTTAGTGCAAGGCCCTCTCAAGGGCGGCGAATAATGGGAAAGTTAGCGAAGGCTGTCGGGACAGCCCTGTCGGGTCCGCAATGTTGGGTTGAGAGCGAGGTGTCTGCCTCCATATTCTGAGTGGAAGCGGTGCATTCTCTAGATATAGTGATCCTCCCGCACGGAGTATTTGGAAGTTTACAGAGCACGTGGTCATCCTAAACTACTCTTATTCAATTATCATCTGTCGAGAGTCATTGATTCAGCTATGAATCTCTAAAAGATCCCGGACATTACTTATGGAACCGCTGTCTCGTCAGACTGGCCTATGGCGTACCCAGTCGGCCTCCAGCGTACGTCTTGTCTTTGACTCGGAGTACCATTACAGATGCATGTGCTGAGGGATATGTGGGCATAGGCCTAGCCTAGACCTCATGCCAACGGCCGCCCGTGTGTTTTGTAAGGTACTTCCTGATCTATTCCCGTCTTCAACAACAGATCGGCTGTAAAAACCCAATAACAAGCAACACAATGTACATGTATTGCAAAAGGCTTAACGTGCTACAAATTTTACGCATAGCATATTATAATTTTAATCGTATAATATTTTTTAGACAAGTCACTTACGATGCTAGTTAAAAGAATTTGTCATTCTGTCAAAAACACGATTATAAATCAACAAAGAGTTAAACTACAACAAGATGGGACAGCAAATGATGCATGAAAATTTCATTCTATCGATTTAAAAAGTCGAATAAAAATGATTAAACAATTCATCTCCACTAACTACCTATTCAGAAACTTTGTTGTCAGAGAAGAGCTCACGCCATGATGCCCGTAGCTGATATTAGTATACTGGTAGATCTGCGACACTGGCAAAAACATGCTCAACGCCAGGGTCTTGATTGGAGCGTCGCCCCACCTGTACGTGTAGATGCCGCCTAGAGAGTCCACGTGATCCACAAAGTCTCGGTACTGCTTTGATCGCCAGATCTTTATCTTGGACACTTCGAAGTTGTTAAAGAACACTTCGTTCCATTTGAGCCGGTTGAAGAATGTCGGCTTGATAGCTCTCGACTTGAAGTAGCTAGCCGTAACATTGAACATAACGTGGCCGCAGGTGTCGATGATAGTTTGATAGTAGCCGTAGCTGCAGTTGGCGTCTCTGAGAGCTGCAAACACATCGAACGATAGTTTCTTGCCCAAAATGGAATCGTCGTCCAGTCTCCACTGGTAGTCAAAGTGCCTCATCATTGGTTCCTCGTAGATCATCTTGGCCTGGAATCGGCACATGCTTCGGTAACCGAAGTTCGTTGCGCCGCCGCATGCTTTCTTCGGAGGTTGGCCAAACTTTTTCAGATACGAGCTGGGTACACTCAGGTCAATCTGCTGGAAGAATATGGACGACATGTTGAGCAGTGGGTTGAAGCCGATAGCTCTGATTTCTTCGAGGTGAGGCTTGAAGTCAGCTTCGTGAAAGATGATGACAGGGTAGCCGAATCGACTGTTGAAGTGGTCGTAGAGCCTTTTCGCAGATTTTTTAAGCAGATTCACTCGACGCTTGTTGGCCAAAATGGTGATGACGGCTTTGAGTGACCCAGCTCTGTGAACATCCGCGCCCGATCTCGAGCTCATGTACTTTTGAAGCTTTATTTCTTCTTTAGAAACGTTAGCTACATTATTAGAACCATATGTAAAAGCACTTTTTGATGCTGATTTTACTCCTCTCACCGTGGCAACACTACTTTTGTTGGTCAAAATGCTCAGAGACATCCAGTTCGGAAAGATCCTCGACTGGGATTGGTATGATATGACCATCGTCACGGCTGTGACAACGATCAGTACAGCAGTGATGATGCGGCTGCTTCGTGCAGGACACATCGACAGCTTCATGTCGAACGGTTTCGAACGGTTTGATTTTGTGAAAATAGGAATAGTCAGTGAGGCAATGGGATACGCTTCTTAACACAGGCAAACGTGGGCTTGTGTTATATAGATAAAAATAAAGCCAGCTTTTAGCCCGAAAAAAATCCGAGATGAGTCACGTGACAATTCAGTTGATTTCCGTTCTAGACTAGAAGCGGCTTTCAATCCGGCATTTCATTGTTATCGGATTTTTACTGGATGCTGCAGTTGAAGGGCTTTAAAAGCGCACGGATTTTTATTTATTTCAACTGAACTGACATAGATGTATGCTGTGGGCTTTTTCTGCAAACGGTATTTTAAGCTAATAATTTGAATTTTTACTGCCTTTTTTGCTCTATAATGCATTTAGCTGTGAAACCTCTGTTGTTAAGGACTGAAGAGGCTGGGTTAATTTTGTTATAACTATCTTACTGCTTACAAGCATAAAAATTATTGTTAGATTGACGTATTGTGGTATATGATTAATTAGAAATAAAAGCATGACATACCCTCGTACATGTGCCATGTTGTTTAGACGCAAAGTAGGTGCGACTTTAAAAAAATAATACCCGAAATCTTATCATGGTGATTTTTTTACCAATAAAAAAGAACTTAAGGCACAGATCGACAATCTACAAGAAAGATTTATGCTTGTTTTGCCAAAAAGTATCAGGAATAATGTGACCAAAAAGTAGTATCTCTTTTTTTGTACAGAAGTACAAAAGAAGTACACACGTCTCATTTTTTACTTTATTTGTCTACTGAATAGCGTCGTTTCTGATATAAGTTAGCTAGGCGCAATAAAAATTCACTGCGACATGTTAGACAATCCTCCTCGTCTCTAACAAGCTAAATCTAAGCTAAATCTGCAGGAGGGCTGCAGGCACTTTGAAGCTTAAAGCGACATCGTCCCACAACCAGCGACGGGGCATGACTGTCCATAGCGCTGACTCCTGAAGCGAGTTCAGTCACACTAAATACGGTATACAGGCATAGACACGCACACAAGCCGGCACCCAGTCACGCACTCACATAAAGCGTACAAGCGGTGGTTCCAGGCATGTACACTCTCTATGCCTTGGGGCGTTGCCCCCATGGGCGTAAATTGCACAACTGGCCCATAGCCCAACCAATTCGTACACAAGGCCCCAAATTAATGTCAAACCGCGCTAGGGAAAATAGCCAACCTACAACGCGGGGTCGAACCTGGACCAGTGGCACACAAGGCAGACGCGCTAGACCGCCGAGCCACTCGCCCCCTATCTAACAGGGCCTTGTATCTATTTCTCTGTAAGCTAAAAATAACAAATAACTTATGTACCGCATTATATATTGTATAATCCTCTTAATTTATAGCCTAGGTATACGCATTTAGAACAAAAGAAATTTAACATCATTAAAAATAAGCTTTGGTTAACTAAAACTTAGTGATATTGAAATAGCGAGTAAATTAAACTGCCAAATCTTGAGTAATTTCAAAAGCCAAAAATTATCAAAGGCCATTCTAACAAACAGATGGAACTTTGAGGCTCAAATTGTGACATACTGGAAGCAAATAATGCAAAAATCGTCTAAGCTAAGTCATTTCTATTGCACTTTCAAAACATCATATCGACCAGAAAAGTACTTCGAGAATCCAGCTGATCCGAGCTATAGGAGAATCATTGAGGGATTTATTGAATATAATGACTGGAGTGGATCAAAAGAAATCAAGTAAAAATATCAAAATGAAACTTTAGGAAAGGTAAATATTTCAATTTTTCTGACTAATTCTGAGAAATTTCAATTCCTAATGATACAAGAGGATAAGAAGTTAACAGAAAATCTTGCTAAATTGTAGAGCATATGACTAATAGCCAAGCTAATGACTAATAGCAATTAAATTTTCAATTTTGCGTAAAATTTCAATATAAAATATAATGCATTTATACGTAATTTCTGTCATTGATTTAAATATCTTATTTGTCGCAAAAAAGCAGTACCAAATTTGCGTATATATGATGATAACAATAATAATAATATTACTACAGCGGCTAAGAAAGAATATTGTAGCAAGTACATGCATGGTTACCCATTTAATGTGACCATGAAATTAGTGTAGCAACTCATTATGAAATACCAAACAGATCACTTGCAATGCTTGTACCGCGCTGACTAAAGTTATAGCTTGACCAAAAGGCAATAACGTACATAGCTACACAAAAAATCAGAGAAAGTCATCATGCAGTAATGTCAATACGCTCATAACAAAAAGAACAATGAAAACCTTGAATACAATAATAGAACAGCAAAAAAAATCGACACTGGTTTTGGTAGAAACCAAACTGACATTGGGAAACATTTAAATAATAATAATTAAAGCGCATAATGAAATTGACAGCTAACTTATTATCGTTAAAAATGGCCTACAATTACCAAGATAATTGAACCTAGATTACTGTAGATCCAAGCACGTGACCTCTAAGCTGTTTTACATGGTTAGGATTAAAAAATCCAAGCATAAATACCAGCGCTAAGTGCCCCAGCAACGAAAACCGCAAACCAGTTGTCTCGAGCGAACTTAAACAAATTTTTAAAACGTTCGTAGATGTAAATTACTGGCAAGTAAATCATTAGGCAAATCAGAAAATTATCTAGCAAGATTTTCTTAATCCACAACTTCAATTTCATTGCCATTGTTGGGCGAACGACAACGTGCGAGCAGCCGCACACACTCGCAAACGATGACTGCGATATGATTTCAAACGGGCCAGTCATTGAACATGCCGAGTGGCATTCAGTAGCGCAGTATTTGCAAAGAAAAGTTCCACATTTGCTGTAAGAATCGCACGTGGTACAGGTGTACAGGTCCTGCTTGACAGCTAATGAGCAGTTTGAGCCAGTTGCTTGTCGAGTGCAGCCGCGCATTGTGTCCGTAATGGCAGCTGTCAAACCGTCATTGCCAATGCTGATTCGCATCAGATCCATCATAGGGTCGATTAGAATCAAAGATCTTAAAAATTGGTGTAAAAATAGAACTTAACGGCAATATTCTATCGTTCTTGCTTTAAGTAGAGTGAATAGTGCGTTTCAGAAAGTTTCAGCGTTTTGTATTTGTAACAGTAACAGTTTAACTCAGTTTAGAGTACTCAAAACCCTAAAATTGTAAGTTTACCTAATTTTACTCAACCGTTTGCTGGAAAGACAGCTCGCGCTGCTGCTTATAGAGCCACCAATCGGCAGTCCGATAAGTAGCCTCGGCAATTGTACCATCGGAGCAAGAAAAGTCCACATGGACTGGTAGCTGATGTTCTCATTATTGATGAGTCTGCGCACAAAATGCTCGCAATTGTTAAGCACAACGTTGTAGCCCTCGCTACCAACTGAAGCCAGACAGTTTCTGATTACTTCAAGTCGTTTTTCGGAGCTGCATTTACACTTGTACACCCGGATAGTGGAGTTCTGCACCACGTCGTAGAAACTATCCAGCCGAACTGAAACCTTCGGCTGGGTAGCTGTATCTCCGGAGAAGTGGCACAGGAGAGGCACAGGCTCGTGCTTGGCGGCAGAGTCACTGTCAGACCAGCCGAAGCCCAGGAAGATGGCGAAATGAAACAGGCCGATCCGATCAAAGCTGACCGCCGAGCCCGGGGTCATGGCGGCCAAGGCCTGGCTGGCTCTGTATGGAGGGAAATCTTTGTGGCCATTGGTGAAACCGATGCACATTGTCACTAGGCTGTAACAGACAGAGGTTTTGGTCAGAAAGATGAGCTGAAGCTAAACGTAATTCCCTGATTTTTTCACTGATCGCTTCTTACTCACATCTATTTCATAAAGAATTCGAGCTTTATCTATACGAGGGGGTGTCACAGTAGTGTCTTACTGTGCTTAGTACTTACCAATCTAGGCAGCATGCATTTGATTGCGTAACCTTAACGTACCCATAAAATACCATACGATAAAGTACTAAGTACTTCTAAGCTTGCTCAGAAGAAAAGCATAAGCTACATTATAGACTCTTATTTTTAACTTTCGTTATGCTTGTTCCATTTTAAAAAGTTATGCTGGATAGTGCAGCAGCCTTTCATATCGTGCTTTCCGACTTAATTGTAGAAGCTAAATTGACACTACTTCTGGGACACCCCGTCAACCCTCGTAGTTCAGACGCCTCTCCTGAAGCTTCACTTCTTTAGAACCCTAATAACTATGCTTGCCCTTGAGTTTTAATATGGAGTTCAACTAAATAACAGTAAGAATAGTAGAAATTAACTAAATCTTAACAATCAAATTAGCTCGTAACAAGTTTATTGCACTATGTATTTTAGAATTTCACTTTAGAAGTTCAGAAAGCCAACGGAAGCATAGTGCAACAAACTTTCGTATTAGTCAATCAATCAATCTAAAGAGCCTCGGCTTCCAGCCCAGTATCCACGGGGATTGGCTCCTCGGCCTTGCGTCGGATTTCGGCGCAGAAGTTGCTCCACACCTGGTCGGTCATGTCCCGCGGGCACATCATCATGGTGCAGCTGTCCAGCTGGCCTTTCAGCGTGCACCGGCACGTGTTGCAGCCGTCTGGCGAGAACGTGAATCCGCCGTGGCCAGCCCGCCGACAATAGTCGGCGGGTTCAAAGCACGGCTCCTCGTGGACGCGAGCTTCAGCAGTAGAATAAATCGCTACTATTAGTAGCAGAACGGACACTAGCTGCGCCATTCCTTTCAGAAAAAACAGTGGGTTTTCAGAATATGCCAATAGAGACCTTAATTGTATTTTAAGAATTTCAGATGAAAGACTTCAAATAGAAGATCAGGATCGAGAATAGCTGCTAGCAACCATGATGATGACAGGTTCCATGATTTCAATAAGTGAAATTCGTGATCAATTCGAAGAAAACAGTAGCCAGTCCCAATAAAAAAGCGACACTCAAAAAAGAGCCTTACCTTTAAAGAAATACAATACTTGATTCAACTGCAGAATTGCTTGGCGTGAAATGACGTTCCTGTTTCAAAGACCGATCCCGGCTAGGCATTAATGGCTTTATAAGGCGTGACGGAACTGCATTATGCGATACGCTAGCGATAAAAGCAGTACAGAGTAGATCGGAGCTAGAATAGATAAGAACCTGCGTACGTTTGGACTGCGAAGAAGAATATGCCAACAACAAAAAATACTTCGCATGAATATCAATACATGCCGATTACATGCGTGCTAATATGACGATATAGCGTAGTTCACGGGAATTTCACCAGATAATAAGTCGTATTATATTTTTTGTATCATAATTCCTGACTTAAGAAATTGTCACGCAGAATAATTTAATTAGTGAATTGAATTAAAAACCAGGCTGCATTACATTAATCAGGCTACATATTAGATTAATACGCGTATTAGAGCGTTGGTAATGCCGTATTCAGGCGATACCCTTCTAAATGGACGACTGCTGACGATAAGGTTCGCCCTTAAAAGGGCCGTGTGGTTTTGGGCGATGGCCTTCTGAGTATAGATTTTCGCGATTTGCCAAACTGCAAGTATGAAATACAATAGTTGGTAAACTAATTTGAGTCTATAGATGTCGTTGATTTTTGCGAATTTTCGAATCCTATTTAAACTCGAAAAAATCTGCCAATAATTCTTGAAAGTCAGGATACACGTGTGGAAACTTGTTTCACTGCTTGCACCCATTCACTGCTTACCTCGTTTAAAAAATACGCTACTTTAAAGTCACCCTTCTCACGAGTTTCGATTTGGTTTCGCGATGATCCAAGGCCGAGTGCTCTCTGACTTACACGGTGCTCAACTGAAAGTCAGTGAAATATCACCTTCGATATATCTTCGACTTCGAGTGCAATATCCCACTCTGTGACTACATGAAACTGATACTACGTTCCCTAATTATGATAGCTCTGACGCAATGATTGGTATATAGAAATGAGTCAGAAGGGAATATTTTTTCCAGTGCAATCAAACTGCTCCTGTTCCCTGCCTCTTCCCCACTTTCCGGAGAGCTCTGCTCGGTATTAACCGCAGGTAAACCGGGACGGTCATCATGGCCCTCCTGTGTCAGGGCTGTTTTGCTAGGCACCGTTACTTCCTGTCGAAAATACGTACTGAGGAGTGCGCTTTTTGCCTTTCTAGTTTTAAAGGCTTTTGAACACTTTGTGATTGCTCCGCTTTCACCCATTATGTTCCCGGTCCAAATCCAAATGTCACCGATGTTTTCAGTGACCCCGAGAACCCCTTCCAGCTCATTTGGTACTTCCGGGCCACTGGGAGAGCAACGTTTCGCCTCCAGGACTCTCCCCCTCGCTGCATCGCCCCTACAGCTAAGTCAACTAAGTAAACAGAAAAATGTAAATTACATTTGAAATTATAGCTAATAATCTAATTTATCCTTGCAGTCCAGTCTGCAAGATGCATACCGGAAGGACTATTGCTGCTATAGCCCCCAGCGGCTCGGCGGTCTAGCGGAAGCTAGTTTCGCAGAAGCTCTTGATGATGGCTGTGATTTTCAAATTTCAGGTGACACCACTTTGTCGAACAGATCAACAATTAGGACAAAAAATGGATCATTTTTTATTTCTTCGAAGGCTTTGTTGTGTGCTCACCCACAGAAATCTAGATAAGTAGTATATTATGCATAGAAGTCTGTGAATAAAAAATAACCACGAGACACTCTATAAAACAAACTATTTTTCAATAGAAATCTACTTTCCATGTGTGTAATTCACACTAGCATTTTTCAGCTCATTTTCCTATTCAAGTAAGTGCAGCAATGTTTTCCTGCATTTTTCGCCTCCTATGCAGTAGTTGATATGTTGCCAAACTGCCTTGACTAATAGTGCAATTTTAACGTGAATTATACAAAACAGATGTATACAGTTTCATTTACTGACGCGCCATTGGTTGAAAGTGTTAATCAGTTCAGTTACAGGTGTCTTTTACTAGCTTATCCCATTATTATTATTCATCTATAGATATGCGTCAACAACCAACCTCTGAGAACACGCTTGCATTACAAAGACAATGCACTTCGTTGCCGCTTGCCATTGGAGGAATCAGGTTGAGACAGTTGGTTCGACTAAAATGTGCGGCTGTAAGGCTGGACTCGGATAAATCGCCTGCTTGTTAAACTTGAATGCAGAAAATTGAAGCAGAAAAAAGTGGAGGAAGCGGTCTGAATTTCAGCGTTAAAAATATAATTTGAATTATGGATCAGATACCGACAAGCCTTTATTTCTCTGCTTTTTTCCGTCACAGCAGCTGCCATGTTGCTTCATTTATACAGAAAAAACAGTGCAGGACATTTAGGGTTGAGTCAACAAAATATCTCAACCAAATGCCCTTCATCTCAACGCCGAATAAACATAGCCAAGCTTGTCCAGCTGATGTATAATTCATCAGAAGACAGGAAGCTCCAAAAGTACATCAGCTTGAGATCAGCTATCAGTTATCGCTGCACTGAAATACTGAATGCGGTAATCACCATTCTGGCTAACAAGCGTCGGGTGAAGATGCTCAAGCACTCCTTGCAGAAGCTCTACCAGCACTTCAACAGTCAATTTGGCTACCCTCTCATCATCTTTCACGAAGCTGACTTCAAGCCTCACCTCGAAGAAATCAGAGCTATCGGCTTCAACCCACTGCTCAACATGTCGTCCATATTCTTCCAGCAAATCGATCTGAGTGTACCCAGCTTGTACGTAAAAAAGTTTGGCCAACCTCCGAAGCAAGTGTGCGGTGGCGCAACGAACTTCGGTTACAGGAGCATGTGCCGATTCCAGGCCAAGATGATCTACGAGGAGCCAATGATGAGGCACTTTGACTACCAGTGGAGACTGGATGACGACTCAATCATAGACAAAAACGTATCTTTTGATGTTTTCGCTGCCCTCAAAGACGCCAACTGCAGCTACGGCTACTATGAGAGCAATATTGACGAGTGCGGTCACTTTGTTTACAACGTGACAGCTGACTATATACGGATGAACGGAGTCAAGCCTACCTTCTTCAATCGGCTCAAGTTTAACGAGATTTTCTTCAACAATTTCGAGATTTCCAGCATGCAAATCTGGCGGTCCAGCCAGTACAAAGACTACGTGGAGTATTTAGACTACCTTGGCGGTATATACGCGTACAGGTGGGGCGACGCTCCTATCAAGACTTTGGCGTTGAGCATGCTCGTGCCCCCGACCCAGATCTGTCAGTTCACCAACATCAGTTACAAGCATCATGGCCTAAACTCGCATCTGAAAACTAAGTTTTTAAATTAGTCGTTTTGTTTTTGTGTACTACAATGTACTTGCAATAGTAAGACTCGCTGGTAAGGTCGATTCTTTGAGTTATTTAACTTTAAGAATGGTTTCTTAAATGCTTTTTCCACTAACTAAGCAGAATCGGTGTGCTTGGCTGTAAAAAAAAATAACTATTTTCCTCACGAAGATACTTAGATTTATGGCAACTGCCAAACCTTGAACATAGGATAATATAGTTTCGGAATTAATTCGTGCTCAGGCGCATCAACCTGACAAACCATTATGGATGTTGACACAACTTATTTTTATTTAAATTTAATACGCAAGGCCACCTTAAGTAGAAGCACGAGACACTTCGTTTCTTGGAACGTTTTTGGAGTCCCATTTTCGCGAAAAAATACACTACGGAGATAGGAAATTCGGAGATTTCTGACATAAAATTAAAAAAGATTGCGCTCGATTGGAAGCAGATGCAAATCTCATCTTTAGATGTGTTTCCTGCCTTCTTACTCTATCGAACTATGTACGTCTCAATTTGTGAAAAATTGATTTTCCTATTATTATTTCATTGATAGATTCATTTTCGTCAAAAAACTAATAAAGACAAATGGCCAATCCAGAGAGAATCGGACATTGACATGTGACTGGACCAGCAAAATTATCTAGAATATGATTGATAGAAACGTTAATTGAATAAAGCAGACTTTGTTAGAAGAGGATCAGAACCTGCCTAGCTAGTGAAATATTATTTTATTGAAAGTATAATTTTCGAGAAATGCTTTTTACAATTTAAAGATCAATTTTTACTAATTAAGACGCACATAGTTCGATAGAGTAAGAAGGCAGGAAACACATATCAAAAGATGAGATTTGCATCTGCTTCCAATCGAGCGCAATCTTTAATTTTATGTCGAAAAATTGCAAATTTCCTATCTTTGTAGTGTATTGTTTTTTTCGCGAAAATTAGACTCCAAAAACTTTCCAAGAAACGAAGTTTCCCGTCCTTCTGCTTAAGGCAGGGGTCGGCAAACTTTTCACCAATGCGGGCCAGATAGAAGGGTTGTTAAAGGTCACGGGCCAGAAGGATTAAAAAACTGAACTTGTTTATTAGTATTATTGCTTAAGCCTTAAAATGTATAAAATAATTAAAATGTGCAGATTATATTGTGATTGTGATTGTAATGCTACAGTTACACAAAGGAAACTTTGCTGCATAGCATTCATTAAATCATTAAATGAGAGAAAAAAATTTTTAAGACCAATGGGCATCGCATGGCACACTACAGAGCTAGAAAACTATCAATTGAAAAGACAACCACACTGGACAATCTACAGCACAGTGGATCGACTGACAAGAAATGAAAAGGTTTTTATTTCTTGTTTTCTAAAATAGAAAGTTTTCATTGTTAAAAGATTGAAGGGGCCAAGGGCTTGCTTAGTCAGTGTTAAGTTGATGAAGGGTGAGAAGGGAGGGGGGCTTGTTTCATTGGCACACAGGGTTGAAAAACTTAGTCTTCCTCACATGACCCAGACAGTGCACCAAATGAGCTAATGGGACAAGGAGATTGGGTTGATTAGCTAGCTAGAGATCTTTAGAACAATCTCAGAATTAAAGGTAAAATGCGATACCAGAGCGCACGCCCCGTCCTCGTGGTCTAACTAACCTTACCGCCGCACAGCGGCAAGGTGACAATTAAACCACGAAGAAAGGAACGAGGCAAAGGCAGGCGGATGGCACGACACAAAACTCCACACCAAAAAAAAGAAGACGAGAGAAAGGGGGGGGGGAAGGTGCGGCAGCCAAGGAATTAAAAAAAACAAAAAGGAACAAAAAAAAACAAGACTGTCAGCAACTGCGCTGCAGAGCAACGCCAATGCAGCGGGAGGCGCGGCTGGCAACCTGCGCCTGGCGCCCGGCATAGAGATGGACCGCGTCGCCTTTCCAATCGCCGATGGCCTTGATGTCATCGATGGCGATGCCAGCCGTCCTAGCGAATGTGGCACCTCCTCGCCGCAGACTGTGCATCGAAAACTGACCGACTGGCAGTCTGGACGCTCGGCACAGTCGAGCCAATCGGCGCCGACAGCTGGCAGCCGTCAAACTTTTCCATCGTCCAGCCTCCAGCACCGAGAAGAGAGGCTGTGAGGCCGGGGCACGCCGAAGCGAATTCAGTCGGAGGTGGTGTTTCAG
Source organism: Macrostomum cliftonense (assembly GCA_950096795.1). Taxonomy (NCBI): domain Eukaryota; kingdom Metazoa; phylum Platyhelminthes; family Macrostomidae; genus Macrostomum; species Macrostomum cliftonense. The sequence continues at coordinate 866,761 of CATNEM010000145.1, forward strand.
CGCGCAGAGGGGGCAGAGCGGAGCGGCTGTGGTCGTGCAGATACAAGGCAGGACAGCTACATGGTGCCGCTCGCCAAACTGGTTTGTCTTGGATGTCCTGATCAGAATCTCGGCCTCCTTGGCTCCGACCCGGATGTCGCTGATCAAGACTGCAGCGCCGGCGTTCACCTGGCTGCTGGCCCACAAGTTGGCCGCACGCAGCATGGCCCACCAGCCAGACATGATGAGGCTCCACAGGGCGCCTCCCTCGCAGGTCTGAAGCTGCAGCTCGCGCCGAAACTGCAGCAGATGCTCCGGAGTCAAGGCCTCCTTGCGGCGGACCGGCGCCGATGACAGCAGCCGCTTGGCTCCTCGAAGAGCCAGCCGCACCAGCCCGGAATCCGTGGTCACCGGGGAGTCGCTTAGCCGCAGCAGAGTAGCCACCGCACTGACGTAGGCTTGCAGGCTCGAGGACCGAGACAGGCGATGCCGAATCAAAAAGTTGATGAAGTGGCACAGTTGAATGGCGGTCGGGCGCACCGTGCTGATCTGTCTCTTGCGGCAGAAGGCAGACCATGTCTTCCATTTGGCCTGCAGCGACCGTAGCGTCGCCGGCGCGAAGGCGGCACGGATCAGGGGGAGCAGCTCGGCTGGCAGCCCGAAGGAGGCGGCACCTGGAAAACAGGGAGGAGGCGGAGGCAGAGCCCAGCGCGTGCGAAGCAAATTCAAGCGGATCGAGCGATAAGTGACCATAAAAACGACAGGCAAAATCAATAAAGGCAGAGTTGCCCGTCAACAGACGGGAAGCGGGGTCGGCGAGGAGCTGACGATGGCCGGGCAGGTAGAACACCTTGAAGGAGATCTGCTGCTGCATGCACATCAGACCGGCCTGCCTCAGAATGTCGTTGACCACCGAGTTCTTCGCCGAACCGCGGTTGAGCATGCCGACAGCCGCTTGGTTGTCGCTGTAAAAGACCACCTGAGCCCGGTGCAGCTGGTCGCGAAAGCGCTACAGGGTCAGTGGCGCCATGACAGCTTCCTTGTAGTTGATGTGGAGCTCGGCGAGGCGGCCGTCCATGTCCTTGGCGAAGTCCACAAACATCCAGTCACGAAACCGACAGCCGCTCAGGATAGCCGCTCCACCGCTGAGGCAAGCGTCGGTCTCCACGGCCAAGGCATCGGTGAACTCTGGCCAGATCGAGCGGTCATTGTAGTTGCTCACCGCCCGAACCCACCACTGAAGAAGCTGACGAAGACTGCTGGTAAGCGCCACTCGCTGACTGCCACGACTCAGCTCCTCGGTAAACTCGATTACAGGGCGGAGAAACATGCGGATCTGCCGCTGCACCTGGCAAAACCAGCTGAGCTTCCCCACCAGACGGCGCATCGCAGACGAGGCGACCAGCTTCCTGGAGAGGCAATCTTCCAGCATCTCGCGGAGGTCTTGAAGCTTCTCAGGAGGCAGCGACAGCAGGCCGCCGACAGTCTGAATGCGGACGCCAAGAAAGACGATGTCCTGCGTCGGAGGAGTGCATTTCTCGCGGTTGACCCGGAAACCGAGCCGCTCCAGGAGGCCCAGCAGGTGTTCATACGCTTTTAAACACTCGGTGTAAGTGGCAGCGGTGACCGCAAAATCATCCAGATAATTGACAACTGCAGCGAAGCCGTCCTTGACCATGAATCGGCGAATAGCTTGGGAGATGCGGTGGAAACTTGGCACCGAGCCGGCTGCGCCCATCGGCAGGCGCCTATCTTCCATGTAGGTCACGTGATCATCGCCGGAGAACTTGAACTTTAGGCCCAGCAGCGACCAGCAGTCAGAACGGCAAGCAACCGAGCGGTAGGCCGAGGCGATGTCCACCTTGGCAATAAAGCTACCTGGCCGAAGCATACGCACCAGGTCTTCCACCGAAGCAAAACGCAGCTTACGGTCGGCAGTGAAGAAGTCGTTCAACGACCCATTAACTGGCACAGAGCAGTCGTGAATAAGTCTGATGCCCCCTGAGGACTTGCGAATAGCGTCAAGCGGGCTGACCAGATGAGGCGCGTCCGGCACGATTACTAGTCTGCCATTTATGATCTCTTCACGGAGTAAGCTCTCCACTTCGGCTCTGCATTCTTCAACGGAAGAGTAGTTGTTGGATTCGTACGCTGGGACATTGGCACCTTCGTCAACCAGAGGAAATCCCTTGCGAAGGCCATCGAGCAGAAACTTCTCGTCAGGGTCGCCTTGGAGGCGCTCCTCCCAGGCAGTCACGATCAGATCACCGCATCTGTTGAACCTATTGATTGAGAACCCAGCATCAACAGATTGGGCGGCGTCGCAGGCGGGCAGGCAGGCAGATTGGGCGACGTCGCAGGCGGGCAGGCAGGCAGATTGGGCGGCGTCGCAGGCGGGCAGGCAGGCAGATTGGGCGGCGTCGCAGGCGGGCAGGCAGGCAGATTGGGTGGCGTCGCAGGCAGGCAGGCAGGCAGATAGGGCGGCGTCGCAGGCGGGCAGGCAGGCAGATAGGGCGGCGTCGCAGGCGGGCAGGCAGGCAGATTGGGTGGCGTCGCAGGCAGGCAGGCAGGCAGATAGGGCGGCGTTGCAGGCGGGCAGGCAGGCAGATTGGGTGGCGTCGCAGGCAGGCAGGCAGGCAGATTGGGTGGCGTCGCAGGCAGGCAGGCAGGCAGATAGGGCGGCGTCGCAGGCGGGCAGGCAGGCAGATAGGGCGGCGTCGCAGGCGGGCAGGCAGGCAGATTGGGTGGCGTCGCAGGCAGGCAGGCAGGCAGATAGGGCGGCGTTGCAGGCGGGCAGGCAGGCAGATTGGGTGGCGTCGCAGGCGGGCAGGCAGGCAGATTGGGTGGCGTCGCAGGCAGGCAGGCAGGCAGATAGGGCGGCGTTGCAGGCGGGCAGGCAGGCAGATTGGGTGGCGTCGCAGGCAGGCAGGCAGGCAGATAGGGCGGCGTTGCAGGCGGGCAGGCAGGCAGATTGGGTGGCGTCGCAGGCAGGCAGGCAGGCAGATAGGGCGGCGTCGCAGGCGGGCAGGCAGGCAGATTGGGTGGCGTCGCAGGCAGGCAGATAGGGCGGCGTCGCAGGCGGGCAGGCAGGCAGATAGGGCGGCGTCGCAGGCGGGCAGGCAGGCAGATTGGGTGGCGTCGCAGGCAGGCAGGCAGGCAGATAGGGCGGCGTTGCAGGCGGGCAGGCAGGCAGATTGGGTGGCGTCGCAGGCAGGCAGGCAGGCAGATAGGGCGGCGTTGCAGGCGGGCAGGCAGGCAGATTGGGTGGCGTCGCAGGCAGGCAGGCAGGCAGATAGGGCGGCGTCGCAGGCGGGCAGGCAGGCAGATTGGGTGGCGTCGCAGGCAGGCAGATAGGGCGGCGTCGCAGGCGTTGATGTCCGCTTGCGACGCGCACCTCAGTTTTTTTGAGGAGCCCGATTGTTATCGGTGGCAGCAGCGTGCGAGCCCCCACAGATCCGGCAGCAATGCAGGTAGTTGCAAGAGTCGCGCTGGCACCCTGACGAGCTGTTGAACAGGCCACAGATCACCTGACCACTGTTCGAAAGTTGCCGGCGCCCACCGCGGGAGGCTTGATTCGTCAGGCGGGCCTGTAGATTCTTAGGAGCCGTCAAATGCTTGCAGATCAGGGCCAGGGGAGGCTCAGACCACCGTGATCCGTGAGCATGCTGATGCTGCCGCAGGTCATCGTCGTAGCGGAGTAGAACCTGCCAGTCATAACCACCGTCTAACAGGTCCCCGATGTGCATGACATGCTGTAGGTAGTCGTGGATGCTATTTCGGCCGGCGCCTTGCGAAGCCAGCCTGCCGGACTGCAGCAGAGTGCGCATGATCCGCGCGTTAGCTGCGATCCACTGGCCAACAGTGACAGAGCTGAGGGCCCTGGACTTGGCACTCTTGAGAGTCAGCTTCCCTGCCTCGCACTGCGCCGTGAGCTGGTCCGGTAGGCTCGGTGATTCCAAGAAATCGCAGATGCGCAGCAACTGGCCTGAAGCGGCACGCGGCTTGTCACGAAGCTGTCCCTCAGCCTCCAGCTCTCCATCGCTCGACCACCTATCAGACTCTGCACAAGCGGAACGAGAAAATAAAGCAGGCTGCTCACCATGGTCGGATGTCTCGCCCACCGACTGCCGGAGCTCCGCCTCCTCCTTCCGCAGCCGCAGCAACTCGATGCGTCTCCGGGTGAGCTCGATCTCGGCCTCCAGTGCAACCGGCGAGGTGCCGCCCTCCTCAGGCCGCCCGCTGCTCCCCCGTTCGTTGGCGTCCTTTGCTGACTCCTTGGGGGACGAAGATCCAGCGTGTGCCGCCGGCTGCTCCATGTTCAAGGCGCCGTGCAGACGGAGAAGCAGCGTTTCCCGTTTGCCGTGCGTAGGTAACTTGCGCGATTGGAGGGCAGCCTTTAGCTCTGACACTTTCAGGTAGGCTAGTGGGTCTACAACTTGGCGAGCGCTAGCCATCACGATCAAAAAAAATTTAAACGCCAGACAAACAACTGGAGGGCCGGAGAGATGGCAGATAAAGGCGGCAGGCCAGCCCACCACCCCTCACGACCAGCACCCCGCACCCACCCCCCACCAGAGCGCACGCCCCGTCCTCGTGGTCTAACTAACCTTACCGCCGCACAGCGGCAAGGTGACAAAAATGTGCAGATTATATTGTGATTGTGATTGTAATGCTACAGTTACACAAAGGAAACTTTGCTGCATAGCATTCATTAAATCATTAAATGAGAGAAAAATTTTTTTAAGACCAATGGGCATCGCATGGCACACTAGTAGTAGGAAAATGGTTCACTCTGGCCCACGTCGCCGATTGGCCGGGACACCGGCCAATGGGAGGGGAGGTGGGCCGACCCCCAGTCCAGGGCGACCCCCAGACCCTAGTCCAGGGCGACCCCCAGACCCTAGTCCAGGGTGACCCCCAGACCCTAGTCCAGGGCGACCCCCAGACCCTAGTCCAGGGTGACCCCCAGACCCTAGTCCAGGGCGACCCCCAGACCCTAGTCCAGGGCGACCCCCAGACCCTAGTCCAGGGCGACCCCCAGACCCTAGTCCAGGGCGACCCCCAGACCCTAGTCCAGGGCGACCCCCAGACCCTAGTCCAGGGCGACCCCCAGACCCTAGTCCAGGGCGACCCCCAGACCCTAGTCCAGGGCGACCCCCAGACCCTAGTCCAGGGCGACCCCCAGACCCTAGTCCAGGGCGACCCCCAGACCCTAGTCCAGGGCGAACCCCAGACCCTAGTCCAGGGCGACCCCCAGACCCTAGTCCAGGGCGACCCCCCACCCCAGACCCCATACCAATCCCAGGGCTATGGAGGGGGTAGGATTCGATGCGATACGTGTGAAATTACTTGGAATTTCCGAGAGTAAGTGGGTCTTGATCACTAATTGGCTGGCGAGGGGTTGGTTCTGTGTGAGGCCAATGAGTTGTGTACTGGTAGGGTTGGGGTATTCTGAGGCCTATATAAAGACAGTACCGGCACCAGCAAAAAATCATGCCAAAATGGAGTTCAAAGATTTGCTAAACGGATATCGCCTCGGCGTGAGGCCGGATAATCAAACCGTCAGCATTAGAAAATGGTACAAGTCAGGTGAAGAACTCCGACCAGGACTGCCCGGCATGGAGCTCACCGCTCAGCAGTTTCAACACCTGAGTGTCATGAAAGAGCAACTGGAGGAGTGTGCCTCGCAAGGAATCAGTGTTCAGTGCCTGCTGGGTGGCAACAGGCAGGTGGTTGTCAAGGACGGAGCCATTACACTCTGGCGTCTTCCCACAGTGCTGGGGCCTGTTGTCTATCTGAGACATGCTCTGCCGCTACCCCCTGCTCAATGGCGCGAGCTGTGGCAGGCCATGGAAAAAATCAAAGAGCAACCGCCTCCACATGACTTGGAGCCCTCACCGAAAAGCATCCCATGCTACCCCGTGGAGCCTGCCGAGTGCGCCGAATGGGCTTCCAAACTGACAATGGACCAGCCGACGAACCTTCCCGACACACAGCCTGCGGAATGGGACGATCACCGGGAGGCCTGGCAAGCAGTACAGAAAGAGTTTCACAAGCGCTACCAGACACCAGAGCAGACGGGGTCAGAGCCCCCACGGAAGCGAGTGCGCAAGACTTGAAATTAAAAAACTTTTGCTTTAAAACTGCTCATGCTCTGTACTTTAAAGCCATAATACTGCCCTGTGCATTTTTTAGCCGATAATACTCTGCATTTTACTTCTGTACTTTTGGGCCATAATACTGCCCTGTGCATTTTTTAGCCGATAATACTCTGCATTTTACTTCTGTACTTTTGGGCCATAATACTAACCCTGCTATGTAATAATGCTCTGTTATTGTTAAAATAAACAAACAAGATTGTATTTGGTCAAGTATTACAACGCGAAATTTATGCAATAGTATTATATTTATTTACAGAAAGGAAATATTACACGCAGACCTCACTACTACAGTTATGCCATAGAGGAGCTCAGGCAGAGTCCGGCAAAGTAGGTTCGGATGCTTGGTCCAAAATGCGTGCGAGAGCGTCAGCTGCAGTCTGAGCCTCATCCACGCTTCGGGCACCGGCTATTATACAGCGATACGTATGAAAAAGTATTAACTTTACAGAACCAAAAAACTCTAACACAAGTCCATTAAAAATTTCCGGCTCGTAACTCGCCCGCTGCGGCCAGTTGGATTTCACTTCCTCCAATCGGAGTGGATGTCGCCCAGGGCGAAAACTTGTCGTACAGGTAATAGTCTTGATGCGGATCGCAGGTTGAGTTTGCAGCTGCAGGTAGTCTGAGCACAACTCCCCCTCATCTGATGATATTCGGCAGGCGTGAGCAAACTTTATGAAAAATATTTATCAAAATGTTATTTTACCTAAAACACGTGGTAAAGTATATCGAATATCGTGCACAAGCACGATTAAAATTCCCCATTAAAATACATGAGTTTTGTACTAAAAGAGACTGAATTTCGTGCATCGAGTTGACAAGCTTGCAAAACTGCATATTTTTTTAGACAAAGTGCACCAAATTTCGTGCACAAGTATAAGTAAAAATTCCCATTTAAATACATGTATTTCATTCACAATCCTGAGCAATTTTGTGACAAATTATGTGAATTTTTGTGCACAGCGAGGCTAGAAACACTAAATCCGCAGAAACCGATAGGGGGGGGTGGTAGTCTGTGCTGCCACAACTGCCAGGGACTGGGTAGCTGCGATAGGTAGGGGGTAACCAGAGTTGAACGTAGATAGGAAAATCAGCAGCTATGACTGTCCGTTTAATAAAAATTTGGCATTTTTATGGTATCCTTGCGAATGATCTAGAAAATTTGCTCATGCCAATCATTCTGAAAATTTTATGGAAATTTTCAAACTTTCTAATATAGAACAGGTTACAGACATGCACAACCCATGAGCGAGATCAATTTTTTCAATTATGAACTACAAATTGATAAAATGTTTGTTTTTGCCAGCTTTGCTTGCTGTGGAAATTATCAAAATTTATGTCCCACACAAAATCCATGTCAAAGTACGGTGAATTCCGTGCACAAATATGATTAAAATTCCCTATTGAAATACATACATTTTGTGCAAAAATAGACTGAAATTCGTGCATCAAGTTGACAAGCTTGCAAAACTGCATATTTTTTTAGACAAAGTGCGTGAAATTTCGTGCACAAGTATGAGTAAAAATTCCCATTTAAATACATGTATTTCATGCACAATCCTGAGCATTTTTGTGACAAATCATGGGAATTTTTGTGCAAACCCAGGCTAGAAACGCTAAATCCGCAGAAATGGATAGGGGGGGGGGGTAGTTTGCCGGAGGCATTGAGCCTTTAAGGAAGAGATCAGAGTTGAGATTAGACTTGCAAGAATGAAGAAGAAAAAGTCTCTCGAGGCGCAACTGGCAAGTACCTACTACAACTGCCAGAGTCCTGGTAGCTACGGTGGGTTTGAAGCATTGAAACACGAGGTACAAAAACAGCATGGGGGCAAGTTTAGTTCAAAACAGGTCAAGAATTGGCTGCAGGACCAAGATGTCTACACACTGCACAGGGATAAGCGTAAAAATTTCCCTCGCGCACCAATTGTTGTCCGAGGAATGGATGATCAGTGGGAACTGGATCTCGTAGAGATGTTACCATTTGCCAAGTACAATGGAGGCATGCGATATATCCTATGCTGCATTGATGTTCTATCCAAAATGGCATGGGCACAGCCTGTTCAACGCAAGACTGCCGAGCAGGTTATCTCCATCAAGCACACCCCAGACGCCCCAGAGCTGTTCGCACTGACCGCGGTAAAGAATTTTGCAACACAAAGTTTCGAACATTATGCATCATAAATAAAATTCACGCATTTACAACGAGCAGTGACCAAAAGTGTGCAGTCATTGAGAGATGGAACCGCACGCTCAAGTCACACATGTGGCGCTACTTTAGACATGAATCCACACTGACATGGACTGATGTATTGCAGCAGCTAGTGAGGGCATACAATCACAGCACTTATCGAAGCATCCAGTGTTGACCGGTCGACGTTGACAAGAAAAATGAGATGGAGATTTGGAGTCGGCTGTATGATGGAAAGCTGCCTGAAACTCGCCAACACATCCCTAAACCGAAACTCAAGGCCGGAATGATTGTGCGAATCGCTCTGCATGATCCAGGAAATCCATTTAAAAAAGGATATGCAAAAGGGTGGAGTGAAGAAGTGTTTGAAATAAAATCTCGCCACCCCAAACACTATCCCTACATGTACACCCTAGTTGATGCGCGACAAGAAGAGCTCGAAGGAAAGTTTTATGAGCCAGAGTTGCAGGAGGTTGCAGGAAACAAGAAGCTGTGGATCATTGATAGGGTTCTCAGCATTAAGAAGCTAAAGAGTGGCAAGATTCGGTATTTTGTTCAGTGGCGTGATTCCAGCAAGCCAAGTTGGATTGATGAAAAGGACTTAAGAAAAATATGAGAGCGCAAGTATTTCAAGTTGTTTCTGGTCCTGATGATGACCCGGCCAATTTTTCTGCTGAACTGGTGCATCCTGTGCAGTTGGATCCTGCTCTGGATTATGAGCTGGCTCTACTTGGAATCAGTTTTGTCAACTGCATCTACACAATTCCCCACCCACTACAGCTGTATTACCAGCTTGAGAGTACAATGCACTATGTTGAAGTCCCAGCCGGCTGCTACGGCTGCTGCCGGCTGTTTGATTATCCGGCCTCACGCCGAGGCGATATCCGTTTAGCAAATCTTTGAACTCCATTTTGGCATGATTTTTTGCTGGTGCCGGTACCGTCTTTATATAGGCCTCAGAATACCCCAACCCTACCAGTACACAACTCATTGGCCTCACACAGAACCAACCCCTCGCCAGCCAATTAGCGATCAAGACCCACTTACTCTCGGAAATTCCAAGTAATTTCACACGTATCGCATCGAATCCTACCCCCTCCATAGCCCTGGGATTGGTATGGGGTCTGGGGTGGGGGGTCGCCCTGGACTAGGGTCTGGGGGTCGCCCTGGACTAGGGTCTGGGGGTCGCCCTGGACTAGGGTCTGGGGGTCGCCCTGGACTAGGGTCTGGGGGTCGCCCTGGACTAGGGTCTGGGGGTCGCCCTGGACTAGGGTCTGGGGGTCGCCCTGGACTAGGGTCTGGGGGTCGCCCTGGACTAGGGTCTGGGGGTCGCCCTGGACTAGGGTCTGGGGGTCGCCCTGGACTAGGGTCTGGGGGTCGCCCTGGACTAGGGAGTCGCCCTGGACTAGGGTCTGGGGGTCGCCCTGGACTGGGGGTCGGCCCACCTCCCCTCCCATTGGCCGGTGTCCCGGCCAATCGGCGACGTGGGCCAGAGTGAACCATTTTCCTACTACTCACACTACAGAGCTAGAAAACTATCAATTGAAAAGACAACCACACTGGACAATCTACAGCACAGTGGATCGACTGACAAGAAATAAAAAGGTTTTTATTTCTTGTTTTCTAAAATAGAAAGTTTTCATTGTTAAAAGATTGAAGGGGCCAAGGGCTTGCTTAGTCAGTGTTAAGTTGATGAAGGGTGAGAAGGGAGGGGGGCTTGTTTCATTGGCACACAGGGTTGAAAAACTTAGTCTTCCTCACATGACCCAGACAGTGCACCAAATGAGCTAATGGGACAAGGAGATTGGGTTGATTAGCTAGCTAGAGATCTTTAGAACAATCTCAGAATTAAAGGTAAAATGCGATACTATGATATTACGAAGTGGCAAATGACTGCGGGCCAGATAGAGAGGCCTTGCGGGCCGGATCTGGCCCGCGGGCCGGAGTTTGCCGACCCTTGGCTTAAGGTGTCCTTGGTTAAAAATCGTGGAGTCACTACCATAGACACAAGTCACCCAGCGGAGATTGTGAATGTGACTTTAACGATTGTGCTCGTTTATTACATTTTTTCCTCATTTCAGTGTATCATTATATATAACTATTTACATTTATCTGAAAATTCCATATTTAGATTGAGGTGCGCCAATTTTTTATCAGTAGATGCGGCAGCAAAGATGATTGTTGAGTTAATTCGGATTTTATTTGAAATTTCGCAGAAACAAACAAGTACAAAGTAAAAAACCAGTAATAATGAATGCTAAAAGTTGACAGTACATTGTAGTAGCAACTAGAATTGCCTATTCAACAATAATTTGTTTATACATAAAATGTTATTTGAATCTAAAATTGCAGTCGCAGTTATGTAATTGGCCAGCTGCTTCTAGCAAAAAAAAAAACAAAAAAAACAATAGTAAAGTATCGATTTAAATTGATGGAAGATTAATTTGTCAAGGAGTTATTTGTCGGTAATAAATTTGTTATATATGGAATCAGAAGTATCTATAAAGCAATAAATTAGGCATTTTGGTTTGTAATTTGGCCACTCGTTTTCTAGTCGCTATGTGTTCAGTCTTTGTTTTTTTAAATTAAAATTTACAAGGAGGACAAGTCCTTGAGCTTGGACTGGAGCTGTTGACTAGCATCGAATGCGTCTTTGCGCACACTGGTTACTATTTTGCGGGTCTGCAAATAACGCATTCGATTATTCCTGTCGTTTATTTTTTTGCTAGGGCCCTAAATGGACACGAGAAAGCCCAAAGTAGACACGAATGAACATAATATGGACACTAGAGGGCACAATATGGACACCATAGGGCACAATATGGACACTAGAGGGCTCAATATGGACACCAGAGGGCACAATATGGACACAAGAGGGCTCAATATGGACACCAGAGGGCACAATATGGACACCAGAGGGCACAATATGGACACCAGAGGGCCCAATATGGACACTAGAGGGCTCAATATGGACACGAGAGGGTACAATATAGACACCAGAGGGTACAATATGGACACTAGATGGCACAATATGGACACCAGAGGGTACAATATGGACACTAGAGGGCACAATATGGACACCAGAGGGCCCAATATGGACACCAGAGGGTACAATATGGACACCAGAGGGCTCAATATGGACACCAGAGGGCACAATATGGACACTAGAGGGCTCAATATGGACACCAGAGGGCACAATATGGACACTAGAGGGCACAATATGGACACCAGAGGGCCCAATATGGACACTAGAGGGCTCAATATGGACACTAAAGGGTACAATATGGACACCAGAGGGCACAATATGGACACCAGAGGGCCCAATATGGACACTAGAGGGCTCAATATGGACACCAGAGGGTACAATATAGACACCAGAGGGTACAATGTGGACACTAGATGGCACAATATGGACACCAGAGGGTACAATATGGACACTAGAGGGCTCAATATGGACACTAGAGGGCACAATATGGACACCAGAGGGCCCAATATGGACACTAGAGGGCACAATATGGACACTAGAGGGCACAATATGGACACTAGAGGGTACAATATGGACACCAGAGGGTACAATATAGACACCAGAGGGTACAATATGGACACTAGAGGGCACAATATGGACACTAGAGGGCCCAACATGGACACTAGAGGGTACAATATGGACACCAGAGGGTACAATATAGACACCAGAGGGTACAATATGGACAAGAGAGGGCACAATATGGACACTAGAGGGCCCAACATGGACACTAGAGGATACAGTATGGATAAAACTGACGTAAAGGGCATCAAGATAGTTAAAAACCAAGCTCACCAACTGACGAAAGTAGGCATTTTCACCGGGTATGGCCTCTCTAAAGCTCGTGAAGCAATCTAACTGACTGTAGAGTCGCAAAGTCAACGATTCGTAGTTACTCCTGACAACAGACAGCACCTGATCCTGTGTCAGCGATCGCTGGCCCTGGGACTCAGCCCATTCGTCTATCCTGGGCGAGAAGTGCTGGATTATGGAGCTAAATAGGGGGGTGAGGGTTCGAGGGCGAGTTTTTTTAATTGGAATAAGCGGTTGGGAAAATTTGGCTAAAAATAGTATAAAGAATATTATATGTAAGATGTTTTAGAATATTCTAGGAAGGACGTTGAGAAAGATTCTGGGAAACTGATAAGGATCGGATTTTAATAAAGAGGGTAAGGATCAGATTTTAGGAAAGAGGATAAGGATCCGATTCTAAGAAATAGGTTGAGGGAGATTCTAAGAAATAAGTCGAGGAATATTCTAGGAAAATAATATGGATCAGATTGTAAAAAAGAGTAAAATGAACTAGATTCTAGGAGATGATAAGTATCAGATTCTCAGAAAGACGTTAAGAAAGATTCTAGGACAGTAATAAGTATCAGATTCTAAAATAGAGGGTAATGAGGGCATTCTAAGAAAGAGGGTAAGAATCAGACTCTAGAAAAGAGGGTAAGTATCAGATTCTAGGAAAGAGGTAGAGAGAGATTCTAAAAAAGACGTTGATGATCAGATTCAAGGAAAGAGGGTTAATTTCAGATTCTAAGAATGAAGGAAAGGATCATATTCTCAGAAATAGGTTGAGGAAGATTCTAGGAAAATTATAAGGATCAAATTCTAAGAAAGAGGGTGAGAATCAGATTCTAGGAAAGATGTTAAGAATCAGATTCTAAGAAAGAGGGTAAGGAACGGATTCTAAGAAAGAGGGTAAGGAACAGATTATAGGAAAGAGGGTAAGGATCAGATTCTGAGAAAAAGGTTGAGGGAGATTCAAAATACGACGTTGATGATCCGATTCTAAGAAAAGGTTGAGAATGATTCTAAAAAAATTAACAATAAAAATAATGCTCAGAATGAAAAGAATCCAGTCAGTTATATAATCCTAAAGCCCCAGTAGAAAGCTAAAAGCAAGTCCACCACCTTCTTTGTCAGCTGTAAAACAAAAAAAAATTGACTCGTGCTAGGTAAGCACTATTTTCTGCCCTAGGTACTTTTTCAACAACTAACTTTAACAAAAAACACGAAGAAGCACACGCAGCTCTAAGAATGCACTAAAAACAAGCAAAAACTGCGGGAGAATCAGAGATGGTTTAAGTTTTCTGACAGCCTCAGACAACAGTACAATAGACGAGAATCCAATTCTAAGACAGGTTAGTCTCTTGATTATTCCCATTGAGCAGGCAGGCATAGCCACAACACATTCAAAGCAACTGCTCAAAGCTACGTTCATTCTTGGCTTACTAAACAAGTTGTTAGCAAAAAAACTGTTCTTGTGAAACCGCGTTACCAACAAACCAACCGTGTTCCATCAAATAACATTTCAATCTTTCTTAACGATTTTTTTGACAAGCTAGTCAATTTTTTTGGGTTTTTAAAATTTATCGATTTCTATAAAAGGCTTTGAGGACGATTCTAATAAAGGCATGATTAAGATTCTAAGAAAAGCTGTGACTACGATTCTAAGAAACTTATGATTAGGATTCTAAGAAAGGCTGAGGACGATTCTAAGAAACGCATAATGAGCATTCTAAGAAAGGCTTTAAAGACGATTCGAAGAAGATTCAGATTTCTTAGAAACGCGTGATGAGGATTCTAAGAAAGGACGATTTTAAGGAGCGTTTGATTACGATTCTGAGAAATAATTGAGAGCTGATTGATGCAGAAATTGAAAAAGCGGCAAAGGAAACAGGTTGCAAAATAATTTTCGGAAACAATATGAACAAGGCACAATGTCGTCAACAAACAAAATTCACAAAAGCCCTACCGAATGTTGGTTAGACTGCGATCGAGCTGCAGTGCAGCCTCCCGCAGCGGATGCTCTTCATCAGCGGAAATTATGGCCAAACCTGTATATGAATAAAAAATTCTGCTGAGTGAACAACGACGATCAAAGGATACATGGCTTACATTAAAATATCTATCTAAAAATAGCACATAACAGAGCTCTGATACAGACAGACACCGAAATTTTCAACCAGGACCGCCACACCTAATCTCTAAATTTTTCCTAGAGCTAAATTTAGGCGGCTTATTAATTCATTAACGGACAGGCAGAAACACATACACGCAGAGAGGCAGACAGACGTGTAGACAGACAGACAGACAGACAGACAGACAGACAGACAGACAGACAGACAGACAGACACAAACAGACAGACAGACAGACAGACAGACAGAGAGACAGACAGACAGACAGACAGACAGAGAGACAGACAGACAGACAGACAGACAGACAGACAGACACAAACAGACAGACAGACAGACAGACACAAACAGACAGACAGACAGACACAAACAGACAGACAGACAGACAGACAGACAGAGAGGCAGACAGACAGACGGACAGAATGACAGACAGACAGACAGACAGACAGACAGACAGACAGACAGACACAAACAGACAGACAGACAGACAGAGAGACAGACAGACAGACAGACAGACAGACAGACAGAGAGACAGACAGACAGACAGACAGACACAAACAGACAGACAGACAGGCAGGCAGACAGGCAGACAGGCACACACCGCAACACTAATCTCTAAATTGTTCCTAGAGCTAGAAACCCACGACCTTCCGTCATTAAAAAAAACCAATCACTCACAAATATGGCCAGCATCCTCAAACAAAGACTTCATTCTAATCAGTTCGTAGAATAGCAGGTCGTAAACTTCGCAAGTCGGCAGGAATGTGTCCCCGTAGGTGACAAAGAAATTCAATAATAGGCACACGTTGGCAACCAGAGACAGCAGGGAGCGGAGGAAATTCGGCTCGGTGCCGACTGGCTGTTTCTGATAGCAGCTCAGAGCGTAGCGGGCGCTGGTGAACAGTGCCGACCAGAGGTGGTGCCAGCTGTAGTGCAGGCGGACCTCGGCGCGCTTCTGATAGCAGAGCAGGCGGTGCAGAATGAGCAGGGCTGACTGGTACAGCTCAACTGGCAGGGTGCGCATCAGGTGGCTGTGACAGAATTCCACCAGTAGGTCGAGTAGGGCGCAGGCTAGCGGAGCGGAGTCCAAGTCTACGCCTAGGGTGGGAGCTCGGTGGCGCGTTTGCTGCGATAGGGCGGGTGAGGGGTTGCTATGGATACTACTAGATAGATAGATAGATAGATAGATAGATAGATAGATACATAGATAAATAGATAGATAGATAGATAGATTGATAGATAGATAAATAGATAGATAGATAGATAGATAGATAGATAGATAGATAAATAGATAGATAGATAGATAGATAGAAAGATAGATAGATAGATAGATAGATAGATACATAGATAAATAGATAGATAGATAGATAGATTGATAGATAGATAGATAGATAGATAGATAAATAGATAGATAGATAGATAGATAGATAGATAAATAGATAGATAGATAGATAGATAGATAAATAGATAGATAGATAGATAGATAGATAGATAGATAGATAGATAGATAGATAGATAGATAAATAGATAGATAGATAGATAGATAAATAGATAGATAGACGAATAGAAAAAATCCCAAAGATAGGGAGTTAAAGTGAATAAAACAAAGTGAATGGATTGAATAAAAGGTAGATAGACTGAATAGCTAATTGTTTCCGTAGGTTTGCCAATCTGCCTGCGATATAGAAGACTCACTACTTTCCTGTCTGACTGCTTTTGCCCTGATTGTTTTTTTCGCTTTACTTATTTTCTGAATAAGTCAGACTATTTCTGTACTTTAGTAACGCATGCATTATTGATTTATAGGCATCTGCTTCCTTTTCAGAACCGCTGCGAGATTTAGCATTAAAAACTTGTCTCCACCCAACAATGCAGTCATTTTGTCGCCATTGTCCCACCGCAGACTTTCGGTCTGGTCAAACTGCTAAAACAAAAAGCTGTTTAGAATAAAAAAAATTTTCGTTCCAAGACATTGTCTTCACGTTGTCACGTTAGCAAGTTAGCTCGCACTATTAGTTTAGAAACAACTTTTTTCATGGAACGTTTCCCAAAATTGAACAATTTCAACTGTTCCTTGCGTGGTCACTTGATTGTGCAATTCGCACTAGCAATTTTCAGTTTGTAGCCAATTTTTTATAAAATGGCGACAAAGGCAAGAGAGATTATCTAAAAGCTCACAACTAAATCCTTCTGTTTTAGATATATAAATAGATAAATAAATAAATATTAGGTAAACAAATGGATAGACGTAATTAAAAAATATGCATAGAAAAATGTAGATGCATAAATAGATACATGAATAGATAGATAGATAAATAGATAGATAGATAGATAGATAGATAGATAGATAGATAGATAGATAGATAGATAGATAGGTATATAGACAGACAGATAGATAGATATAGATAGATAGAAGGTGGATATATAAACAGATAGATGCCTTGGCCTTACCAATCTATGCAAGCTGACCCGAAAGTTCATGTTGAGGTCGTGCATAAGCGAGTTGGCGTATTCATCCTGAATCGGGCATTAACAAACGCAATTAAATAGACACCAATGCTAGCTAAAAGTGGAAACTGAAGCAAAATAGAGAGCAAAATAAGCACTCCAACCTCAGATATGGCAGTCAGAATGAAGAAGCACAGCTTGCAACTGTTGAACATACTCTGCTCTGCAAAATTGCCAAAAGAAATACCATATTTGTTACATGAAAACCTATAATATTTTAAATTTTATCAAATGTATAAACTCACCCCGAGTGTCCTGCATAATAATAGAGCAATACTCAAGAAACACAACTAGCAGATTAGTTGGCTCGGGCACTACTGAACTACCCTGACCAGACGGTTCAGCCACCAGTTGGTGACCAGCTGACGGAGTGTGACTATAAGTTAGCGTGGCTATGAAACTTCTATTCACGTGTAGAGCCTCGAATAAGGCCAGCAGGAGAGCGTCTTGAACCCTTTTTGAAATAAAAATGTTTGATTTTAATGGTTAAGTACTTTATCCGATTCATGACTGATCTGAGAAAGTACGAGCGTACGCAAACTAGGCACCGCTAAGGCAATAGGTCAGAAGAGTTTAAATACTCGTAAATTGGGGTAGGCAGGTTGGGAAAGAGAGTACATTCATTGGGGTAGACAGACAGGGAAAGAGAGTACATTCATTGGGGTAGACAAATAGGGAAAGAGAGTACATTCATTGGGGTAGACAGACAGGGAAAGAAAGTTCATTCATTAAGGTAGGCATGTTGGCATAGACTGTACATTGGAGCAAGCAGGTTGGAAGAGTGATTAAGCAAGTGTACATATGACCAGTTAATCAACTGGTCGTGGAAAAATGGTTTAGTGAAAGTAAAAGACGCTAGAGATTTCAAGCCACATGCGTTCTTATTAGTAAACAACTTACTCAATGCGTTCCAGCTGCTTCTCTTCACCAACCAAAATGTGTCCAACCTAGAAATAAATTAAAAAATTTCGCTAGCTAATTATAAGAAAAATTGCACAAAACTACTTAGTAAACTACTTACCATGTTGGAAATAGAATAGAAGAGGCCACGAGGCTCTCGAGTTTTTCGTCGATAAAGTCTTAAAAACAAAAAATATTATTCAGCATAATTGAAATCCCCTTTTTTATAAAAAAAACAACACTACTTACTCGTTGTATTGCGCAAGAGACAAAGACAAAACGTAGGAGAATCCCTGTAAAAATGTAATTAGAATAAAAGGGTTAAAAATTAGACGCTTCACTAAAAAAGGTAAGCTAAAACCACAAAAGGAAACCGCTAACACTCACATTGAGTACAAGATTATCGTCTAAAACCGCCAGCTTGACAAGGCAAGGATTCACCAACTGCGGACAAATTGTTAAAGGTTTTTTGTTAAAAAAATTTATTTTGCTTTACGAGTACTTAAAAATCAAAACACACACATAGACAGGTAGAGTTTTCGACTCAACATATTTTAAACAGTAAAGACGAAAGAAGACACAAAAAAGAGATATAAAAAACGCTGGCTGTCAGAAGGACACCCAAACACACACAGCCACATAGAAAGGCAGACAGGCACACAGACAAGCACGCACAGACAGACACACACAGACAGGCACACACAGACAGGCACACACAGATAGGCACACACAGACAGGGCACACACAGACAGGCACACACAGACAGGCACACACAGACAGGCTCACACAGATAGGCACACACAGACAGGTACACATAGACAGGCACACACAGACAGACACACACAGACAGGCACACACAGACAGGCACACACAGATAGGCACACACAGACAGGCACACAGACAGACACACAGACAGACACACACAGACAGGTACACACAGACAGGCACACACAGACAGGCACACACAGACAGGTACACATAGACAGGCACACACAGACAGACACACACAGACAGGCACACACAGACAGGCACACACAGACAGGCACACACACACACACACAGACAGGCACACAGACAGGCACACAGACACACACACACACACACACACACAGACAGGCACACACAGACAGGCACACACAGACAGGCACACACAGACAGGCACACACAGACAGGCACACAGACAGGCACACACAGACAGGCACACACAGACAGGCACACACACACACACACACACACAGACAGACACACAGACAGGCACACACAGACAGGCACACGCAGACAGGCACACACAGACAGACAGACAGACAGGCACATTCACAGACACAGGGGGCACCCACATCGTGCCGGTGCGCCTGCAGCATGATGGCCAGCAGGGTGCAGACGGAGTCGCCGAACTCTCTGCGCAGCTCGGTGGAGGCGAACAGCTGCAGGCAGCTGTCAAACACCCGGCTGGACACCAAATAGCTCAGCATGGGATTGTATTGCAGGTCGCAGGCTGTTGCCATGGTGACTAGCAGATTTATTGCCAGCGCTTTTATTGGTAGTTGGACGATTTCGTCGGACAGGCTGCATGCCAGGTGATGCAGAAGTTCCTGAGAAGATTGAAAAAAATGAGTTTAAGAGTTTTGAGACGAAAAAAATAATTTCATTAAACTGCATCCAGCTAAATAATAGCGCATATACGACTACTTAGGTTATAAGTAAATTATAGAAAACTACGAGCTATGCTCATGCTGCACCTATCATCTAATCTGACGCATATTTCTCTTCTCCTTCAGAGAAGAGTTAGTTCTGCCACCGCTAATTTATCTCCCTTCCCTTAACCTCCATTGGATTTCTCCTTTCCTTGATCCCCTAGTCTCCCTAGGATTCCTCCCTTCCCTGATCCCCCAGTCTCCCTAGGATTCCTCCCTTCCCTAATCCCTTAGTCTCCCTAGGATTCCTCCCTTCCCTAATCCCTTAGTCTCCCTAGGATTCCTCCCTTCCCTGATCCCTTAGTCTCCCTAGGATTCCTCCCTTCCCTGAATCCCCCAGTCTCCCTAGGATTCCTCCCTTCCCTAATCCCTTAGTCTCCCTAGGATTCCTCCCTTCCCTAATCCCTCAGTCTCCCTAGGATTCCTCCCTTCCCTGATCCCTTAGTCTCCCTAGGATTCCTCCCTTCCCTGAATCCCTTAGTCTCCCTAGGATTCCTCCCTTCCCTAATCCCTTAGTCTCCCTAGGATTCCTCCCATCCCTAATTCCTCAGTCTCCCTAGGATTCCTCCCTTCCCTAATCCCTCAGTCTCCCTAGGATTCCTCCCATCCCTAATTCCTCAGTCTCCCTAGGATTCCTCCCTTCCCTAATCCCTCAGTCTCCCTAGGATTCCTCCCTTCCCTAATCCCTCAGTCTCCCTAGGATTCCTCCCTTCCCTAATCCCTCAGTCTCCCTAGGATTCCTCCCTTTCCTGATCCCTCAGTCCCCCTAGGATTCCTCCCTTCCCTAATCCCTCAGTCTCCCTAGGATTCCTCCCTTCCCTAATCCCTTAGTCTCCCTAAGATTCCTCCCTTCCTTGATCCCCCAGTCTCCCTAGGATTCCTTCCCTTCCCAAATCCCCAAGTCTCCCTAGGATTCCTTCCCTTCCCAAATCCCTCAGTCTCTCTTGGATTCCTACCTTCCCTGATCCCTCAGGATTTTTGGGATAGACAAAGATATCTAAAAAAATTTCATCGATTACGTAATCCAAGATTTAACTTATCTATTTTTTAAATTAATTTTTACCTCGTTCTATAAGTAGAGTATTTGAAATAATTATTGATTTTTAATACATTCATAGCCTTTAATCTCCTAGCCAAATCTTTCCCCTATGCTCCTCTCTTCCTTTTTCTCTTCCCACCTCTTACCTTCCTGTTCCAACTGAGCATGTCGCTGAATCTACCCGTTCCACAAACCACAAGCTACAGCTCACCTGCATAACCGAGTCCACTTCACTAAGCGGCACCAAAAAATTCAAATTAGGATGATGCAGTCTTTCGTTATCTTTGCCTTCGTTACCTCCTTCGGCGCCTGTAGCAGAGGAGGCGGCTACGGCAGCGGGGGAGGCTGCAGCGGCGGCTGCCGAAGCAGTTGGCCGACAGCTGAAGACGCCGCGCACCAAGCAAGCCAGAGTTTGCAAGGCGTTGGCCTGCCGGATGGCGTCCTGCCCGACGGCCGGCTGATTGCGCAATGTCAACAGGCATCGATTGAGCAGTCGGCGAATGGCCGGTTTTTGACAGGCCAACTCGTCCCAGCCGCAGCGTTCGAAATGCGCCTGCAAGTAGCGAATGTTGACGCGGAGAAGGAAAAACTCGTTCCAGAAGCTGTCCGATCCGGCTGAGACGTCTTCGCCCTGCTCGAGTTAGTAAAAATTTCAAATTTATTCAATTTGTTTGTCTACTTATAGTAGGTAAAAATAAAGAAAAAATTTGCAAAATTAAGCTTTTGATTACGTAATCGATACACCATTTTATTATGTGATAATTCCTAGGGATATTGACGTTCATCTGAGGTACAAGGGAGGCTGATGGATTTGGGAAGGGAGGAATCCAAGGGAGGCTGAGGGATTTGGGAAGGGAGGAATCCAAGGGAGACTGGGGGATTAGGAGGAAGGGAGGAATCCAAGGGAAACTGAGGGATTAGGGAAGGGAGGAATCCAATGGAGACTGAGGGATTAGGGAAGGGAGGAATCCCAGGAGACTGAGGGATTAGGGAAGGGAGGAATCCAATGAAGACTGAGGGATTAGGGAAGGGAGGAATCCAATGGAGACTGAGGGATTAGGGAAGGGAGGAATCCCAGGAGACTGAGGGATTAGGGAAGGGAGGAATCCAATGGAGACTGATGGATTATGGAAGGGAGGAATCCAAGGGAGGCTGGGGGATTAGGGAAGGGAGGAATCCAATGAAGACTGAGGGATTAGGGAAGGGAGGAATCCAATGGAGACTGAGGGATTAGGGAAGGGGAGGAATCCCAGGAGACTGAGGGATTAGGGAAGGGAGGAATCCAAGGGAGACTGAGGGATTAGGGAAGGGAGGAATCCAAGGGAGACTGGGGTATTAGGGAAGGGAAGGAACAACTATAGGATTATGGAAAGGGAGATTAAAGACAAGGATTGGAAGATAAAACCGTTACTGGATTCGAATATTATGTAAGGGTACGAAAATAACTCACAGAGAAATGCCTATCATAAAGCTGAACAACTTTCTCTTTCATGCCAACTTTAAGCGACTGAGCTCGCTGCTTGCCTTTAAGCAGGTCGTCATTGGCCTCGAAGTGCATGGCCTGTAAGAGAAAATTTTAATATAATTGATTGCTTATCAATAAATTAAATAAAAACAATCAAGTTGATTGAACAATAATAATCATTCTAGAGAAAAAACCAAGTCAGCATTACAATTTAACAATAAACTAGAATAAATAAGAAATCTCAAAAAATACAATTTATTTATTATTTCACCTTAAGCTTAAGAAGTTAACAATATTATTAAAATACTACTTAGCGTACGCGCACAAGTAATATACAGCGGACGTAACAAAACGTAGAAATTTAACAGATTTTTTTTTATAAATCATGAGCAAAAGACGCAAATTAGTGTGTCGAAATATTAATATAATAAAAATGAATATTAATGAAGAAAGTGAGCCAAATATAGTGATTGATTAAAGCTGAAAATAGTGCCGATTATTATATATAACAAATTATAATATTAGTAAACTTTTTCTTATAGAAAAACTCGGTAAAGACGTGTCAAAACGTTTTAAATCAATTAACTATTTTGTTATTTCGAAAATCATACGTTACCTATAGATAATTAATACAAAAAGGCGGTATGTGATCATAATTATATAGCACAAATTTAGAATGAATGAAAATATATAGTTTCAAATCGATAATTCTATTACATTACATTCATCAGGAAAATGATCTACAGAAGGATTTGATGTAGGGCATTTTGTCTAACCAATTAAAGGGTGAGCTAAGCAGCTATTATCTAGCAAGGGTCTGAGGAAGGGTCTGTTATCTACCTACTGAAGGTTCTGAGGAAGGGTCTGTGATCTACCAACTGAAGGTTCTGAGGAAGGGTCTGTTATCTACCAACTGAAGGTTCTGAGGAAGGGTCTGTTATCTACCAACTGAAGGTTCTGAGGAAGGGTCTGTTATCTACATGCTGAAGGTTCTGAGGAAGGGTCTGTTATCTACCTGCTGAAGGGTCTGAGGTAGGGTCTGTTATCTACCAACTGAAGGTTCTGAGGAATGGTCTGTTATCCACCTGCTGAAGGGTCTGAGGTATAGGGTCTGTTACCTACCCTGTGAAGGGTCTTAGGAAGGGTCTGTTATCTACCCTGCTGAAGGGTCTGAGGTAGGGTCTGTTACGTACCCTGTGAATGGTCTGAGGAAGGGTCTGCTATCTACCTACTGAGGGATCAAGCTTGACAAGATAAACTACACATTTAACAAACACATTTAACTACATGAAACAGATTGTTGTTCAAAAAGTTACCTAATTTAATAAATTTCTTTAAGTTAGGCTGGAAATAGCAATTTGATTCGATAATCAAACGCACTATAGCCAGTTAGTAGTCTCTAACAGCCTTCAGAATCAGATTGGTCTGATAGATCAGCTGATTGGCGCTAATATAAACATCAGTTTTGGAATTATCTTTGAAAAATGTTTTCAATTTATTGGAAAATGATTTGGAATATTTGATAAAATCTTTCTTCTGCTGATCCAGAGCCTGTTTTCGTTGTGCGTTCCCAATCGAAGCGGTCACTAGGCTCACTGTGTCAAGCATCTCTTTGATAGCATTGGCAATGTCTTTGATGGCCTCCAGGAAGCGTTTCCTATCGCCGATTAGCTGCGGAATGCCGCTAAGAATCTCTTTGAGCATTTTGGCTCGCTGTTCCAACTGCAGCAGGTGCGGATTAGCCGACGGATTATAGGGCCCAGCCGCGGGCGCCTGCCGCTCCTCCTCGTAGGCTAGTCGAAGCAGTGTCTCGTGAAAGTTAATATCATTATTGACGTCCAGGTCTCCCCGGCGCAATAGATTTTCAACAAACGCGCAACAAAAGCCCGGATTGTGCTGTTCAACGCGATTGAACGCCTGACGCAGGGTGGTGGCGTGCGAGGCGGACATGGGTTCCAGACTGGCTATGACCGGTTGGATCAGATAGTGCAGTACCATGCTGTCCCGTACAGCCGGATTTGGCGAGGATAACTGGGAGGATAGATCCTCTTCGGAGTTGCCAGGGACTGTGGAAGCTGATGGAGGAAGGCCTCTGCTGTAGGCTGCCATGGCTTTTTTCTTGTTTTTTGATGCTCTTTGTGTCTCTTTGGATTGTCGATTTTTACTGATTGAATTTCGTTTTTCTGAAATTAGTTTTTTAAACGCTTTCTAAGAAAATTCCAGTCGATACTTTATTCATAAATAATAAAAATCGTTTTATTTTGAAAGATAAATTGTCAGATAGATGATGAATAGTTTCAAAGGAACTAAAAGAAAGACAATGATGCTATTATTTAGAGAAGACGGCACCGTTCGATTTCTAAGAAAATATTCGAAGAAATATTCTAAGAAATATTTCTAAGAAAATAAATATAAGAAATATAAGAAAATACAAGAAAAGTAAATTTAATGGAAAAATGAGAAAAAATGTTTGTTTTAATTATAACGCAGAAATAATTTTATATATTTATTACAAAGTAGACTATGGTTTCCTAGAAATCATTTACAAATTCCCGTAATGAAAGCTACTTTCTAGGAAAAAAGTGGAAATGTCGTTTCAAAGAAATTAAGTGACTTAACTACTATGGAGACACTTTCTTAGAAAAAAACAACTTCAAGGTTGTAGAGAAGGCAGATTCTTAGAGAATAAATGACTTAATCACCGCTAAAAATGTGTTTTCCTGGAAAGAAAAGAAACAACTTTACCGCAGTGAGAATGGCAGTTTCTTAGAAAATACTTTTTCGCAAAAAAGTTACTTTTCCACAAGTGAGAAGAGTTGTTTCTTGGAAAATAAATGAACATTTAAGAAAGTATTTTAATCCCTAAAACAGAATGATAAGGTGGCTTCTTTAGAAAACTATAACCTAACCACAAGGGAAAAGCTAGTTTCTTAAAAAACAATCTGACATTTACGTTAAAAAAGAAAGACTAAAACTTTGCACACCATAAACATAAAACTATATATTACCTGCAGCTTAAAAAGTATATATTAACAAACAATAAAGAGCACCAAAAGGAGTTGTAAAAGTTGTGCAAAAAAGCAACACGCAGCAATAAAATAGATGATGAAAGAGAAAAATTTGTAATTGTTTTCCGATTATTAGAAGATCTCTTTATTAAAAAATGGCGCATAAGATGAATCTAATATAAAAATAAATAATAATTTAACTCAAATTATAACAACACGATTCAAACTGAGCTACTAAGTAAGTAGGGACAGTAAACTCTTATAAAAACTACTGTTAACTAATCAAGACACAGCCATTTAATTAGATCAATGGACATGTATGTGCAGTAAAACAACAAGAAAACTATCAATTTATTACTCAAGAGTTTAACGCACTATTAAGCAGAAGATTTTTTTTTATTTTTCTAAAGATTGACCGTTGACATCTGCTAACAAATTCCTTGTGATTTCCTGAGAAGCTAACAATAATAATGAGCTAATGACAAGTTCCTAAACAACCTACTGACAATTTCCTAAACAACCTACTGACAAGATCCTCAACAACCTACTGACAAGATCCTCAACAACCTACTGACAAGATCCTCAACAACCTACTGACAAGATCCTCAACAACCTACTGACAAGATCCTCAACAACCTACTGACAAGATCCTCAACAACCTACTGACAAGTTCCAAAACATTCTACTGACAAGTTTCGTTCTAAACATCGTACTGACAAGTTCCTAAACAGTCTTTAAATAGGAAAAAGAAGGCTAAAATCAAGCGATGTCAATTGTAGCTCTTATGCCGATGCCTTCGAAGGGACAAAGACGAACTAGACGGTGACAAAGACCCGTGAAACAGCTGTCTCCGCCGATTAACCAACGCGGGCGACAGCAGAGAACCCGACGATGGCGAAGAAGCCGACAAGGTCAACGAAGAAAATGACGATGAATGCTGCGAGTCGGACAGGGAAAGCGAAGCGCTTTCCAGATTCCTTCGCCGACGCCAACCAGCACCAGCAGCAAAATCGCCATCCGGATTCCCGCCACTACCCAAACCGGAAGCCAGCAGTTGCTGAGACAGCTGACGCAGCGTATCCAAGCCTTCGCCGGCGTCCACCGTTACCAATGGCAACGAAGATAAAACGGCGTTGTCAACGGTCTGATTGACCAATACGTCATCAGTCGATAGTTGTTGCTGTCGAAACGACTCGGGCTGATAGCCAATCAAACTAGCGAGAAAAGATTGCAACAAAGGCTCGCGAAGGGGACACTGCGAGGCAATGGCTGAACGAATGAATTCCGCGATACGGCAGGGCTGTCCGGACGAATCATTAGCGGATGATGACGACGACGACGCCGACGGAAGACCCAGAGTGCGGGACACAATGTAAAGTAGGCGGGTGTTCCATAGATTGGCGAACCAGTGGGGTATCTGCGGGTTGGTTGGAGGGCGATTCTAAGAGCGATTAGAGGGCGATTTCTTATAGCGATTATTAGAGGGCGATTCTTAGATCGATTAGGGGGCGATTCTTGGAGTGATTATGGGGCGATTCTTGGAGTGATTATGGGGCGATTCTTGAAGTGATAAGAGGGCGATTTTTAAGATGATTAGAGGGCGAGTCAATGGTGATTTTTAGAGCGATTAGATGGCGACTTTTTGAGATAATTAGAGTGGGTTACGAGTAATTACTGGGTAATTCTAAGGATGATTAGAGC
Organism: Macrostomum cliftonense; assembly: GCA_950096795.1. Taxonomy (NCBI): domain Eukaryota; kingdom Metazoa; phylum Platyhelminthes; family Macrostomidae; genus Macrostomum; species Macrostomum cliftonense. Next base: position 893,345 of record CATNEM010000145.1, read on the forward strand.
AATATTGTTGCAATTATTAGAAATAAACTATTATTATTTTTATTATAGACTAAAATTAACTACCTACCAGCTCCTCCAATCTCTCGGAACACAGCGTCACAACAGGGCAGCCAATAAACAGAGTCGGACCAACAGGACAATCCAAGCTCTTGATTTGATCGCTCGACATAGTCAGTAAGCATCTATTGCACTGTTCCGGCAAATTTGCAATCCAATCGATCAACTCGGGCAATCTGTCACACTGTTTGTTGTCATTAGCAACAGGCACATCTATGGCAGATTCGGCAAGCAGCTGACGCCATCTGAGGCTGAAACTCCGATGCAACAAACCGGTGAGCGGCTGATCCAGGACTGACAGAAGGCACCAGCTAGCAACAAGGGGATGTGAATGTCGGAAGCTGGACATTAGTTTAACATCCAGTACAACACGATGAAGCTCAAAGCCGACTCACCAACTCGAATCCGCTACGGCATCCAACAGCAACGACTGCGGCACGCCGGACAAGTCGCTGCAGCCCAGACTGCCTAGCAGGATCAGGCGCTGATGCTTCTGGCAAGTTCGACCGCCGCGTCGACGGGACGCCAAGTTGCGAGCGCTTCGCCGGCACTGCCACAGCAGGCTGGCCAGTGAGGGACTGTCCAGTACGAATTCTAGACGATGGAGCAGCAGTAGGAGGGTCTGCGGCTGCTTGCTGCCCGGCTGGGGTGAATTGCATCGGCTGAAAGTGGCAACGATTGATTGCTTGTCTGTATGGGAGCTGTCTGTCTGTCTGTCTGTCTGTCTGCCTGTCTTTCTTTCTGTCTGTCGGTCTGTCTGTCTGCCTGTCTTTCTTTCTGTCGGTCTGTCTGTCTGCCTGTCTGTCTGTCTTTCTTTCTGTCTGTCTGTCTGTCTGCCTGTCTGTCTGTCTGTCTTTCTTTCTGTCTGTCTGTCCTGTCTGTCTGTCTGTCTGTCTGTCTTTCGTTCTGTCTGTCTGTCTGTCTGTCTGTCTGTCTGTCTGTCTGTCTGTCTGTCTATCTATCTATCTGTCTGTCTGTCTGTGTCTGTCTGTCTGTCTGTGTCTGTCCGTCTGTCTGTCTGTCTGTCTGTCTGTCTGTCTGTCTATCTATCTATCTATCTGTCTGTCTGTGTCTGTCTGTCTGTCTGTCTGCCTGACTGTCTGCCTGCCTGTCTGTCTGTCTGTCTGTCTCAGCGTCCATCCATCCTTATCCAGTCGCTCACCCCAAAGCCAGCCCGTCCCCAGACTCATCCAACCGAGCCTCATCTTCATCAGAGTCGTCAGAGCACTGGGCGGCGGCAGCGTCGATACCGCAGGCAGCCAGCCAGGCATCGAAGGACTCCCAGTCCAGACAGTCGTGACTCAGCTGTCGAATTGACGCGCCGTCCAGCTGAGCCCGACGTTGCATCGTCTCGGCCAAGTGTCGAGCGAGGTGCCGCTTGCCGCAGTGCAGCGGGCCGGCCAGAATCAGGCAGGAGTGCCGGCTCAGGACGGACTGGCAATGCCGAATGAAACTGAGGGGAAATGCTGTGGCTGCGGCGGCGGACAGGGCGAAATCCTGACTGTTGGTGGTGGGATCGGCTTCAGCGATGCTGATGGTGGCTCGCAGTGCGGCGCCGGCTGCGGGTCCCGACACTTCATAACAACGGGTCTGCTTTTGAAATGGAAACAAAAAATTTTGGGAGATTATTAATTCGCAGATGGGACAGTAAAAGTTATATAATTTTATTATTTGACTGAATATTTGACGTACGATAGACATTCTAGCAGAATGAAAGACAGATTAAAATAAATACATGTAGACAGTCAGTCAGAGACAGAAACAGACTGACTGACAGAAAATGAGACAGACAGACACACATACAGACAGAAAGAAAGACAGGCAGGCAGACAGACAGACAGAGACAGACAGACAGATAGACAGATAGAGAGACAGACAGACAGACAAACAGACAGACAGAAAGAAAGACAGGCAGGCAGACAGACAGACAGAGACAGACAGACAGACAAACAGACAGACAGACAGACAGACAGACAAACAGACAGACAGACAGACACACAGACAGACGGACAGACACAGGCAGACGAATAAGTTCAGACAAAAAAAAACATAGTGAACACAATAAATAGACGATCGAAAAAACCGAACACTTACTTTTAATGCGTCCACCTCAGAATCGCTAGCATTAAAGCAGTCCCTGAGCAGCTGATCGGCGCACTCATTCAACGATAACTGAGCCCGCTGTACTAAAGCCTCGTCATTGCCACTGTCACTAAGCAACAGCTGTCGAACGCCAGCCAAACAGATGATTGGCAGGCTGCCAAGTCTAGGCAGACGGACATAAACTTGCAGGGTGCAGGAGACGGAGTCAGTGTCTGACTGTTGTGCCTCATCATCTAGATCAAAAAGAGAAGAGAAATGAAGCCATCCAGTTGTATCAGTAAGCAATGAGCACTAGTTACTAAGATCAATTGGGATACATGAAGAGTACTGATACATTTATTCATAATAAGTAATGCAACGCTTTTGTAACTGAGTGCAAGGCTTCGTAAAATTAGATTGTTGATATTTATTTAAATTTTATTTTCACATGTAACAGTAAACCATGCATGTAGAACAGTAAGATGTGTACACAGATAGCACTATAATCAGCTTATATATGCGCTCGTAGCAGTACAAGCTGTACACGGATAATAGTGTACAATCTGTACACAAATGAGTACAAGCTGTACACAGATAATAGTGTACAATCTGTACACAAATAAGAGTACAAGCTGTACACGGATAATAGTGTACAATCTGTACACAAATAAGAGTACAAGCTGTACACGGATAATAGTGTACAATCTGTACACAAATAAGAGTACAAGCTGTACACAGATAATAGTGTACAATCTGTACACAAATAAGAGTACAAGCTGTACACGGATAATAGTGTACAATCTGTACACAAATAAGAGTACAAGCTGTACACAAATAAGAGTACAAGCTGTACACGGATAATAGTGTACAATCTGTACACAAATAAGAGTACAAGCTGTATACAGATAATAGTACAATCTGTACACAAATAAGAGTACAAGCTGTACACAGATAATAGTACAATCTGTACACAAATAAGAGTACAAGCTGTACACGGATAATAGTGTACAATCTGTACACAAATAAGAGTACAAGCTGTATACAGATAATAGTACAATCTGTACACAAATAAGAGTACAAGCTGTACACGGATAATAGTGTACAATCTGTACACAAATAAGAGTACAAGCTGTACACAGATAATAGTGTACAATCTGTACACAAATAAGAGTACAAGCTGTATACAGATAATAGTACAATCTGTACACAAATAAGAGTACAAGCTGTACACAGATAATAGTACAATCTGTACACAAATAAAAGTACAAGCTGTACACAGATAATAGTACAATCTGTACACAAATAAAAGTACAAGCTGTACACAGATAATAGTACAATCTGTACACAAATAAGAGTACAAGCTGTACACAGATAATAGTACAATCTGTAATAATAATAATTATTATTATTCTGTACACATTACATTAACAATCTGTACACAAATAAGAGTATAAGCTGTACAAAGATAATAGTACAATCTGTACACAAATAAGAGGACAAGCTGTATACAGATAATAGTACAATCTGTACACAAACAAGAGTACAAGCAGTACACAGATAATAGTACAAGATGTACACATATAACAGTACAGACTGTACACAAACTGAAGCTGTACATATACACGCTCGTAAAAGTGCAAGGAGTACACAGATAACAGTAAAATCTGTTCACAGATAACCGTACAAAATTTACATTAATAATTTACATTTTCTGAACATAAACTTATTGTTAAATACTGTACGTAGATGAAATTACGAGCTAAAAACTGTGCAAATATTAAAGTACAAGCGGTAAAATGTATGAAGCTCAATATTTAATAAAAAAATAAAGGGCATATAATATAACATATGCGGAATACAGAGACTACAATCCCTCCCCAATACGTACCCGCTTGAGGTTCCAAAAATTCAACCGAAAACTTGTCCAATCTTTCCGAATCATAATTGTCGTTTATCTGCGGGTCAAAATTAATTATTTGAATATAACAAAAGTACAAATAATGTCATGTGTCCATAACTATTCTACACCATTGAATGGTTTATGACTTTACAACCAGTTATGATACCGGAACTGTGGGAACAGTTCCGATATTCAACTTACTATTGGAAACAGAATTCAATACCCAATTGGCAAGTAAAGTGCCATAATCAATCAAATATTGTCATGGTGAACTCGTTTATAACAACGGGTAATAATTACAGGCCAAAAGAATTAAATTAAGACCCATACTAAATCGTTTAGAGATCATCCAGCTTTCAGCTAGATTAGCATGCTTATTCTTTTGGGAGAAATACCCCTTCCCCGCTCACCAATATAGGTATCTCTTAAAGGGCGGCTTTAAAAATGGTTAATTAGACTTTAAAAGCTTTTCATGACTACTTATTAGGAGATTAAAAGACTGTTAAGTTGCTAAACTTAATTGGTTAATTGTGATAATATTAATAAATAAAAAAAATTAGACAAGCCACATTGTTAAGTATGACACACACAATTAGTTATTAAAAAAAGCAAAACCTCTTTTGTTCGTGTGTTGTTTCGATTTTTTGTTTGTTAGATACATAATAACAATAGAATTTCAAGAGATTTGCTTTCTGCAAACATATACAATAAAACAAAATACAATTGATATAACAATCGCAAAAGTAAATAAAAAGTTATTGTCTATAAACAGAAAAGTTACGTAATAGTATTATATTAACTTGCAAAATTATGTCTTATCAATATAACTTTATAGTACACTATTTTTAAACGAGGAGATTTGTCTAGGAATATTAGCTGTCGCATGATAAAAATTGTTTTATTCAATATTTTGTTTTATAGATAAACAGATAAATGAATATTACAGATTTCATACATGCATTGATTTCTTTTAAAGTACAATCAAACGTTATTAATCCAATTTTCAACTCCACGCACAGATAAAGAGGATTCATGTTGTTTAAACAAACCGGGTATAATTATCCAAAATCTGCGCGATTTGAGATAACCATTAACAATAATAATAATTATTATTATTATTGTATCTTAGTGAACAAAATAGGTGACTAGAAAAAGAAATAAAAAAGCAGCTTGAAAAATTCAAAGACGCAAAGTATATAATTGTACATAACTGGTGTCCATATTCCGCATGCTACTGCACGGGATCAGATAGATCCTGCTTTACATTTATAATATTATAATACGACGTATGAGAAAATAATATTAATTTTCTAAATGTCAAAGCAGATTAAACAAAAACAAGTCTTTTTTGAAACATTCATTCAATAAGTAAAATTTAAACATTATGACTAAAACTACTCGTATATTAGTTGACAATATAATAATAATGAACTTTGTTTACACCTCGCTAAATCGTTAATTTAAGCGTTACTTTTAGAGATACTACAGAGTTATTTAGCAAAATTTTACGTGTTATAATTTACAAATTAGATTAGATACAATTTCCAGAAAATTTTTTGCCACACTTTACAGACTCAATTGGCCACACTTTACAGACTCAATTAGCCACACTTTACAGCCTCAATTAGCCACAATTTACAGACTCAATTAGCCACACTTTACAGACTCAATTAGCCACATTTTACAGACTCAATTAGCCACATTTTACGGACTCAATCAGCCACACTTTACAGACTCAATTAGCCACACTTTAAAGACTCAATTAGCCACACTTTACAGACTCAATCAGCCACACTTTACAGACTCAATTAGCCACATTTTACGGACTCAATTAGCCACACTTTACAGACTCAATTAGCCACACTTTACAGACTCAATTAGCCACATTTTACAGACTCAATCAGCCACACTTTACAGACTCAATTAGCCACATTTTACGGACTCAATAAGCCACCTTCTACAGACTCAATTAGTGTCAGGTATATCTGACCTAACTAGTGCCAGATTACAGACTTTTTACAGACACTTTACAGACTTACAGAAATTAGCAAAAAACAAAATTAGCTCGTATTAACGAACACAAATGTTGTTAACAAGAAAATTTTCGATAGAAGCATAAAAGAAGAGGCTTGCATCAATTTTTTTAAACAAAGTCACTTTCCATTTACAGCACAAACCTGATGCTGTTGTTGTTGTTGCTGTTGCTTAGACTTGACCTGCTGTTGTTGTTGTTGTTGCTTACTAACAGCTGGCGGCGCCGCCACAGTAGGTCCGGGCGTTCTTCTAACTGGCGGTTCAGGTTTCACTTTCAACAGTCCGCCAGGCTGGCTGGCAGGGTGACTGGCGGCGGCCAGGAGCGCACGCAGCCTGTCGACTTCGCCGCCGAGTTCCCGAGCCCGACGCTGTTCGGCTTCGACTCGGCTAGATAGAGCGGCGGCTTCGAGCTCGGCGGCGGCTGCGGATTCGGCGGCGGACACGGCGCGTTCCAGCTGATCGCAGCGAGCTTGCACGGCGCTCAGCCGGTTAGTCAGGGCGCGCCGATCGCGGATTAGCGAGAGCGCCACCCGGCGCTGCCTGTCGGAGAGGGCGCGCTCGTCGGCGAGAGCCTGGGTGACGCGGCCGACTTCGCGGTCCAGCTTGCGGCTCTGCTGGCGCTCGAATTCCAGCTGTTCAAGTAGTAGGGTAATAGGGGGACTGCTGCCTGAATCTTATCCCTTTCCCAACCGGAATCTCATAATTAAAACTTTCTGCCTGAATCTCGTTCCTGAAACATTCTGTCTGAATCTCCTTCATGAAACATTCTGTCTGAATCTCCTTCATGAAACATTCTGTCTGAATCTCCTTCATGAAACATTCTGTCTGAATCTCGTTCCTAAAACATTTTGCCTGAATCTCGTTCTTAAAACATTCTGCCTGAATCTCGTTCTTAAAACATTCTGCCTGAATCTCGTTCCTGAAAACATTCTACACGAATCTCGTTCCTGAAACATTCTGCCTGAATCTCGTTCTTGAAAACATTTTGTCTGAATCTCGTTCCTGAAACATTCTGCCTGAATCTCGTTCCTAAAAACATTCTGCCTGAATCTCGTTCCTGAAGAATTGTACCTTAATCTTGTTCCTGAAACATTCTGCCTGAATCTCGTTCTTAAAACATTCTGCCTGAATCTCGTTCCTGAAAACATTCTACACGAATCTCGTTCCTGAAACATTCTGCCTGAATCTCGTTCTTGAAAACATTTTGTCTGAATCTCGTTCCTGAAACATTCTGCCTGAATCTCGTTCCTAAAAACATTCTGCCTGAATCTCGTTCCTGAAAACATTCTGCCTGAATCTCGTTCCTGAAACATTCTGCCTGAATCTCGTTCTTGAAAACATTTTGTCTGAATCTCGTTCCTGAAACATTCTGCCTGAATCTCGTTCCTAAAAACATTCTGCCTGAATCTCGTTCCTGAAAACATTCTGCCTGAATCTCGTTCCTGAAACATTCTGCCTGAATCTCGTTCTTGAAAACATTCTACCTGAATCTCGTTCCTGAAACATTCTACCTGAATCTTGTTCCTGAAAACATTCTACCTGAATCTCGTTCCTGAAAACATTCTGCCTGAATCTTATTCCTGAATCATTCTGCCTGAATCTCGTTCCTGAAAAAATCTGCCTGAATCTCGTTCCTGAATCATTCTACTTGAATCCCGTTTCTGAAACTTTCTGTCTGAATCTCGTTCCTGAAACATTCTGCCTGAATCTCGTTTTTGAAAACATTTTGTCTCAATCTCGTTCCTGAAACATTCTGCCTGAATCTCGTTCCTGAAACATTCTGCCTTAATCTCGTTCCTGAAACATTCTACACGAATCTCGTTCCTGAAACATTCTGTCTGAATCTCGTTCCTGAAACATTCTGCCTTAATCTCGTTCCTGAAACATTCTACACGAATCTCGTTCCTGAAACATTCTGTCTGAATCTCGTTCCTGAAACATTCTGCCTTAATCTCGTTCCTGAAACATTCTACACGAATCTCGTTCCTGAAACATTCTACACGAATCTCGTTCCTGAAACATTCTGCCTTAATCTCGTTCCTGAAACATTCTACACGAATCTCGTTCCTGAAACATTCTACACGAATCTCGTTCCTGAAACATTCTGCCTGAATCTCGTTCCTGAAACATTCTACACGAATCTCGTTCCTGAAACATTCTGCCTGAATCTCGTTCCTGAAACATTCTGCCTGAATCTCGTTCCTGAAACATTCTGCCTGAATCTCGTTCCTGAAACATTCTGCCTGAATCTCGTTCCTGAAAACATTCTGCCTGAATCTCGTTCCTGAAAACATTCTGCCTGAATCTCGTTCCTGAAACATTCTACCTGAATCTCGTTCTTTAAGATGTACTTGAATATCGTTCCTGAAACACTCCGTAACAAAGACCCAAACAAAGATCCAGATAGGCGATAGCTTACCTCGGATCGCAAACGTTCCCGCTCCTTCTCCAGGCCAGCCAACACGTCGTCACCCTCGGCCGCGTCCTTCTCATGTTTGCGCCGTTCAACCTCCAATTCGGCGCACACGCGCCTGTAGCGCCGTTCAAACTGATTGATTTGTTCGCGCATTCTCTGCTGAGCGCGACTCTGCATCTCAATGAGATTCTCTAACGCGGCCAGTTCGCTATCGTACATTGATTTCAAAGCGGCCTCGTCGACGTCGGATTCGCAGAAAGCGCCAAACGAAGTGACAACTCCGCCAGGCGTTGAATTCATTTCGCTGTCGCGTTGCAGCGCGGCGTAAGGATCGGCTAGGCCGTAGCGACCGTTGCGAGCCTGCTGCAACAGCTGCTCCTGACGTTGACGACGCAGACTCTCGATGGCGGCATCGCGAGCGGCTAGTTCACCTTCCAGACAGGCCAAGTATTTTAATAATTCGGCTCGACTGGGTTCGGCTGCGTTGGGGTGGCGACGAACTGTTTTAGATGGTTGCTGCTGCTGCTGATTTTGATTCTGACCAGTTGGAGAGGGCGATGTTGTCATTGAGGAATTCGGCATTGTGTCAATGAAATCGCTTGGCTGAGGTTTGCCGGCTGCCTCAGTGGATATTGTCATAAAAATTCCCCTTTCAGGCCCCACGGCTACCGGGGGAGAGAATAAAACTTAGCTTTAAACTGTGTGTTCTTATCGATTCTTTTTTTCAAGTGTTTGTAATCGACAAGATGACAGATAGCACTGTCTCACTGCTAGGAAGTGAAAGCACAATGCAGATTAGTAAATTTTGATGATAGGTGCCTTCTGAAATTTAAGTGATTTAACATTTTATTATTAAATAGTAACTATTGTAATGCATAATATAATAAACTCAGTATTTTTACTGACTTTATAATTAAGTATAATACAAAGAATAATTCTGAAATTAATATTTAGCTTTAGAAATAAAATAATATAGGACTAAAAAATCTAAAGCTAAAATCTAAAAAAGAGCTTTTTAGAGATATAATCTAAAAAATCTAAATGGCATAAATTGTGAATAAAAACCTGCTAGATAATAATTTTTTAATCTACTCTGGATTTATGTTTATCAAAAACATGATGCCCCTACAAGTATATGCAAAAATTTTGGAAAATCTTGAGTTTCATGCTTAAGATATTAAAGAACTTTTAGACCCTAAAACTGATAAAGAACCTTAGAATTTTACCTTTTAGATACCTTGTCATACATGCCCAATAGTTGGCCAAGTTGGCTGACTGTTTTGGTGACTAAGGTAAGTTGCAAAATCAAAGAGGTAAGTTGCAAAATCAAAGAGATACATTGCAAAATCTATGGGATAAGTTGCAAAATCAAAGAGATAAGTTGTAAAATTAAGGGTGAAAATTAAAATATGGGCAGTGTAAACATGAATTTTGAGAAGAATACCAAAAAAAGTATAGCAAGTAGTAAGATATAGGCAAGTAATGGTTTTTGCCCTAAGTAAGTTGCAAATTTAGTTTCAACTAAGTTGCATCAGCTAACCAAATTTTCCAAGTTGCCCACATATGTACCTTTTCATTGACCTACTATATACTTGTATAGAACTTTTAGTTTTATAAGGTCTATCAAAACTAATACTAACCAAAATGTGGAATGGTACAGAACTGAAATGACATAAATTGAGAATTTTTGTTCAAATTCTTCATTTTAAAAATGCTTAAATTTCATGTTCTAATAAATAGCAACAAATTTATTTAATTTAACAATTGTACCAGAAAATGTTTAAATAAACAGACAATAGACTGTTAATTTTTTTCTGGTGATAAATAGGTTTGCATAATGAGTTTTAGGAAATACACTATAGAGAAATATTCCATTGTTTTTCTATATCCATTCAAAATTAAAGTCTGTAAAATCAAAACTATTTATAACTATTTATAATAGATTGTTATAATAAATTTACGATAAATTTACAAATTTAAAATTAAATAAATTTACATACTTGCATTTTATACTATAATGCAATAGGCCATAGCCCAGCAATAGTGGCTAAAGCAAGCTAGGCCCTATAAATATATTACATAGGCCTGGGCATACACTTGTACCATATACTAACAATTCATTTTGAGGGATGAATTGTTGACTGCTATTGCAGAATATCAAAAAAAACCTAAAGGACCAATTAAAACATGGTGGTTATATAGCCTTCAACAGGCCTAATTTATTTTTGTTATTGTACTAACTTCATAAATTTTACTCAAGTGCATTAATCCATTATAAAACGGTAGTTAATAACTAAAGCAAAGACATTCCGCTAGGTGACTGGGTATTGGTCTCTGAGACAGGATTTTTTAATTTTTGTTCCGTGTAAAGCTGCCAAATTATTTGATAATAAATTAAACGATAAAGTGAGTAAGCTAGCACTTATTGACAGAATCTAGTGAATGACCTGTTTTTCAGTTCCAGTTCCTAAAACCTCGTTTAAAATCGTGCCTTAACGGCATTACAATATTAAAAAAGGAAAACAATGTTTTACACATTTAATCGAATTCCCCATGCCTTGTTGAAAAAAGAATAATAGAAACAGTACATTAAAAAAGTTTAAAAAGCTTCCTGAGTAATAAAACCTGAGTAAAAAATGATGACAATAAAAAACGACATCGAAAAATTTAATTTCTAGCAAAATAAACAATTTGTTCTACGAAAAAGGCTCCAAAATTAATAAAACCCAATTTCAATTCAGTAAAATTAAATGAGTAAAAAATTCAGTCCCTTTAGATTATATGCTAAAACAAATTACGATGGGATAGCTAAAACTGTTTGTTAAAATGTTTAGATAATTTGCAGCTTCTGTCTATGACGGCTTCAAAATCAGTTTAATTCAGTACCCTAAATCATGGCTATTGTCCTTACTTTCATAAAATGCAGAAACGACTGAGTTCCGTGACGTTTCATTAGTTCGAAAGCCTCAGCATTCCTTCGTATGGGCACACCTGATGATTATAGTGGGATATTCGGTGAGTTTTCTTCAGAAAAGGAAAAGTTAATATGTAAGCGATGTCTCTACGATTTTTTGGTGGCTGCATAGCCGTTATTGATTCGCCTAATTTAAAGGCAGAGCTCATAGCGGGTACCTATATTACTGGTTGGCTTTTTAGTAATTTTTTCTTAAGCTAGGTCTAATATAGAAATAGCAATCGTGCTCGCGGTAAGCTGGATAAATTTGCTACATGTAGTAAATTTTCACACATACTGTTGGCAGCGAGAGACGAAGGCAAGCGTATTTGGTGAAAGTGAATATATAAATTCTAGCATCAATGAGGGGTTGCAGTTGCGCTATCGATTGAGTCATGTATATACTCGTACATACATATGTGCATACATAGTCATGCATTAAGCATAAGTGTATACAGCTAGTACATCTACATGTACATGCATGTACATGGACATTACGATTTAAGCTTGAATGCATACAGTAAACTCGACATATACGTCTTTTAAGGACAACTTAAGTGCTGCAAGTAGTGCTTATAGTAAATTTATTGAGTAACTTGAAGAGTAAAAAACTATCTGTCCATCCAGACGAAAAGTTAATGAGAATTCATGAAAATATTTTTTTATTTAGCTTCCGGAAAACTTTCATTAGGCAAAGTCGAATGAAAAGAGCCATATCCTAGATTTGCTCTATTGTCCATACCTTTGCCCTAGATTTGGGCTCAAACTTATGACCTTCCACTCGAAATTCAGGGCGCCTTAACCACCTTCTTTGCGCTCCTAAGCTACACGTAGGGATCTTAGGTAATCTTTATACGCTATTTTGGGACCTAGAAACTGGGAAAAAAAGAAAAGCATTGAAATGAAATCCAAAAATTGTATTTTAAAGAGTGAATTTAGTGTATAGGCCTGAATAACCACTCGTTTAATTTATTAATCTATAGCAATATTTACTACTGTAGCCTTAACAGTTAAAATTATTGATTAAGTTTAACTAACAATCGAAGCTTAATTTTCATGGATAATTATTTGTTTCAAATAGATATTTGTTTTAAAAATTCGGACGGCAACTCAACATCGATCAGGGTGATCTAATTAAGTGCCCCCTATACGTGACCAAAACTCAGCAAATTAGGCCACGGTTGCAGAGCCAGTAGTTATGACGGCAGTCAGGGCCAGGCAAAGAGCCACAGCCAGGGAAGAGGCAGCTGCCGCGGCTTTGGCTGACTTGATCGACATGGTCAGCGTGTGGCTTTGGCCCAGAGCTAGCGAGAGGCCCTCAATGAATAGGATTTTTCTTTGCGAGTCGAGTCTCACCTGCAGATTGAGGTAATGTCATTAGGGTGATAAAAACTCTATTTCTATAATTCTTTAGTACGACATTTGTATAGTTTTGTTGATTTTCTGTGTTAATTGACATATGGCATATGACAGTATCAATCCAGCAGTGCTTCTTTCTCCAGACAGACAGACAGACAGACGGACAGACAGAAAGACAGACAGACAGATAGACAGATAGGCAGACAGACATACACACAGACAAACAGACAGACAGACAGACACACAGACCGACAGACAGACCCACAAACAGACAGACACACACAGACGGACAGACAGACAGATAGACACACAGACCGACAGACAGACCCACAAACAGACAGACACACACAGACGGACAGACAGACACACACAGACGGACAGACAGACAGATGGACACACAGATGGACAGACAGACCCACAAACAGACAGACAGACAGATAGATAGATAGATAAATAGACAAACAGACAGACAGACAGACAGGCAGACAGACAGACAGACAGACAGACAGACAGACAGACAGACAGACAGACAGACAGACAGCCAGACAGACAGCCAGACAGGCAGGCAGACAGATAGACAGACAGACAGACAGACAGACAGACAGACAGACAGACAGATAGATAGACTTTCAAATTTACCTGCGAATGCGTTTGAGAGTTGACCGAGACAATCAAGCCGCTAGCATCCTTGTTAAATCCGTAGATTGTTACGTTGCGAAATTGCACAGAATTTGGATCGGTGTAACCATTGGCAACAGCCCTGATGGACAGTTGATGCTGACCAGTTGTCTGGAAATAACTCAAATTTCTTTATCCATTCGAGTAAAATTGTAAGAAACTGGATAAGTTTATAAAAGATATTATGAAAGATATATACTGCTCAATATTAGATTCAATAGTCTATAGATCTTTTTTCGAAAAATCTACAGACTTACTCTAACTGTTTAGAGACCTTATCAAACATTCTAGAGGCCCTATCTAACAGTCTGACACAATCCAACTTACCTGCTCCGTACTTAGTTCAAAGCTGTGCAAAATGTACTTGTTCGACGAATAGGTTTCTGCAATTCAAACAAATTTTTTAGATGGTTTTCACAACGATCAACATTACTTAATATTAATAAAATAGCGACACAATTATTTATAGTTGCTAACCAAAACTCTCGCCATCGTCCCAGAACAAACTTCCCGAAGCTGTCAGGGCACCGTTGGGCAAAGGCTTAGCAGCGACCAGAAGTCCCATACCGTTTTTCCGGCTTTGGGATATTTGTCGTGGCGGGGGGTTTTTACACGATGGTTAAATTGATTTATTTAAATTGATTCAGTGGCTAACGCGAAGGGGGAAATCAAGAAAAACGGAGGAAAGATCCTCAAGTTTCCATTTTAAGGCCGTTGGCGCTATAACCTCCTGCAAGCTTGAAGCGATGCCTAACTCATAGACAGGTCCGCCCACCTCATAGATAAGAAGCGCCCACCTCATAGACAAGAGGCACCCACATCATAGACAAGGGGCACCCACCTCGTAGATAAGGGACGCCCACCTCATAGACAGGGGCGCCCCCTAGGAAACCCAATATGGCGTCTCTCCAATTCAAATTCCTGAGTACGCCACTGCTCAAATTGGTAATCACTGATAATAACTGACCTATGCCTATAAAACATAAAACTCTGTGTGTTAGTTTGTCGGTGTGCAAACCTTTGTCCTCTATGGCTACTTAAACAAATTGCAAGAAACTTTGCAATAAATTAAAACTATCGATCGATGGTTGTCTATTTTTCTTCTCGACGGCAGGATGGACCAAAAGTACTTTTATCTCGTCACATTTGCAATAAATGATGCTGATGAAATATGAGAATAAAGAAATAACAAATTGAAAAATTTGCGCTGGATTTTTATTGCTAAAAAACTAGGAGATAAACTCACCTGCTAACTGTGGTCACACTGGGTTCCTGCCAAGGCAGAATGAATCCCTTCCTGATGTGGACATTGATGTGATCCAGGGGTGCATCGAGCGTCACATTGCCTTGCTGTTGAACTTCCATGCCCTGGTAGTAAATTACGAGTATGTCACGTTTATAGCCTAACAACAAATTTAGCAGCTGTGTACCTACCCCACTCTAAATTTACCCGGCTAAAACTGGTACCCGATCTCAGCTGGGTGGACTGAAGCAATGCGGGGATTAAGTGCCTTGCTCAAGGGCACAAATTTTCTCCCCCAGTTAGGGCTATAACCAAAGACCTTCCCGGTCATAAAGCTTAAGGACATCTCACTGTTAAAATAAGGGGTTTTAAAGACATCCACTGTAGAAACAGGGAGTTTGGAGACAACCCACTGTAGAAACAGAGGGTTTAGAGACACCCCACTGTAGAAACAGAGGGTTTAGAGACACCCCACTGTAGAAACAGGGAGTTTAGAGACACCCTAATGTAGAAACAGAGAGTTTAGGGACAGCCCACTGTAGAAACAGGGAGTTTAGAGAAACCCCACTGTAGAAACAGAGAGTTTAGAGACACCCTAATGAAGAAACAGAGAGTTTAGAGACACCCTAATGAAGAAACAGTGAGTTTAGAGACACCCTAATGTAGAAACAGTGAGTTTAGAGACACCCTAATGTAGAAACAGAGAGTTTAGAGACACCCTAATGTAGAAACAGAGAGTTTAGAGACACCCTAATGTAGAAACAGTGAGTTTAGAGACACCCTAATGTAGAAACAGTGAGTTTAGAGACACCCTAATGTAGAAACAGTGAGTTTAGAGACACCCTAATGTAGAAACAGTGAGTTTAGAGACACCCTAATGAAGAAACAGAGAGTTTAGAGACACCCTAATGTAGAAACAGTGAGTTTAGAGACACCCTAATGAAGAAACAGGGAGTTTAGAGACACCCTAATGTAGAAACAGAGAGTTTAGGGACAGCCCACTGTAGAAACAGGGAGTTTAGAGAAACCCCACTGTAGAAACAGAGAGTTTAGAGACACCCTAATGAAGAAACAGAGAGTTTAGAGACACCCTAATGAAGAAACAGTGAGTTTAGAGACACCCTAATGTAGAAACAGTGAGTTTAGAGACACCCTAATGTAGAAACAGAGAGTTTAGAGACACCCTAATGTAGAAACAGAGAGTTTAGAGACACCCTAATGTAGAAACAGTGAGTTTAGAGACACCCTAATGTAGAAACAGTGAGTTTAGAGACACCCTAATGTAGAAACAGTGAGTTTAGAGACACCCTAATGAAGAAACAGAGAGTTTAGAGACACCCTAATGTAGAAACAGTGAGTTTAGAGACACCCTAATGAAAAAACAGTGAGTTTAGAGACACCCTAATGTAGAAACAGTGAGTTTAGAGACACCCTAATGAAGAAACAGTGAGTTTAGAGACACCCTAATGTAGAAACAGTGAGTTTAGAGACACCCTAATGTAGAAAAAGAGAGTTTAGAGACACCCTAATGTAGAAACAGTGAGTTTAGAGACACCCTAATGTAGAAACAGAGAGTTTAGAGACACCCTAATGTAGAAACTGTTGTGGTTAGCTAAAAAGACACTGATATTGCAAAGCATTTGTTTGGGCACACAGCCACTTATTTTGTTTATGGCGCGAACTCCATACAGCTATGGAGATCGCGAGACTTTGGTTCAAGAAGAGCCAAGAGATAATGAGAGGCGGACCAAGAAACCGCAGCACAAATAAATAAAGTGCACATTCAATAGTACGAGTAACACACAAATCTTCCGTCTTTGTGACCTCAGGTTAAGTTGTAACAGAAACAGAGAGTTTAGAGACACCCTAATGTAGAAACAGAGAGTTTAGAGACACCCTAATGTAGAAACAGAGTTTAGAGACACCCTAATGTAGAAACAGAGAGTTTAGAGACACCCCACTGTAGAAACAGGGAGTTTAGAGACACCCTAATGTAGAAACAGAGAGTTTAGGGACAGCCCACTGTAGAAACAGGGAGTTTAGAGAAACCCCACTGTAGAAACAGAGAGTTTAGAGACACCCTAATGAAGAAACAGAGAGTTTAGAGACACCCTAATGAAGAAACAGTGAGTTTAGAGACACCCTAATGTAGAAACAGTGAGTTTAGAGACACCCTAATGTAGAAACAGAGAGTTTAGAGACACCCTAATGTAGAAACAGAGAGTTTAGAGACACCCTAATGTAGAAACAGTGAGTTTAGAGACACCCTAATGTAGAAACAGTGAGTTTAGAGACACCCTAATGTAGAAACAGTGAGTTTAGAGACACCCTAATGTAGAAACAGTGAGTTTAGAGACACCCTAATGAAGAAACAGAGAGTTTAGAGACACCCTAATGTAGAAACAGTGAGTTTAGAGACACCCTAATGAAGAAACAGGGAGTTTAGAGACACCCTAATGTAGAAACAGAGAGTTTAGGGACAGCCCACTGTAGAAACAGGGAGTTTAGAGAAACCCCACTGTAGAAACAGAGAGTTTAGAGACACCCTAATGAAGAAACAGAGAGTTTAGAGACACCCTAATGAAGAAACAGTGAGTTTAGAGACACCCTAATGTAGAAACAGTGAGTTTAGAGACACCCTAATGTAGAAACAGAGAGTTTAGAGACACCCTAATGTAGAAACAGAGAGTTTAGAGACACCCTAATGTAGAAACAGTGAGTTTAGAGACACCCTAATGTAGAAACAGTGAGTTTAGAGACACCCTAATGTAGAAACAGTGAGTTTAGAGACACCCTAATGAAGAAACAGTGAGTTTAGAGACACCCTAATGTAGAAACAGTGAGTTTAGAGACACCCTAATGAAAAAACAGTGAGTTTAGAGACACCCTAATGTAGAAACAGTGAGTTTAGAGACACCCTAATGAAGAAACAGAGAGTTTAGAGACACCCTAATGTAGAAACTGTTGTGGTTAGCTAAAAAGACACTGATATTGCAAAGCATTTGTTTGGGCACACAGCCACTTATTTTGTTTATGGCGCGAACTCCATACAGCTATGGAGATCGCGAGACTTTGGTTTAAGAAGAGCCAAGAGATAATGAGAGGCGGACCAAGAAACCGCAGCACAAATAAATAAAGTGCACATTCAATAGTACGAGTAACACACAAATCTTCCGTCTTTGTGACCTCAGGTTAAGTTGTAACAATGGCGACGAGCTCAAGGGAATTTATCGGACCACTGAAGCGTGGCGAGGACCCAGCTCGGTGGATTCAACAATTCGAAGCAGTTGCAGCATGGCAGCAAATCACTGAGGAGAACGACAGGAAGAAGAATGCGCTACTGGCTATGATAGGCACCGAAGCCTTCAATATGATTGCCGACGCAGTCGTGCCCGAAAAGCCATCGGATAAGACTCTAAACGAGTTAACAACTATTCTGCTGGAGCAGTTTCAACCGAAGAAACTCGGCATAGCAGCCAGGTACGAATTCTCCAAGCTTAGACAAGGCGAGGATGACATTCCAACGTACGTTAGGAGATTGCGAGCGGCAGCTGAAGATTGTGAGTTCGGGCGAGAATTGGAAAACCGACTGCGGGATCAATTCGTCTTTGGAATCGCGAATCATGATGCCTTAAAGAAAATGTTGACCGAGAAGCTCACCGACCTGACGCTAAAGAAGGCTGTCGAGATTGCCACAGCATTTGATGCTGTAAAAAGGTCACAGAAGAATTGGCAAAATGATCAATCATCAGTTTGCAAGGTGACAGGACAAGAGAGACGCCGCTTTGAGCCATCCGCGAAGAACCTGCATTCATGGCAATCGCAAGAAGCCAGGACAGGCGTGAAAGGTACATCTCATCCTGAGTTCGAGAACTGTAAATGCTGCGGACGGAAAGGCCACGACAAGCAGCATTGCAGATTCCGTAACGAGGCGTGCCGCGTGTGTCGAAAAATTGGTCACCTAGAAGCAGTTTGCCGCCAGAAGCAGAAGCAAAGGCAAGTCAGAATGATCAATGGATCCGAAGACCAGAAAAAGGAAACGGATCACTATGTGTTTGCAGCTAGAACTCCAGACAGACACACATACGTAGTCAATCTGCAAATCAATGGCAGTACAGTCCAAATGAATTTTGACACAGCTGCAGATATGACGCTGATTCGAGAAAAGGACTTCCATCGTCTGAAATACAAGTCCGACATCCGACCATGCAATGCAAACGTAAAGGATTACAACGGACATACGGTGGCGGTTATTGGCTGCAGTGACGTCAAAATTGAGCATCCGAACTACAGAGGTAGGCTGACTGCATACATTGTGAATTCGGACAAGCAAAACATCATGGGTCGAGACTGGATAAAAGTAGTCTTCCCAGGAATCGATCAGCAGATATCCGGAGTTTGCAATTTAGTCACCAACTTTGAGGCTCACATCACACTGAAGGAAGGAGCCAGACCAGTGTTTTTGAGACCCAGCTCTATTCCGTATGGTCTGAGGAATGCTGTCAAGACAGAACTCGATAGATTAGTCAGTGAAGGGATCATTTCGAGTGTGTCAGACAGTGAATGGGCAACACCAATAGTACCGATCCGAAAGGCTGATGGAAGAGTCAGGATTTGCGGCGATTACAAGGCAACTGTGAATCCACAGCTCACAGACATGTTGTCAACTACGCCGACAATGGAGGACATTCTGAATGGACTTCATGGTTCTAGATTTTTTACAACTTTGGACCTGACGAATGCATATCATCAGCTTCCAATGGACAGCGAATCGGCTAAGTTGACCACGATATCAACACCATTTGGACTCTACCAGTACAAAGGCCTACCGTTTGGCATCAAGCAATGCCCGGCAATATTCCAAAGCTATCTGGATAAAATTTTGTACGGATTGAAAGGAGTCCAAAGTTACCAAGACGATGTAATTGTTCATACTGCCTCCAAGTTTAATCACGAACAGGCTGTACGAGCTGTGAAGGCCAAGCTGGCACAAAATGGACTCCAGCTCAACGAAGACAAGTGCGTCTATTGCCAAGAAGAAGTCAAAATCCTAGGCCTAATTGTCAGTGGCAATGGAATACGACCTGACCCACAGAAGATCAGAACAATCAATGGGTTTCAAAGACCACAGAATCCAGCGGAATTGCGGAGTTTTCTCGGGATGCTAGAATTCTACGGACGGTTCATCAAAGACTTGTCTGAAATCAGAGCGCCCCTGAGCCGACTCCTACAAACAAACATCGCTTGGTCTTGGGAGAAAGACCAGGAGAGGGCATTCCAGAGGCTGAAGGAGGCCCTAACCGGGGATTCTGTGCTGGCCATGTTCAACCCAATGGACGAAGTCACCCTGACAACTGATGCGTCTCCCAGTGGAATAGGCGCGGTGATCGAACAGAAAGGCAGGCCAGTGCTATACGTGTCCAAGACGTTGACCAGCGCAGAACGAAACTATGCTCAAATCGAGCGAGAGGCCCTGGCAGTGGTATGGGCAGTGAAGCGGCTGCACAAGTTTTTGTATGGAAGGAAGTTCAAACTGGTCACGGACAATAAGCCGCTACATTATATATTCCATCCAAGCAAGACGTTGTCTTCAGTCACAGCCGCACGACTCCAGCGTTGGGCAGTCACGATGATGGCGTACAACTACGATATAGTGCACAAGACAACGAGTGAAATACCTGTGCCTGACGCCCTTTCAAGATGCACCTCCGCTGGTTCCGAGAAAAGTCATTTTGAAATCGACGCTATTCAAGACTGCACCTCTGATCCACCCGTTTCCAAGAAATCTGTGCGCATGGCGTCAAAACAAGACCCTTTAATGAGGATGCTATTTCGGCAAGTAAGGCACGGTTGGAAAAAGCGCACACGAGGTCCTCTAGAACAATTTGCCAAGGTGCGAAATGATCTAGTCGTTGAGGATGGTCTCTTGTACAAAGGAAATCGTTTGGTAATTCCATTAAGTTTGCGGAAGGAAGTGTTAGCAGAACTTCACCGAGGTCATATGGGAAAGGAATCTATGAAGTCAATTTCCCGACAGACGGTTTGGTGGAATAACATCGATAAGGACATTGAGAATTTCGTCAGGGCGTGCAGCGACTGTTGCAAGGCAAAGGACTACGTCCGACCTCAGTGGCAGTCATGGTCAGACGAGATCGACAGATGGAATCGTGTTCACGTGGATTTCGCCGGACCGCTAACAAACGGTGCATACGCATTGGTTCTGGTTGATGCATTCTCGAAGTGGCCTGAAGTACACATAATGCAAAGGACCACAGCATCTGAAACAATCAAAAGACTTCGTCGCACATTTGCGCAGGAAGGTGTGCCTGGAACTATCGTATCTGACAACGGACCCCAGTTCACTTCTAGAGAATTGGCTGAGTGGCTTCGAGATATTGGGTGCAAACACGTAAAGACACCGCCGTACCATCCGAAGTCGAACGGAATCGCGGAGAGGTTTGTACGGACACTGAAAAATCACCTCAGAGCCTCACAATCCGATGATCTGCAGACAGCTGTAGACCGATTTCTGATCCAATACCGGAATCGAGTCCATCCGACAGCAGCGAGACGTCTGGATCAGGAACTACAACGAAAAGGATTTACTTTTCGAACCAGGAGTCATCTGTGAAAATTATCCTCAGTCTGAGAAAGTCGTTAAAGTGCGGACGGATTCTGGCGTGGAGAAGATGGCCCACATGGAGCAGTTAAAGGACAGAGTTCGTTCTGACGAGTTTGAGGAAATGCGGCAGGAACAATGTGAGAAGCGTGAGCACGACGTGGTAGGCGACAACAAGGACCAAAGTCATAAGTCGGATAAAAAGGACAACAACAGCACTCTCGCTGACCCAGGAGTCAACGCACGGCCCCAACGGAACCGACATCCACCCGAGCGGCTGCAGTACGAGCGTTTGGGAAATCCTGGTTAGCCTGGGAGAGTGTTGTGGTTAGCTAAAAAGACACTGATATTGCACAGCATTTGTTTGGGCACACAGCCACTTATTTTGTTTATGGCGCGAACTCCATACAGCTATGGAGATCGCGAGACTTTGGTTCAAGAAGAGCCAAGAGATAATGAGAGGCGGACCAAGAAACCGCAGCACAAATAAATAAAGTGCACATTCAATAGTACGAGTAACACACAAATCTTCCGTCTTTGTGACCTCAGGTTAAGTTGTAACAGAAACAGAGAGTTTAGAGACACCCTAATGTAGAAACAGAGAGTTTAGAGACACCCTAATGTAGAAACAGAGAGTTTAGAGACACCCTAATGTAGAAACAGTGAGTTTAGAGACACCCTAATGTAGAAACAGAGAGTTTAGAGACACCCTAATGTAGAAACAGAGAGTTTAGGGACAGCCCACTGTAGAAACAGGGAGTTCAGAGACACCCCACTGTAGAAAATGGGAGTTTAGAGACACCCTAATGTAGAAACAGAGAGTTTAGGGACAGCCCACTGTAGAAACAGGGAGTTCAGAGACACCCCACTGTAGAAAATGGGAGTTTAGAGACACCGCACTGTAGAAACAGGGGGATTTTAGAGACACCCCACTGTAAAAACAGAGGGTTTAGGGACACCCCAATGTAGGAACAGGTGGGTTTTGAAGCACCCTATTCTAACTTTAGCTTTGCAGAATTTGCCACTTACCGTATAAGCATCGTACCAGCCGTCTTCACTGGGTAGGTAGGCCTTAACGCTGGTGGCGCCGTGTTCAAGAACTGGCGAGATCAGCATGGCGCTGCCCCAATGGAACTGCCGATCAATGCCGACAGCACTGTGGTCGTTAGGAAATCTAAAAACCACGATGTAGGATTCTTCTTAATATAGTTTATAAGCGCAATGTTCAAGGCTAGGCTGTTAATGAGCGATTCTCCTTCAAAGGTCAAAGGTCAATTTATGAATTTCAACAGTTCAACTAGATGTACAGCTGCTGCGGTGCATCCGAGGGCTGTGTACAGCTGCTCAGTCCTGACGGGCTGGAGGGGCCGCAACATCCACACTAAATTTACCCAGCTCAAACTGGTACCCAATCTCAGCTGGGTGGAATGGAGCAATGCTGGATTAAGTTCCTGGCTCAAGGGCACAAACTGTCTCCTAAGTCTGGGACTCGAACCCACGACTTTCAGATCTTAAGGAAGCTGCCCTAGCCACTAAGCTACAACTCCTGACTATAAAAACGAGCATAAATAATAATAATAATAAAATTTCATCTCACTCGTGGGCCAAACTGCGAATCACTGTGGCGCCTTCAGTGTGCGCGTAGTGGAACAGGGTGTACAAATACGGCAAGTACTTGTAGCGGAAGAACAATGCTTTCTTCATCATTTCCTGGGCGGCAGGGTCCCAAGAGGCTGGGTCTTGGTCCTGGAAATCGATCGGTTAAAAATTTTCGGGGTTTCAAAAAACTAGTCATTAAAAAATAAAACTGAAAAAAAACAAGATTCGAACCCGAGTTTTCTTGCCGTCCGCCTCCTTGATGTTGTGATTGCGACAGAACGGATAGAAAGCTCCCAGTTGAGTCCACCTGATGCACATCTCCCGCTCGGCATCGAACACAAAGCCGCAGATGTCCGCCCCGGTATAGGGGAAGCCAAACAGACCGAATTCCAGCATAGTAACAATGGACCAGTGCAGGTCCGGCCACCTGCTGTGGTTGTCACCAAGCCAGTGTTGGGCGTAGCGACCCGAGCCAACAAAGGTTGATCGACTGAACACTATTGGTCGTTTCTCGGGGAACATGTTGCGAAGGGTTCTAAAAATTATTTGCAAGAGGTATTCATAGATTTTATCAAAACGTATCCTAATCTACTTACTCAAATCGATCCTTATCTGCTCACTCAAACCGATCCTTATCTGCTCACTCAAACCGATCCTTATCTGCTCACTCAAACCGATCCTTATCTGCTCACTCAAACCGATCCTTATCTGCTTACTCAAACCGATCCTTATCTGCTTACTCAAACCGATCCTTATCTACTCAATCAAACCGATCCCTATCTGCTCACTCAAACCAATCCTTATCTGCTTACTCAAACCGATCCTTATCTACTCAATCAAACCGATCCCTATCTGCTCACTCAAACCAATCCTTATCTGCTTACTCAAACCGATCCTTATCTGCTTACTCAAACCGATCCTTATCTACTCAATCAAACCGATCCCTATCTGCTCACTCAAACCAATCCTTATCTCCTTACTCAAACCGATCCTTATCTACTCAATCAAACCGATCCCTATCTGCTCACTCAAACCAATCCTTATCTGCTTACTCAAACCGATCCTTATCTACTCAATCAAACCGATCCCTATCTGCTCACTCAAACCAGATCCTGAAAAAGATCCTTATCTACTCACTCAACCCGATTCTTATCTTCTTACTCAAACCTATTCTTAGCAAGGTTTTGAGGACATAAAAACTACTTGTAGCGATAAATATTTTACTGATTAACAAACAGTACTGCTCCTATAAATATACACTACAAAAGTACTTACTGATAGCTTTGCATGCCCATGGCGTGACCGTACAAACTATGCACGTCATAGTGATCGCCCCATTTGTGTTTCGTTTCCATGCACATTGTCTTTTCGTAGAAACGGTTTCCAATAAAGCCTGTTTTTTATTTTTAGTGGAATAATATTGAAATTGGAATTTTGCATACAGTATTAAAAATTGGCACTTAAAATGTTCATCTCCCTACTTGTAGGAATATAAGGCGGATAATTGAGGGTGTTGTTCGGGCACTTATTCTGCGGCTTGTGCGGCTCGTAGGTAAAGCTTGCCGGTTCGTTCATATCCTGAAATGATTGTCAGGTTGCGGTAGAGGTACTTGTATGTGTCAGGTAGAGGTACCTGTATGTGTCAGGTAGAGGTACCCCTGGGTGTGTCAGGTAGATGTACCTGGGTGTGTCAGGTAGAGGTACCTGGTTGTGTCAGGTCAAATTACCTGGGTGTGTCAGGCAGAGGTACCTGGGTGTATCAGGTAGAGGTACCTGGATGTGTCAGGTAGAAGTACCTGGGTGTGTCATGTAGAAGTACCTGGATCAGTCAAGTAGAGGTACCTGGATGTGTCAGGTACTGGTGTGTCAGTCAGCGGTATTGATTTGTCAGTGAGAAGTATAATTTTGTCAGGTTGAGGCATAGTCTTGTCAGGCAAAATGGTCTGTACAGGAGGTAAGTTTTTACACTTAATGGACTAAGCAATAAATGGCAAATCAAGCACTCACAATCCATAGTCCGTCGATTCGAATACTCTGATTGTAGTAGAAGTCGGACACCCAGTACTGCCACCACTGCTGGGTGGCGTTCAGCGTGAAGTCCGGGAACACGGTCCTGCCAGGCCAAACCTCGCCCTCGTGAATTGTGTCGTCGAGGTTTTTGACAAATACGCCGCGAGACACGCCGTCGTGATACGGCTCGTAGCGTCCATTTGGCAGCACTTTCCTGTGCAGCTCTTCATCGTTGCTGATAGCAGGATCCTTGTTGGTTTAAAATGATGCCATTAAAAACTTTCGTTTAGAGCCAATGTGTAAATACGATAGATAACTGTGCATTGCACTAACCAATATAGGCGCTATCTATGGCAAAACTCTACTTTTCAATGTACGCAGGCTCTAGCCTAACCCCACTATCCGATGTACGCAGGCTCTAGCCTAACCCCACAATCCAATGTACGCAGTCTCTAGCCCAACCCCACTATCCAATGTACGCAGTCTCTAGCCCAACCCCACTATCCAATGCAGACAGTCGCCAGTCAAACTCAACTAACCAATGTACACATATTCCACTCAAACCCGACTATACAATATGTAAAAAACTACTAGTCAAACCCCACGCTCCAATATGCACAACCTCGAGTCAAACCCCACGCTCCAATGTACAAAACCTGGAGTCAAACCCCACAATCCAATGTACAAAACCTCGAGTCAAACCCCACAATCCAATGTACACAACCTCGAGTCAAACCCCACGCTCCAATATGCACAACCTCGAGTCAAACCCCACAATCAAATGTACACAACATTTCGTCAAACTCCACTATGTACGTTACGTCTAATTCGTTACTAGACAGTCCAAAATTATGACCTTACATTGAACCATTACTTTGATAAGCGCGTGTCTAAAGACAATTATAAAGTATTCACGAAAAAAAACACTAACCAATATCACAAAATACTTTTGATCGTGAGCGTGCAAATCGTCCACCATACTACTCAGACCGGGATAGTTAGTAGCATCGATAGTAAAATCCATAGTGTTTTGCATGTAGTCAATATCGCCGTATTGGACGTCCTATGAGTAAGTATAGTTGTTCACTGCGTTAATCTATACTAAAAGTAGCTAAAATTAAATAAAAACATTAAAAAACCTCGATGCTTACGTAAGGCAATCCAATAGCCCGATTTCTAGCAATTATATTCTGCACCTCCGTAATGTTGCTGTAGCCCCAGCGGCACAGCTGGAAGCCCAGACTCCAATAGGGCGGCATCAAGGGATGTCCGATCGCGGCGGAGTAAGTCTTAGCCAGCGCCTCGGGCGTGTCGGCCATGAACACGTAGTAGTCCAGGATGCCACCAACCACTCGGTACACGATACCGTCCGGTGTGAGTTCCACCTCTGGCGGACAAAATCATTGGAGAAAATCTAAGTTATCATACGCCTTTATTATATTAGCTGTTCGTTTTATGTACTAAATCAAGGGTTGATAAGGATCATCACAAGGACATCTTAAGTAGAAGGACGGGACACTTCGTTTCTTGGAAAGTTTTTCTTCTTCGCGAAAAAAATACACTTCTAAGATAGGAAATTTTCAGTTTTTGGACATAAAATTAAAAATTGCGCTCGACTGGAAGCAGATGCAAATCTCATATTTTGATATGCGCTTCTTGCCTTCTTACTCAATCGAACTACGTACTTCTTTTTTTGTGGAAAATTGATCTTCCTATTATTTTATTGATATTAGTTCACTTTCGTAAAAAACAACTAATTGATAAATAGCCAATCCAGAGAGAATCAGACATTGACATGTGACTGGACCCGTAAAGTTATCCAAAATACTGATTGATAGAAATGTTTTTTGAATAAAACAGACTTAATTAGAAGAGGATCAGAACCTGCGCAGCTGCTAAAATTTCACAAATAAGGACATACATAGTTCGATAGAGTAAGAAGGAAAGAAGCACATTTTGAAGTATCAAAAGATGAGATTTGCATCTGCTTCCAATCGAGCGCAATCTTTAATTTTATGTCGAAAAACTGCAAATTTCCTATCTCCGTAGTGAATTTTTTCGCGAAAATTGGACTCCAAAAACTTTCCAAGAAACGAAGTGTCCCGTCCTTCTACCTAAGGTGTCCTTGGATCATCAGTGCTAAAGGTTGGTTAAAAAACAAACTGGTCTTCGCAAGGATTCACTGGTGTTGACTAAAACAAATAGGCATAAAGCTGATGTTCCTGTTTACGCTAACCAGATTAACAAAAATATTAAACTTACCCATAGCGTTGCTATTCTTCAGAAGTACGCCGGTGTACTTGCCACCGGAGTTGCAAACAAAGTAAGGATGCGCGCCATAGATATTCCCTGGTCCCTGTGGATCAACAGCACATTGGGTTAGAAAAACTATTGAATTAATGCATCATTGAAATCATGCTACTTACAGTAGGCGACGCATCCCTAGTGAAGATGCTCCAACGCTTGTACTGACGATCGTGAAACAGACGCTCGTGATTGTGCTCACCGAATCCGACAATGTACTGACAGCTGAGTCCCATGGCTAATTGGATGAACTGGTTGGAGAATATGAAACCGCTTTTGAGCAGGCTCAACACGGCACCTTGCGGCCCGGATTTCCAATGAACATCGACAAGACTGGACGACGTGTTTGTCGACCATTTGAAAACTGCCGCATCAGCATTGGTTGGACCGGGTTCCGGGATGTTGAGCGCTTCAGTTGGAACTTGAAATCTAACGCCGGTTGAGTCGGCTATCTATTGAAACAAAGCGAGCGTGAAACTTTGCTGTTATAAAATGAAAAGCGTGAAAGCTAGATTTATGCAAGGAGATAAACAAATCATAAATTGTATAATGAATTTCAATTTGCGGACCGGGAATTCCCCAGAAAAATAAAAAAAGACAAATAAAATACCTGCAAGTTTACACCTTAAAGGCCTTCAGCACCAACCTGATACAAGCTAGAAGCGATTTCAGACGCCTAGACAGGAGCGCCCACCTCATAGATAGGGGGCGCCCACCTCATAGACAGGGGGGCCTATTGGGCTGCGGCCCCCAGCCCAATTCAAATTGACATCGAATTTTTAGCAAGAGCATTAGATCCTTTCCGAGTTCTTAGAACTTATCTTTAGCGTTTTTTGATGCTATCAAAATGTCTAGCAATATTAAAACGTCACCGGAAAATTAATGTGGCCTTGATGTACGACGTATCGTCAAAAAGTCCATTAAAATTCTCGAGCTCGAAAGCTTGGACGGCATCATAAAAACGAATATGTAGCGACAACTTATAAAAGTAGGAGCTACTTCGTACATAAATTGCTACTATTGCTTTGAAATACAGTAATACTGTGAACGGTATTGTAGTAACTGTATAATTACGTTTTGTATTTTGCTTTTGGGTATATAAATAAGGTATCCTTGTGAATAGGACTATTAGGTATTTTATTTAGACACCTCTTTAGACATGAAAACAAATCGCATGTAGCGACAACACTCTATACCGATAACTTAATATTTATTTCTCATGGGAGGCGAGTGGCTCGGCGGTCTAGCGTGTCTGCCTTGTGTGCCACTGGTCCAGGTTCGACCCCGCGTTGTAGGTCGTTTGTTTTCCCAAGCGCGAGTTCGTGTGCAGGGTCACATTAATTTGGGGCCTTGTGTGCACGAATTGGTTGGGCTATGGGCCAGTTGTGCAATTCACGCCCATGAGGGCAACCCCCCAAGGCATAGAAGGTGTACATTCTTCGAACCGCCGCTTGTACACCCTGAGTGCGTGACTGGGTGCCGGCCTGTGTGTGTGTTTGTCTATGCCTGCATACCGTATCTAGTGTGACTGAACGCGCTTCAGGAGTCAGCGCAATGGACAGTCATGCCGAGTCGCTGGTTGTGCGAAAATGTCGTTTAAAGCGTCAAAGTGCCAACAGCCCTCCTGCAGATTTAGCTGTTTATATTACTCACGGTAATCCTCAAACTATTATCCGATATGGCTTTGACAGTGAGACGAAGCTCGTCAAGATCAGGACTAGCGGGAAACGGTCCGCTATAGTCGGCCTGACGAGTCAAAATAGCCGAGTAATGGACGTTGGTATTCTCGTTGATGCTGGATACCAAATAGCCGCTGCGCTTCCATAAGCAGAATGGCTCGTTTGGCCCTCGTTGAGTTACGTATTCGCATCTGTATTAATTTATTATTATACATGTAGGTTTATTGTGCTTTTTAACAAGAAAAGTTTTGGAGTTTATCCTGTTTCAGCATGAAATTCTTACTTGCGCTGTTCGCAACGCTCCTTTCCAGGATCTTCAGTCTGCTTGAGCTCCGGGAAACAGTTGGTCTTCACATCGGCTTTGCCTTTAAGAGCGAGAAAGGCAAGCAATATAAAAGAAGCTACAAAAGCTTTCCAATTGAAGTTCATGTCCTTGAAATGTCATTAAAAATGTATAAAATCTCGGGACCAACTGAAAAATGGCAACTTGATAGTTTAAATATCGATTGGAGGCCGTCGCGTATCTTTGCTGATAAAACCTGCAGTTTGCCTGCATGACTACTCACTTTTCTGTTGATATCTTATCATGTTTTCGTTAAGCTTCGTAGAGTCTTCAATCGTTTGAACCATTATCTTGGCGTGAAGTCGTAGCTACTGCAACCATAAATTTACGCTCGTATATTGAGAGCTTCAAGGGGTGTGCCTAGAGAAGGGGCGCGGCCGTGTGTGCCAAAATCAAAATCATCGACATTTTGCGCTGCCGCTGGCTGCACGAAAACCTAACGCAGGTATTGAGCCAAAAAAATCTTTGAGGCAATTCTTATCTTGCGTTGATTGCAACTATGGTTTCGCAAAAGTAGTAAACAAAGAAGGTTTCTTTGCAATCGAAAACTTGAAGATTTTGTATTAGCTACTATGCGAGTATTTTAGCTGCCTTAAATCACCTTAGTATAGTAGCTTATTAACTAACATATTTTCTTGAAAACAGATTTTTTCTTCTCTGCGCAAATAAGACAGTGCAAACCTGTGAATCGAGTACCTTCAAATGAACTCAGGTTCGCAACATGCAGGCATCACTACTGCAATTATGAAAAAACAGTGTAAAAATAATGCTGTTAAAAGCAGAAAACTTCTACTGCCCAAAAGAAAAGGTAATATATTATTATTAATACTCTGTAGCACGAAAAAACACTTTGGCGTAAAGGAAACAAGATTTTAATGCACACAAATTTAGACACAGTAGGTTAAGGTAGTCGGTTAGAGGGCAGCAAAATCCTTGCGAGTGATATCATCATCGAACAGACCGCACAAATACCTGTTCGAGTATCTCTGGATGCCGTTTGGCGTCAGTTTAGCTCCCGCTATTTGACAAAGGTTAAATTTGACAGGGCGACACCTGGCAACGTCACTTAGTGAGGTATTGACGCGGCTAAGAACTGCCTGACTGCGGCTCAAGCGATCCAAGTGCAAATTCCTTCAGGAGGAGGTTGAGTACCTGGGCTCGTTGCTCTGTAAGGACGGTGTCAAGAAGCTGCCGCAGAATGTTGAAGCGATCATCAAAAGCCCAAAGCCAACGTCCATAGCGGAGCTTCGATCTTTTCTTGGCCTGGCGAACTACTCTGCCAGGAATATCAAGGACTTCTATACTATGGCAGCCCCGCTTTATCAGCTGCTCATGAACGAGTCGGACTGGTGGTGGGCGGAGACAGAGGACTGCGCACGGGAGCGCCTAACGCGAGCACTGAGCTCTGACAAAGTTTGGGCGAATTTTAATGAGAAGCTTCCGGTGGTCATCGCAGCGGATGCGTCATCAGTGGGTGTCGGCACAGTGCTGGACCCCAGGACGGTTCTGAGCGGCCGCTAACTTGTGCTTCAAGGATGCTGTGAGCGGCGAAGCGGAACTACTCGCAGATCGAGAAGGTGGCTTTGGCCAACGCATTCGCCATCAAACGGTTTCACCAGTACCTTTTCGGCCGGACGTACAACATCATCACAGATCCATCATCCGCTGAAGAAAATCTACGGAGCGAAAGTAGGAATCTCCCCGACGACTGCCGGACTTCTAAAAAGGTCGGCGCTACTGCTCTCTGGGTACAGTTACAACATTAGGTTACGCAAGACCAACCAGCACGGCAACGCAGATGGACCACAGAGTCTGTCAGCTGACGGGCGATTTCCCGTTGACGGCGGCGGAAATCACAGATGACGAGTTGCGCGAGGTGCATCGGCTGACAGTGATCGGCTGGCCGCAGACAGCTCCACCGCGCCTCGAACCATACTTCCGCTGCTGACTGGAGCTGACAGTGAAGAAGGGAGGGCTGTGTGCTTTGGGGAACCCAAGGCGCTTCGACCTCGAGTTCTGCAAGAGTTGCAGCTGGAGCACTTCGGTATGGCCCTTCGCCAGCAACTGCCAGGACTGCCAGTCAGTGAAGCTGCATCCTGTCTTGACTCCGCTTCATCCCTGGGTTTGGCCGCATCAGCCAAGTGACCGCATTCACCGGATCTGCCGAGCTAATCCGGAAATTGCGACTGTTGTTTTCACAGTGGATCCTACCGAGAGAACTACGAGTAGTTTCGGACAACTGCGTTTACAGGCCAGGACTTTTTAAAAGTGAATGGAATTCGGCACACAAGAACCAGCCCGTGCCACGTGAAGACCAACGGCCTGGTGGAGCGGCTGGTGAAGTCATTTAGGATGTTGATGGAGGCATCACGGAGCAGCCAGCCATATCTCGACATTCGGCTGTGCAATTGGCTGCTTGGCTACCGGTCCAGTCCGTACGCAACAACAGGTCGGACACCAGCGAAGCTCTTCGGGAAGCGGAAGAGTAGGCGGCTGGAGCACCCGAGGGCAGTACGGAGCCGCCCGAACCGAACTCAGCAGTCACGCGACCGAGGCACATGCGACGTCCTCCGGAGAAGCTGACCTACTCGAAACTTGCGGACAATGAGTGACTTTTGAAACAGACTGTGAGGGAGGGAAAAATTTTGGTGACTTAATTGCATGGTAGGGAGGGAGCGTAGGGTGCGTGGTTATGCAGCAGTGGCCAATAGGTATATTTGCTATCTCTTAGGGTCGAATGTACGTGATAATGTACGAATGTACGAATAATGTAAAATTGACTTACAGTGCTTTTTATGCAATGTGCTTCATTTAATAATCGTATAAATAAGCTCGTACAATTCGTTCTTGACGCCGTTAATTTAAGCTGGTTTCAATCTAAAGAATTGACTTGAGGTCATTAGAAGGGCTAGCATGATGATTGTGAGCCATCATTATGAGGGGGCGAGTGGCTCGGCGGTCTAGCGTGTCTGCCTAAATTGTGTGCCACTGGTCCAGGTTCGACCCCGCGTTGTAGGTCGTTTATTTTCCCTAGCGCAGTTTCTTGTCCAGGGTCAAATTAATTTGGTGCCTTGTGCACGAATTGGTTGGACCATGGGCCAGTTGCGCAATTGATGCCCATGATGGCAACCCCCGAAGGCACAGAGAGTGTACATGCCTGGAACCGCCGTTTGTACACCTTATATGAGTGCGTGACTGGGTGCCGGCCTGTGTGTGTGTGTGTGTGTCTATGCCTGTATACCGTATTTAGTGTGACTGAACGCGCTTCAGGGCACAAATTGTCCCATAGAGCCGGGGCTCGAACCCACGACCTTCCGGTCATAAAGCAGACGCCCTAGACACTAGGCTACAACCCCTCTATCTCCTGTATCATACTAAAAGTTGTTATTCGAATGCGACTTAATTTTTTAGTCCACTATTCGTAGCTATTGATACACGTAAAAGTGAAAAAACTACAACCATGCAGATTAAGTGGGGTTAACTTTCTAATCTAATTCGGCACTTCATTCGAATACATCCTAACCTGATAAATAACAAAAGCAACTTAAACGGTCGTAAAATTAAGGCGATATATTTACACAGTTTCGGCGTTGGAAATTACAAGTATGAAGTAGTAATACTTAATTTATATTATTTTCCATATAAAAATATTTCAGATTTATATAATTAACTGCAATGTTTTTTGTAAGAGAAATTTTTAAGCAGACAAAAAAGTGAATAAAAATAGGCATTAGGCTCATCTGGAGTAAGTAACATGAGAAAGTACAGAAAAGTGATAACTGCTAGCAAAATACATACAGCCTATTAGAGATACAGCATATTTGTACATGTTCAGATAATCGGTAATGATATCAACGCTCAATCAACAATGCATCTAAAATCTACATCTAGTCCAGTCTAATAACACTTTCACTTATTAAACATTGGTGTGTGCGCTTGTAGGATAAATTATTCAAATAAAACATGAAACATCAGGCAAAAACTATACAATATTACTACTGTTACTAACTACGAAACGAAAAACGCAGAAAATTATCGATTTTTTATGCTTTTAAGCGGGAAAATTTGCGAATATGCTGATTGATCAGACAGCAATTCAGGATTATCTGCAGTGTTTCTATTATTAATTAAATGACTGGATTTACTGTGGCTATTTTCAGAAACCTAACTAACCGTATATTTTGTAGGCCACATTCTGGCGGGTTTTTCTGGTTCTATTTTTAGACACTTATTAACCACAGATTACATAGGCCGAATTTCCTAATAACCTTACAATAAGACACTTTATTAAACAGGATTTCCTGCACTTATTTATAGAATAAAAGTTTCCTGAAGACACGTTCTGTTTCTGGGGGATTCCCCGTTCCCCCTAAGATTTACTATTTTTAGAAACAATAAAGTGAATTTTATTTGACTAAACAAACTGCGTAACGTTTACTAAAAAAACTCAGACTAGACTGGACTTGTATTAACAAACGTGGAGTGACAAAATATCTATCCGAAAGCATCAGAATTAAGGTTAAAATGTCAAATATTCGTTTTAAACAATAAAAATAAAAACGAATTTCTTTTTCTTTCAGCAAAGCACAAATAAAAAATGTAAAAAAGCTTCAAGCGCTGCTGCTGGCGGATCCACCAGCACCCATGCCGCCGCCGCCGCCGCCACCGCCACCAAGACCATATTGACCTGCTTCAGCTCGATCAGCTTCGTCTTCAGCCATTGTCGCCAACGGCAGAGCCCGACTCAACAATCGGTGATGATGCAACTCGTGCAAATACAAAGTAGACACGGACATCTGAGCAGCCAATGTTTGCTGGCCAGAGCTAGCGGCTACAGAATACGGATCCAGCATGGAGGCTGATGATGCAGCCATGCCGAACATTGACTGCTGCTGCTGTTGTAGTTGTTGTTGTTGTTGCAGACTGTGAGTCGACTGGTTGCCTTGGTAATGATCGAGACGATTCACTCCGCCAACAAGTCGATGCTGTTGATGCTGCTGATGCTGCGGTTGCAGCGACATCGGCTGAGCGATACTACCTGCAGGTTCCAGACTGTTTGGCGGCGCGGCAAACACTTGCTGCGATTGAAGCATCAACAGCACGCCAGTGGTGGAATCTTCAGGCTTTGGAAAAGAACCGGCCAGCAGTAGGTTCTGTTGCTGCTGCATTGTACTCTGCTGAATCTGCTGTACATTGCAGCTGGCTTGCATCGCCTGACGCCTGACGCTATCTAGGTACAAACCCGACTGGCGATTGTGCGGCTGCCAGCCGGGATTAGTGAGATGAAAGTGCAGCAACGACAACTCAGTTTTACCATCCGTAGCTGTGGCTGCTGCCAGCTCCGGTGGCTCCTGTGACACGGGCGCCGCTTGCTGACTAGCCAGAATCGGCGCGTCAATGTCGGCCGCCCAGTCCGGATTGCCGTGCACCCGAACGTCCAACTGGGCGAACGAGCAAACATCGCCGACGCCTTGAATGTCGATGGTGAAATTGCGGAAGAAATCAATGATTTGACCGCATCTGCAATGGAAAGAAATGTTTGAGACTTTCAATTTTCAAGAATCTGGTAGCCGATCATTAAGGATAGAATAAAAACTGGAATCGCACAAACCTATCCGGGAACACAAACAGCAGCATCAGCGGAGTCACAATAGGACTAAGCATCTCCTCCAACAGGAAGGTGACCTTGTACTGGAATAATATAGCAAAATTATTGCGCGTCACAGTTTTATGCTCGCGGCCGCGCCATTGCCACGCATCCGGCAGGTAGTGAATGTGGCAGAGCGTCTTCTTAAGCAGCAGTTCGGGGCACCACACCTACGAATTATTAGTAAGTTTTTTTGCGCTTACTTCCTACTTTAAGTAGCGCAGTAGCAAATTAAACGCAATCTCGTATATAAACCCATTCTCACCTGATTCTCATCCGGTATACTAGCCCGACAAATCGTAACCACAATACCCAGTATTGTCATGCCAGTTAGCACGTGCTCCACATGCAACACATCCTCGTCAATAACCGATAGTACTATTAGTACAACTAGAAGAGCGCCGGCGAAGAACATTACATTCTTAGCTAGTACAGTCAGCACCCTAGAAGTGAAGCAGTTCATATAGCGACTAGCTGGTTCGTAGGCTCGCACTAAACGAGCTTCCAACTCGTGATCCAACTCGTTAAAATGACGCAGATAGACTCGACCGTATTCTGACCACCGCCTACTGCCAAGCAGAGACGGTTCTCGTTTAACTAATTCGGCGTATTTGAAAAACAGAAGCAAAATCTGCCACAAAAAGATCAACGGCATTAGGACAATATTTAATAAGCCGAATATTCGAAAGATTTTGCGCAATCGTTCAACTAATTCGGTTCGATTGTCTAATCGTTTGTATTCGGACTTCAAATGCCAACGATTTTCAAACAGACCCCAATAGGGGAAGTAGAACAATACTAGTTTGATGTTGTACTTTAACCAACGAGAAAAGTACACGTATTCGCCAATTATAGGCAATTGCAGTTTCAACGGTAGTAGGTCTTTATTAACCATGGCAACTGTATAGTTCTCAAATCGCAATATTCTATTGTAGATGTCCAGTTCAGTGAGGTCAGACTTGTGCACGCACAAATGATATTCTTTTTGCATGGCCAGGAGCTTAGACTGCACCTCAGCCCACGTCAGGCTAGCTAGCTCGGAACTGTCGCCGATTTTTAGGGCCTGTCAAAAAAATATGGTTTAACGAGAGCAGATTAAGCGATGCATCAGTCAGGGGGTCGATTCCTAGCTCATTCTTAAGATCCCAACAGTGGATCGCCCTGCTTTCGTTAAACTAATATCCTGCTTTGGATTTTTTATTGATAGAGTGGATTGTGGAACATATTTCTCCCATAATCCTCAATTAGAGTTTTTCTGTTCTTTTCTTTCCCCTAATCATTGAGTGAAAATTTGCTATTATCTTCCTATACTCCTCGAGTAGATTTTTAGCTTTTTTACCTAATAGTTGAGGGGATTTTCTTTGTATTCTTCCCCTTGCATTCAATTTGATTTTGGGGATTTTTGTTGACTTTTTCCCTAATCCTTGAATGGATTTTTACGGTCTAATTTCTTTAATCCTAAAGTGGATTTTTGCTATCTTATTTTTCCAATCCTCGATTGGATTCTTTCCATGGCTGATGATTTAATCTTCCCTACCGCTTTCCAGATACTTCACTAGATAGTCTCAATTTCCTTTCTACTTAAAATTTAGTTTGTGCGGCTACCATCTTATTTAGAACCCAGAACCTTTCAGAGCAGATTAAAAGTAGCTTTTATTTATAGATCCCCAAACTAGGCTACTGCTTTGCCGCCACGACTACGCCTATGATTAATAAATTATGGGCTAAAAAAATAGCATTAAAAATGCTAACATTTACCTGCGTATAAAAGTTTCGTGTGTCCCAATATTTAATAAGATTATAAGACACCTTGGCAAATTTGGCTAGCCAAACAAACAGCGACACGATAACGGCGAATACAACCCAACCGCTGAGGTGAGCGGCGCAGTATTGAGGACTAATAACCGCCTCGGATAGGCGAGTCTTTGTTCCATTAGTCATGGCGTTGCGAAATAAAACGCTATAATTGACGCATTCCATTAGAAACGTGGCAAATATGACAACGAATGCCAGTTGAAATAATTGGAACAGCTCTTCCAATGCCATGCAGATGAAACCGCCGCGCTGGTGATAGCGGTACACCCGGGTGAAAAAATCGTCCAAATTTTGAATGTGCTCAAATCTATGCGACCGATCTTTGGGATCTAGGGAGGTCTCCTCAGACGAGAAGGCGATCTCTTCTTCGTGAAAATCGAAGCTAGGCATGCCGGCGCCGCTGCTAATGCCGAGGCCCCGAGTGTCACCATCTAGGGATTGGTAGCCACTCTGGTGGAATAGGCCTGACGCCATGCTGGTGGCTCTGAAAGCTTCAGTTTAACTTAGATTGATAATGTCGACACTATGGTTTGAGAACTTGACTGCTTGTTTTATGATTAGAGCAGTCTGAAAGATGCATTAGAGAAAACATGGGTATATTGTAATACTAAAATATAAATGCACAGTAATATAAATAATAATCAAGTTGATATTATTAAGGTGATATGGTATAAAATATTATAATAAATTACACAGATAGTTGCAAGTTAAAACTATTATGAAAATTGGCAAGTTTCCAATAATAGAATATTTTACAACAAGCAATAAAAGGTTTACTTTTATTCAGTAATTTAAATTATTTGAAAATTCATATAATTTTTTCAATTTGTTCCATTTCTGAAGGTAATAATTATTTTATCATTAGAAGTAGTATCATATCATTTTATTGACATATTTGGCAGATTCATAATATAGCTAAAAATGATATTCATATTATTAGAAATATACATCAACAAACTTTAGGAATGCAACATTATTTAAGCCATTTATGCTCTGGCTAAAATTTTCTAATCATTTGATTTTACACAAGATTCTTCTACT
Source organism: Macrostomum cliftonense (assembly GCA_950096795.1). NCBI lineage: Eukaryota > Metazoa > Platyhelminthes > Macrostomidae > Macrostomum > Macrostomum cliftonense. The sequence continues at coordinate 931,124 of CATNEM010000145.1, forward strand.
TAAATTTAATTTTTTTAATTTAGAAACCCAGCCTTTTGACCAGATGTACAGCCCAAGGCACAGCTGCAGCTAGTTGCGCAGTACATCCAAGTGTTGTGTACAGCTTTCAGCCTGATGGGCTGGAGGGGCCACAACACCCACACTAAATTTATCCAGCTCAAACTGGTACCCAATCTCAGCTCAGCTGGGTGGACTGAGACAGTGCAGGTTTAAGTGTCTTGCTTAAGGGCACAAATTGTCTCCCAGGGCCAGGACTCAAATCCATGACCTTCCAGTCATAAGGCAGGTGCCCTAGCCACTAGGCTACAACTCCTAAGTTACAATAAATTCTACTTAAATATGATCAGAAAGATGAATTTTCTTGTTTATTTTATATAAAATTTCTTTAAAACCTGGACAAGTCATTTGAATTGTCAAAAAATAGTATTTTTCTTACTAGCCTTAAATGAGTCACTGAGTTAGCTTATTTTTTTCATGCAATGTGTAAAAGATATTTAGTTAATCTTACTGGTCTCATGACTGTTACCAAGGTTTTACTAGTGGTTATTTTTTACTAATTAGCAGGCTATTAAAAAAGCTAGCAGAGTGCCAATTCATGTACCCTAGCTAGCTATCTAGTACCCTAACTTGGAGGACTTAAAAGATGCAGCTATAGCAAAAGTAGTTAGAGCCAAAGTTAGACACTGCACTGGCATTTCAAGAAATAAACTAGTTCATTGCACTAGTACCTCAAGATGCCAAGCTATGGCTAAGACTGATTAGTGCTGCCAATAAGCAGCCATCAGATAGTTTTTATGCAGTCTAAGCAACCTAGGGAATGTTGCAATAGTGCTGCAAGTCCACCTGGAATAGCCACTTGAATAGCAGTTGGCTGAGGCTAAAGAGTGCACTATAGAGACAATGGTAGGCTGCATATAATGCATAGCCTAGCTAAAAGCTCTACTTGCAATTGAGACTAGCAAAACACCCTGCTAAAATCCATTTTAGCCCTGAATAGGTAGCCTACCCTCAATATAAATTGACCTAATATTTATATATCTCTACTTAAATTGCTAAATTTATACTTAGCAAATATTAACTTCTTGTTTGATTGGAAACACAAACAATAAATATTAAATGCTAGTAGGCCCAGAACTAATTTCTAGCTCCAGTTTTTTTCTATATGGAAAAGATTGCTCAGACAGTTTGTCTGCCGGTTGAAGTCCCATGTTCCTAGACCACTTTTTGCAGGTGCCATGTATAAATTTCATTGTTATGTGGATTAGAATATCTCCTACATAGGTAAAACTACGCAATATTTGTCATACATGCGCAACCTCCTGAATCTTACCTGGCCAGTGCGACATTGTTTAATGTAAGTGTGACATTGTTTGTGACAAAAAGTGCAACATTGTTCAGTGTAGTACGACATAGCTCATCAGTGAAAAAATCTGCAATTTAGTTGGGCAAAAATTTGGAAGGACCAAAAAAAAAGGTCCCACGAACCATTTTTGTCTGAATCTTCCCAATTCTTCTCCATTTTGCAACTTACCCCTTCGTTTTTCACCAATTTTGCGACATACATCGGCGATTTTGCGACATACATCGGCAATTTTGCGATGTCCCTTGCTTGGCAGGCCTGTCACCTGGCCGATTTGGCCAGGTCGGCCGGGTGTTGTGCATGTATGATATTTGTACACAAGGGTTGCAGAGCACTGGATTAGAAATTCTGCCATCAATGAGCACCAATTCATATGCAACTCCTGCTGCAATAAGAACTGCTTTAATATATTTTAAATGATTAATTCCTGCATCCTGAAAACAAATTAAACATTCTTAAAGCTATGTACATTAAGGCTTAAAAACCAAATTTGAATAGCCAGCTAGCCATGGGGATGCAAGGTGCCAACTTAATACATTTTAGCTATGTTGGCAGCCTCTTTGAACTTTATTTGCTTTTCTTTTTCTTGTTAACCAGACTGGGTCCAAATTGATATTGCACATTGTATTATACAGTTTTCATTTTAAAAATATGTGCATATAACATGGTTCTATGTGATTTAGATGGCATGTCTACCCTGACAATAACCAATTGTGATTGAAATGCATTAGCATAACTTAAAGACAATTTAATTTAAATGTTGATTTTGAGTTTTTTTAATTGTTATCAAGTAAGCAACTACCTAAAATATTAAAGGACCAATTAACAAGACACATTAGTATTATGATCCTATTAGTGTCATTTATTTATTTTTTTATTCAGGTTATACTGAATGGCCAATGCTAATATACATGTGCAATAGTTGGCTGAGTTGGCCAATCTGGCTAACCAATTTGGTGGCTGACCAAGGTAAGTTGCAAAATTGCCTATGTAAGTCACAAAATTGCCTGTGTTAGTTGTAAATTTGGCATTGTAAGATGAAAATTTGGTAAAAATGGAAGGGGTAAGTTGCAAAATGGAAGGGGTAAGTTATAAGATGGGTAGTATAAGTACAAAATTTTGAGGAGAATCATAGATGCACAACCTAAAAATTTCACCTGTCTGGTATGACTTAGTTTAAGCAAAATTTTGCAACTTACCTCCCCAATTTTGACCAATGTTGCAACTTACTTCGGGCAAAAGTTCAAAGGACCAAAAAAGGTCCCATGCACCACTTTTGCCTAAATCTTCTTAATTCTTCTCCTTTTTGTAACTTACCCCCTCCTTTTTGCAACTTACCCCCTCTATTTTGCAACTTACCTTCTTAATTTTCACTGATTTTGTGACTTATATCACCAATTTTTCCATTTTTATCAACAATTTTGCAACTTCCATCTGCGATTTTGCAACTTACCTTGGCTGGCAGCTGTTTCAGCTATCCAGTTTGGAAATTTTCAGAAAATAGCTATATAGTAAACAAAGGATAAGTTATAGCTAAGACTAAGAGGTAGCTAGCAGGACCTTATTTTGCTTCTTTGAAAAATTTTACTAAAAGTCACAAATTTTATAACTAAGTTCCACTAGCTAACCAAATTTCCCAAAGTATTTATATATGATCATAGTCTAAATTAGCAATTACCAATAGTCCAATAGCATTACCTGGCTTGTATATATGAAACTGTAACTAAGTATTATAACCTAGGCTAGATTAGATCTATGAGCAAGCAAGGAAATCTACAAGCCAACTCTTAATTTTTACTATAATACTATAAGCAATAAGAATACTATAATTTCATACAATTAAAATATGTATATTTTACTTAACTTTAGAATAAAGCGATTTTTGACCATTGGCATTAATATTATTTTTATATAAAATTTCATATATTTTTAATAGGCCTTGGGCTAGGCCTAGCCTATATTTTGCCTGATTTTATACTGTTTATTAGATATTAGGGCATATGCTAAATTTTAACCAGTTAGAGATTGTAAATATAGTCTCTCAAATTAATTAGCAATTTTTTGATACTAAAAATTTAGATAGGCCTAAAGATGTGCCACTGGCTATGTTACTGAACTATTTGCCCAACTTTTTTTGCATTTAACTTATTTTCAAGTGTCGTTTTAAAGGTCAATCTATTAAAAAAATAGGGCCTAATCAGGATTTAATCTTTAATCCTTAATTAATCATGATTAAACAATTGCATGGGGTAATCTTTGGCTGAAGCTAACTGAGCAGTCGACTTTTAACACCTGTTTACAGTGCTAAAAGAGTCTACGGAATTATCATTTCTAGGAAATGGACTTTCAAGATACAATCCGTACCTGGTGTGCTACGCCTAAAGTTGGAGCAGATAAATTTTATAGGCCTTTTAAAGCTATGATCCCTAATAACCTAGGTCGGTGTCCTACTCTTTTATCCCTCTAGTTGCGGCGGGGTGAAATGAATAAGGATGAAGATAAGACCAGGCTAAACAGCCGAGAATTGCGTTGTTAATGTTAGTAGTTAAAGCAGTTGATAGTTAGTAATCCACTGGCAGCGCCCTATGGTCCTCTGCCAGCTAGTTTAATAATTCACTCAAGTTATAATAATAATAGCTTCAATCCTTAAAGATTAAGCGGCACAAATAATATTACAAACGCCAAAATAGATCGCACTTTAACACTTCCGCTATATAAATTTAGCGACGCAAAAAGTAAACAGAACTCACAAGCAATACAGTACTAAAATTAACCGCGCAGATGAACAAGATTGATGATAATAAGACTCCGCCTGTGAGACTAAACCTAAGCTGATTACCCACGCCCTACTCTCACCCTGAGAATCTCTGAGCAACTGTTCAGCCTGGAAGCGACAACTTCTATCGCCTCCACACTTTGCCTTGGCGGCCGTGCCCCGTCGGTAATTGCCGACGTTGGATTGGGTTGCGTACTGGGAATGCTCAGAAACCTCGTCTAGCCACTCTGCAATGCACGCCTGCTGTTCGCCGAGCTCAGCGCAGACAGTCGCACACTACAGTGAAGCCGGCGCTTCAACGTGGAGGGGCCAAAGAAGGAGACCTAGTTAAGAACTAGTGAGAAGTGATGAGGCGGGGCTCGCTCGTGAATCCAGATAGACGCAGACGCAAAAATCGCAGTAACAAAATAACTTAGCACTATAGTGATGAACGAACGAGGGGGGGACGGTCGGTCAAAAAACACGAGCGAGGGGGAGACGGACGATCAAAAATCACGAGCGAGGGGGGGGACGGTCGGTCAAAAAAACACGAGCGGGGGGAGACCAGGCGAAAATACAAGCGAGAGGGGACGGTCAAAACAGGAGCGCAAAACGCAGAGTTACATGTATATAGTCACACTTTCAGTCTTCACTGTGCAAGCGTTAGCCAATCAGATTCGTCCTCCATTCAGAACTCTCCAGAATACAGCGCTGTTATCTCTTTGGCCGGTCTCGGCACGCGGGGCCGGCGTGGCTTAAGCCGTAGGGTCAGCCGTGCGTGGCCTACCCCTCAGCCTGAGCCGGTCAGTAGAATTTAGCCAAATCGGATTTGCCGCCGTTCTCACACTCTTCGCTGCTTGCGCGGTGAGTTGTTTGCAGGCCCGGGGGAGAGAGAACACGGCTCGCAGAACGCACAGAGGCTTGGCAGTGAGAGCGGATTGGCCAATCAAACCGGGTCCGACTGCCGTAAGTCGCGCGCTCAATCGGGCCAGGCGTCCTTTTGCCAAAATACAACGATTGCACTTTGAATAACTCAAAATTTAACAACAATAATATCATACAACGCTAACTAGAATAGATAGAGGCAGGGGAGAAAAAAGATGCTCACACTACATGAGGATTCAATGCTCTTTGCAATGACGGTTTTTTTAGTTCCGTAATCCGAAATTTTTGGGAGTGTTGGAACGCACTTATTGGGACTGTCCTAACATTTTTTTGGTCCCAACAGCAAGGGTCCAATTGCATGTGCTTGTCCTAATAAGTGCCTAGTTCATAAATGCACACATACGGACGTCACACTCACACACGCATTTCCTTTCGCCTTTAGTAACACCATCAATGTAAGTATTTATATTTTAATTTTAACTTTTTAGAGCTGATATTTAAATATTTAATTTTTATTTAACCAATTTTTCTTGCATATTCTGCCTTACTAAGGACCAAACAAAAAAATTGTTATATTCCGTGGCAAAAGTGCAATATTTATTTAAAATTTCCATTTTGGACTCCGTGAAATTCGACCAAGGCACGATAAGATGTTCAGTTTGTCAGTGTGTTTATTAATTTTCTTACTGGGATGATTCTAATAGCATCGACTATATTAGATTAGATTAGAATCTATATCGATTTTGATATAGTCTCTCTTACTCTCTTCTTAATTTTAATTGAAATGTAATTTTATTTTTAGCCACTCTAATCACTAATGACAATGTATTGATATTATATAAAAATACATTAGTCTACTTATTGCATAGGTGTAACCATTTCTAAGTCAAGGTTATATTTTGTATTTTAAATTTATAGCAATTTACTTTTATCAATATTACCAATATTACTTTAAGTCAAAGATTCTATTTTAGGCTTAGCAGGCTAGGCTCCATAGTCAGGAAGTACAGTGTGTGCGCCAGAATAACATCCATCAAAATTTTTGTTGTGCGCCGCATGTGCCAAGAAAAAAATAAAAAGGTCCAAAAAGGTCCCACAAACCACTTTCTCTTTCTATTTGCTATACTTTTCCTTGTAATCTCCTACAAATTTTATACTTACTTACACTGTCCATCTTATAAGTTATAACTTATCCCTTCAATTTTCAACAAATTTGCAAATTGCATTGCTGATATTGTGCCAGGCTGTGTGCCAATATCCTCTTTGTGCGCAGTGCTTTTGCGCCATGCTCTGAAACATGCACAGGGCGTAGTGATGCAGTGAAGTGTGCACCATGTGCTGGCAAATTGCTGATTTGTACCAGAAAATTCTGTGGAATCTACCGCCTTCCTAGCTATGGGCTAGGGTATAGTTTATATGCTAAAATAATGTTTTTACATGTTGAAACTAGGCCTATTATTCTAATTTATTACATAGCTAATAAAATAGTAATTTATGATAAACCATTATGGAATATTTGCTATGAATTGCAAGATTAGAAAAGTACAAGGTAGCTACAATTTTTGTTTAAGACCTATTTTTATACAAGAGTCTTGTCTGTCTTGTCAAGACAGGCAAAAATACTCCCATATGCATTAATCTTGATATCGTTCTTTTCAGATATTTATATATTCATTCTTTTTCTATATAATCCACTTAATTTCCATTTTTTCTTAAAATTTTACTTGTAAATTGCTAATTTTACTTATTACTCTATAGGCTATAATATTTTTTATTTATGTATCATTTTGTATTTTTTGTCAATACCAGTGCAATTATATATTTTTTCAGATAACGCATTTGAATACATTCCAATTTTTTTTACAATAAATCCATACTAGATTAAAAAAGGTTAAGTTTTTATATCCAAGTTGCATTAATTTATTTTCAGCCATTTTTAGATTAAATAAATAATTTTATAAAATGAAAGCTATAACATTCTTATTGTTGATTTATTTCTATAAAGGCTTCAAATGGAAAGTTTTTATCTTAATAAAAATAATTATTTCAATATCATTTGAAAAGCATTTTAGCTAATATGCAACTTTTTAATATGGATATTTTAATTTATTTGAGCAGACTATGCTTTTGTGATATTCATGATATAACAAGACAATTGTTCATTCTTTATAAAATTTTTGTTTTAACTTGCTTTTTTAAGATATATGCTAAAGTGACCTGCTTAAATATTTTTTAAGCAGGTCACTGTATCTTCTGTGTTAATAGTTACAAAGATAAAACATGATTTAATGTTTTATTTATTAATGTTTTATTGTTAAGGAAAATATTGTACTTCCAATATGAATACAAATATATAAATGGCACTAAGGAATATTTAAATAATAAAGATTGATTTAAAGAAAACATTAAAACAAGTAAACTAATTTCTAGACAAAAAATGAGATGAAAATTTAACAAATCTTAAGACATTTTAAAACAAAAATTGCAGCATATTATTTTTACTCTACTTGTCTCTAAATAGAAAAATAAATTATCGTAAAAATTAGCTAAATTTTAAATCCTTATTAATTTTTCAATTTCTCAAAAATTTACCATTCCAGGTAGTCTATAATGATCTATGAAGAAATGATAACTATGGTAATGCTCTATTTTGTGGCATTAGCAAACTTTGTTGTTACTGCTGCCACATTATTGCCTATGCAAAATCTGTTAACAGCACACAATCAAATACCAATTAAGATGCTGGAAGCTCCTAGACAATCTTTTCAAAATCAATTTCAACAGCAACAGCCTGTAAAAACTGTGCCACCCAGGCCCCCAGCTGGACCTGCTCATTTGATATCAGTACTTCATGGCAGATGCTATACCATCCTAGTTAAATCTCAGTATGAATACAAATTTTGCCCATTTGACAATGCCACTCAGCGAGATATTTCTGCTTATCACGCGTTTAGTGGATTTCATGGAGTTATTGGGTGAGTCAATAGGTTTACATGATTATAAATGTTTAGGAACTGTGCCTGACTGCCAATGTTCCACTTTTTTAATATTTATCCATTCCATAGATCCCATAATCCTTAAATCTTCATTTCTCTTGATTCTGTCTTCTAAACACCCCTTTCCTGGTCCTAAAATCCCACTGTCTTACCCCTGATCCCCAAATCTCACTATTCCTTCCCTGATCCTCAAAGCCCACTGTCCCTTCCCTGATCCTCAAATCCCACTGTCTTATCCCTGGTCCTCAGACCTCACTTATTCCTCCCCTGATCCTCAAATTCCACTGTCCCATCCCTGATCCTCAAATCTCACTATTCCTTCTCTGATTCTCAAATCCCACCGTCCCTTCCTGATCCTCAAATCCCACTGTCTTATCCCTGATCCTCAGACCTCACTTATTCCTCCCCTGATCCTAAAATCCCACTGTCCCATCCCTGATCCCCAAATCTCACTATTCCATCCCTGATCCTCAAAGCCCACCGTCCCTTCCTGATCCTCAAAGCCCACCGTCCCTTCCTGATCCTCAAATCCCACTGTCCTATCCCTGATCCTCAAATCCCACTGTCCCATCCCTGATCCTCAAATCCCACTGTCCCATTCCTGATCCTCACATCCCACTGTCCCATTCCTGATCCTCACATCCCACTATCCCATCCCTGATCCTCAAATCCCACTGTCCCATTCGTGATCCTCAAATGCCACTATTCACACTAATTAATTTCAACCACTTTTCACCACGCAGCGTATGGGACGGCTGGTACATTGATTCTTCAGTCGATAATTTGAACAAAAGCCGCTTAGTTGCCATGGCGATGCCAAACGGCGCACCCTGCGGCGGCGGCAGCGAAAATTCTAAAAGTCAAGCCGAGCAACGAAGACGCACCCTAGTGAAATTTATTTGTTCAAATTCAACAAGACTTGCATCCGTGATCGAGTCTCCTATGTGCAATTATCTGATGCTGTTTGAGACTCCTCTGGTTTGTCCCGAGGACTCAGCATTGCTGGCCTATCCGTCCCTCACTGAACCGTTCCAGTCCGCTTGGGACGCCCTTAACACTTTGCTGCATCGGCGTATTATTAGCAAAGCGGTGAGCTTATGAACCCTGAAAAATTTACATTTCTCATAGGATTGTACTGGACTTTTAATTAAAAACTTGTGTTTGGTTTGCAATGTAAATTTTTTTACACTTGAATTTTTAAGGCTTATAAATATTGACTAGGTTTTAAGGTCAGAAATGAAAGATAAAAGTGTTGTGCGTTAAAGTATTAACAGGAAATAATTCACGGTACTTAAGTTTTCTATCTAGTGAATTTTAAGGTTGGGTATTAAAGTTAGTGCAAATTTTTTAATGCTGTTTATTAAAGATATTCTCTAAAGTGTTTTGCCACTGCCAAATCTTATCTGACCTTTTAATGCTCCTATAAATAGAAAATGGTCGCTGTCCTAATTAGTTCAGTTAGTTTATTATTATCAATCATTATATCAAGTTGTAAATGAGGTTTGTTCCCTTGCTAACAATAAGGTTACAATTAAGCAAGAGATGCCCTAGCAACGCGCTACTTTAGGACACATACAGATCGATAAAGATCTTTGTATGCATTGTCTCCCCTTAGGTATTTTAGCTCTATTTGTACCTAATACAGATTTTTCTTGATTAATCTTTATTATCCATGGAAACACGAGTCGAGACCTCTTTTTGGTTTTATGTGAGACATTTTAGCCCCTAGGTGATTAACCAGACTTATTAGGTTTCATTTGCTTTTAGTAATTTGTCAGATTTTTTAATCTGTTTTTGTGGAACATTTTACTTTAAGGTATAGAAAAGCGCTTATCTAAGTGCTACAATTTCCGCTGTTCTTTTTTGCCTCCCATTTTACAGGGCTACAAATTACTGCTAGATAATCTTTTATTCAAAGCGGGTCTCCTTAGCGATACGAGAGAATCGTCTCATACTACTCCGAATACCGTTTCTATGGATACGCAGGCTTCTGCAACCGAAAAATTCATTCAGGTAAGTTTTTACTCATGCATGATACTAATCTAGGGCAGTATGAGTGGCTAGCGGCACCCAATCTAGGGCAGTATGAGTGGCTAGCGGCACCCAATCTAGGGCAGTAAAAGTGGCTAGCGGCACCTAATCTAGGGCAGTATGAGTGGCTAGCGGCACCCAATCTAGGGCAGTATGAGTGGCTAGCGGCACCCAATCTAGGGCAGTAAAAGTGGCTAGCAGCACCCAATCTAGGGCAGTATGAGTGGCTAGCGGCACCCAATCTAGGGCAGTATGAGTGGCTAGCGGCACCCAATCTAGGGCAGTAAAAGTGGCTAGCGGCACCTAATCTAGGGCAGTATGAGTGGCTAGCGGCACCCAATCTAGGGCAGTATGAGTGGCTAGCGGCACCCAATCTAGGGCAGGAGAAGGACAAACATTATTTTTTTTAATTTGTTACCTTTTGTTCCCACAGAAAAAAACTCCGGTGAAATCGATTGCAGAAGAAATCAGCGCTTTGCAAAAGCAGCTTCAAATTGAAAGTGAAAAAAATACTGCAAAGTAGATATTTACAATCGAGTACATTACGAGAGAACATCGAGGCCCACACTTGCCCGTTTTCAATCTAGCGAATATTTTCTTAATTAATTTTGTCATTTTTGTCTTGTGGCGTTCATTTTATAGGATTTTTTAAGCGTGATTTGATTCCAATTTTGCAATAGTTTATTTACTTTTTTGACAATCGATTCCACTATTGTAAATTTATTATTAAATATAAATTATACACTAATTAAGATTATTTTTTTGTAAGCAAAGCTGAGTTTGTTTTTTTATACTTTATTTAATTTAGTTTTCCCTAGATTTCTGGACCTTTTACCTGATTATACACATAGTACAGATTAGTACAGATAGTGACGTCATAGCTTTTACAACTGCTAAAAGCACCACATTGAATAAAGAGTAACTTCAAACCAGGCTTCCTGATTCTACATAAAAATATAGACAATCCGACCTTTCCACCAGATGTGCAGTTACGCTGCGCATCTGAGTGCTGTGTACAACTGCTCAGTCCTGACGGGTTGGAGGGGCCGCAACACGTACTCTAAATTAACCCCCCCCCCCCCCCCAGCTCAAACTGGTGCCCGATCTTAAGCTGGGTGGACTGAACCAATGCGGGATTAAGTTAACTGCCTTGCTCAAGGGCACAACCGGGGCTCGAACCCACAACCTTCCAAGTTATAAGGCGGGTGCCCAAACTACGAGCTAAAACTTCTTATCTGTTTCTACAGCAGGTTTTCCCTTATCTAGATTCCCTTAACGCTCCAAGTATAGGTAATGTGCATATTTTTGTTAATATTTGTTTGTTTCTTATCGTGAATGTATATTGAAAATCCGCAGTCTCGCCAGCCATCATCGTCAGCCGCGGCTCTCTGCGCCAAGGCCTTGGCTGAAGCCGTCACCGACAACAACAGAGTGGCGGCTCTGTTGCTGACAAGTCGTCAGCTGGACAGTTTTAGTTCGACGGAAGCTCGTTCCGTATTCGCTCAGATTGATGCTAAATTCCTGCTGCGATTGTTGCTTATTGACAACGTCCAGAATGACGGCGACATTGACGCCGATTCGCTAGCGCACGCGTCGGTTGCCGCTTCGATTCTTGGCCGACTGGCCGAACAGGATTTGTCGGGACTTGTGGGACGCTCGGATTTTCCCGACCTGTTGGCCGGATTGTGCCGCTGTTTGGCGCGCTGGCAACCGTTGAATGCCGTTGCTAGCGCCGATGAAGTTCGACAGCTAATTAGCCAGTTGCACCGAACGCTGTACCATATTATAAGCGGATTGGAGACTGACCGGTGCAAGATTTTGCTACCTAATTCGCCGATTATTGACACGCTAGTCCGAGCTGTGATTCTGCGTCAATCTGACTGGGAGAGTAGCTTGCGTCTAGTGTTGGTTGCGTTGGATCGATACGCTTTTGCTGGAGTGCTTAACTGTGTAGCGGCGTCGCTGGATGAGTTGCTGAATAATCTGACGACTTCACTAATCAAGGAGTATTCTAAAATTTCTAATGCTGTGCCGTGTGGGAAATCCCAAACTGGGGAATCCCTAGGGAAATCCCAAACTGGGGAATCCCAAGGGAAATCCCTAAGTGGGGAATCCCAAGGGACATCCCCAAGTGGGGAAACCCAAGGGAAATCCCCAAGTGGGGAATCCCAAGGGAAATCCCAAACTGGGGAATCCCAAGGGAAATCTCAAGCTGAGCAATTGCAGTCCGATGAGCCAAATGTAGTCGAAATTCTTCAATTTCTAAGTCAACTGTTGTCTTACGCAACGCCGAACTGCGCCGTCATTTCTTCCGGCCGTCTAGCCGCACAATTGCGCCCGCTGATGCCCGGCTTCTTAGGAAATCGAAATCTTCGAGGGGTAAGCCTGTCTCTGTTAGCGAATATAGCATCGGCAAGTCCTCGCGGCTTAGCCGACGTTCTCGACAATAAGACTAAGTCGGCGGCGTCTTCTTCAATAGCTGAGTCCGACCTTCTGCACCTTGTCGGGTCTTTGTCCGCTTTAGAAATTGACGTTAGGTTGAACTTAGCCGACGAAAGTGATCGCGCCTTTGAACTGGTCGCTGCCAGCTCTCAGCATCGCGAGACCCTTGGCGCCTGTTTTGTCCTACTAGAAGAGACAATCCGTAGATTGTTGCAACAGCAACAGAAGCAACAACTTGAAGCTTTTAAAGATCAACGACCCGACTTGTTAGAGCGTCTGCTAACTCAACTTAGCGGCGCTTTTGATATTCTACTAGATCGACTTGTTAACGGGGCTTTGAAATCGATGAAACATGCCGCCGCTTCTGATGCCGACGATCAACGGCCTAGGCGACTGTTCTTGGCCGCCTGCTCTCGCTGTCTCTGCCTGTGGCTAAGCGAAGGCGGCGAACTAGCTGAGCAGTGCGGCGTGCACCGGAGTCAGCGGGGGGCCAGTGTCGGTATTGATGACGACAGTAAACGAAGCCGGGCTATTAGTGGATTTGTTCAACTGCTCAGTTGGCTGATGGGTGCGGAGGAAACAAGCGGCTGCGTTGACAATGAAGATGTGGACGATGTTGCTAGGTAGAGCTGTCTATGTGATTGATTTCTTGCGAAGATAAATTGTGCATTTGGATCAACATATGTGGCATGGGGAAGACCCACTGAAGAGTCTCATCTGCGATATTACAGATCCGTTAAAGAATCAGATCTAGGGAATTCTAGAGACCCGGTAAAGGGATAAGATCTAGGGGATTATTCTAAAGACCCGGTAATGGATCAGATCTAGGGGATTCTAGAGACCCTGTAAGGGAACATCAGATCTAGGGGATTCTAGAGACCCAGGACGTCCAGGACGTCCTGCTGCTGACCTTGCACGGCCCGAACCCGGCGATACGTGGACTGCCTGCTGAGCGACGCCGGGGCGCCCGACACAGCCGGTGGGGCGGACTTTGTCCGCTCGCTGGCTCTGCGGCGCGCCATCTGACACTGCCCCCATTACTCTTTGGTGCAGTGTAGTTTGTTGTTGTTGTTGTTAGAGACCCAATACAGGATCAGATTTAGGGGATACTAAAGACCCGGTAATGGATCAGATCTAGGGGATTCTAGAGACCCAATGGAGTATCTGATCTAGGGGATTCTAGAGACCCTGTAAGGGATCATCAGATCTAGGGGATTCTAGAGACCCAATGGAGGATCAGATCTAGGGTATTTTAGAAACCCAATGGAGGATCTGATGATATGATCAATGAAGTGAAACTAAAAGAAAATCAATTTTTCTTTCGCAGAGCCGCCCTGCCCTATCTGTGCAGTCTGACGTCGTCGGACGATGGCGTTGAACTATTGCGCAACAGCAACTGCGCCCTGGTGCGCTATCTTATGTCGAATTATTTAGCTCGACAACTCACAACATCGTCAGCTAAAACGGAGCTTCTGTCGCCTCTGATTAATTTGTTGCTGAATCTCACGCTTGGCCAGATGCACTCAGCTCAGGAGGATCAGCCTAACTTGTGCTTCACTGGCCAGCAGCTCGCCAATATGATTACCTGTCTGACTGACCACATGTCGGCGCTGATTGACGTTAAGCATAACCATAGATTATCAGCTAACGACGCTCTGTCAGTTCTGGTGCTCAGTCTAGCTTCATTGAGACTGGCCCTGCTATTGAGTTTGAGTCCCTTGCCTAGCTCAACTACTTGTCATCGTTTGATTGTTACATCTTTGCGTCATATTGACAGCTGCTCGCCGAACGATTTCAATGCCGATGAATCGAATGAAGAACTTGACGAAGATGGCATTGGGGATCTTCAATTGTTGATCCTTCGCCTGACTGGTGAATTGCTGACGGAACACGGTGACGCAGTTCAGGTGTCTGTTGCTCCGGTGCCCGATTTGTTGAGACATATAGTTCGAGTCGGCACGTCTGCTAAGAGTGTCTCCGAAGAGTTTGACGATTTTGTTAAACTGGTTGTGGAGTTTGCCAGTGCCTGACTAACTTGATTTAGTGCATTTTTGCTCGGTACCTTCAACTAATTGTAACGACCTTTGAAATAAACAAGTATTTAATATCGAAATTTATTTTGTATAACTGCGAAGTCTTCAATTATTTATAAAAGAAATAAATATTTCTATAGGTTGATTTTATATAGGATTGGCCGAATGAGTGAGCGAGTGCCTGACCGACTGACTCACTGACAGGGTGAGAGTGACTGACTCTGACTCACTGACTCAATGACAGGGTGAGTGAGTGACTGACTGACTGACAAGGTGAGTGACTGAGTCACTGACAGGGTGAGTGACTGAGTCACTGACAGGGTGAGTGACTGACTGACTGACAGGGTGAGTGACTGAGTCACTGACAGGGTGAGTGACTGAGTCACTGACAGGGTGAGTGACTGACTGACTGACAGGGTGAGTGACTGACTGACAGGGTGAGTGACTGAGTGACTCACTGACAGGGTGAGTGACTGACCGGGTGAGTGAGTGACTGACTGACTGACAGGGTGAGTGAGTGACTGACTGACAGGGTGAGTGACCGAGTGGCTCACTGACAGGGTGAGTGAGTGACTGACTGACAGGGTGAGTGACTGAGTGACTGACAGGGTGAGTGAGTGAGTGACTGACTGACAGGGTGAGTGACTGAGTGACTGACTGACAGGGTGAGTGAGTGACTGACTGACAGGGTGAGTGAGTGACTGACTGACTGACAGGGTGAGTGACTGACTGACTGACAGGGTGAGTGACTGAGTCACTGACAGGGTGAGTGACTGACTGACTAACTGACAGGGTGAGTGACTGACTGACTAACTGACAGGGTGAGTGACTGACCGGGTGAGTGAGGGAGTTACTGATTGACAGGTTGAGTTACTAACTGAATAAAAAATTTCTTCGTGTCTTTTTTCAGACGATTTAAGCACAGCGGCACGAATTTCATCTTGTTAGGATAAAACTCAAGGCAACAAAGAATTCGGCAAATTTTTGTAGCAGCAACAAAGAAGCAAGCAAGCAAGCGAGTAAGCAATGTGCGGAGCTGACAGATGCAGCGGTGGCGGCATCAGCTGTCGCATCAGCGGCACCTCGTCCTGGCTAAGCAGGACCTTTCCCAGCCTGTTAATATTTCCGAATCGTTCTCTAATTTATACTAGCACAAACAAAGACACGTCTTCGGATAGCGACAAAGATCGGGACAAAGATCAACATGGCGACAACAATCTATTGTCGTCGTCGTTGTTTCAAACGGGGCCCAGTCCGCCGAAACGAATGAAACTCGATACGGACAATCACGTTGATGCCAATCATGATAGCGCCAGTTTCAGCAACATTCTGCTAGCCGGCTGTCTGTTTGTGCCGCAGTCGAGCTCATCGACATTGCCGGCCCTGTCTGGTGGTGGCCTCGACGGCGCGTCGCGCAAGAGGCGCAAAAATTCGGCCGTCTATCGCGACCTAAACGCTGTAGCGCCGATTTCGTTCTGATCGTTTTTTGTTGTTGTGTGTTTTAACGACAAACTGATTTGTTTGAAAGTTTTATCGCATCTGTAAAATTTGTGTTATTTCAAAATTGCTTTATTCTTCGTGTACATTTTTCACCAAATTTTACGCACAATAGTTTTTTCATTTTTTATACTTGCATGTTCATTGCATTCTTGTTTTTTTGTCGAGAGCTTTATGAGCTTGTTTTAATTGGATATCCTTTTGGAATTTACTATTTCAGAATACTACTTTTGTTTTTAATTTTGCTTGAAATTTCTCTATAGTAATTTCTTTCCGAGGTTTCTTTTGCTTAGAATTCTCTAATGGAAATTCTATTGCGTTCTGTCTTGAAATTTCGGGATTCATAAATAAGATTTTTGCTTGCTTGGCATTTTCTGTGAGATTTCCTACCTTGGATTTCCCTTGGAGGGGTATTTCCTTTTTGCGATTTCTTATTTGGGATTTCCCTCTAGGAATTTTCTAATTGGGATTTCCTTCGGAATTCCTATTCGGGATTTCCCTCGGGGATTTCCTATTTGGGATTTCCCTAATGGATTTCCTATTCGGGATTTCCCTCGGAGATTTCCCATTCAGGCTTTTTCTCTGATGTATCCTATCTGATATTTCCCTTGTTTTGTCCTGGGTCCTCGGGTTTTAATCTAGAAAGTTCTTTTCATTTCAATTCGTATTTTAGCGATTTATTTTATTCACTATCACTAAATTGTATGCTTAGATTTGCTAACACTTGGCCGTTCTACTAGTTACGTTAAAACCAGTAGAAATATATTTTACTCTTTGTTTGTAAATAGTGTCGATTTTTCTTTGAAATCATATTGAAAAGAGAAAGTTTTAATTTGCGTTGCACGCAAGCTTCTCTGTTGGATTTTTTTGTATTTTTTTGTACAGACTCTGTGCATTGATTTCAATAGTTTAACTTATTGACGATTCAAAACAATAAAATTTCATCATTTTTTCCTCCCATTCTGTGATTCCATTTAACAGATTTCGTCGATTATTCTATTGGCAATGCAGTTTTTTATTGTTTTTTTTTCTCTCTCTAGGAAGCACTCGGCTCTCTCTTTTTTTGATGTTTTTTTAATTATTTTTTTCTCCAAGATTTTTTTACGTTCAACTACTGTCTGGGAGTAGTATCGCACTGTTGGATGAAGTTTATTTGAAAATCGAATTATAACTACACGATCAGTAGCGGCACTTTATTAATGCAAAAGATGACGTATTGTTTTGTTTTTTTAAACTATCAATTTAGCCTTATTAAACTATGATCAATTTATTATTATTCAAGGTGTCAATCTTAAGGTGTTTTCCATTATTCTGTCATCTAATATTGGTTACCCATGTTATCAAATTTAAGGTTGTCAATAGTCCAGCTACCAAGCCGTAATAAAATGTCAATAGCAACTGGTGGCAGCGAGATTGCTTCCCGAATTCAATCGGTGCTTCAACGAATTGCTAGTGCCGCCGCTACTGCTTCTGCTAGTTCGCCCATTCCAGCTTCTTTGCCTCGTCTGGTTGCCGTGTCGAAAACTAAACCAGTGACCGACATTTTGGCTGCCTATTCAGCTGGTCAGCGTTACTTTGGCGAGAACTATGTGCAAGAGTTGTACGACAAATCTCACAATCAGGAGATCCAAATGCAATGCCCCGACATACGCTGGCACTTTATTGGACATTGTCAATCATCTAATGCGAAGCGATTGGCTCAGGTCAATAATTTAGATACGGTGGAGACAATAGATTCGGAAAAGTTGGCCAATTTGTTGCACAAAGAGTGGATAAAGAGTGCCGCATGGGAGTCTGGCAGGAAGTTGTGCGTCTTTATTCAGGTTAGGAACTAAAGTTGAATAAACTCCATTATAATTGGTCTAAAACAAAAAAATTGAGACACTTCTATCCATGTTCACTTGCAGCCAACTCTATCCCTAATGTACAGTCCTGTTTAGCCGCCTCACACCCCAACGACCTCTGCTATCAATGTACAGTCTGGTTCAGCCAACTCACTCCCTAATGAACTCTGCTATCAATGTTCAGTCCCGTTCAGCCACCTCACTCCCAAACGACCTCTGTTATCAATGTACAGTCCCGTTCAGCCACCTTACTCCCTAATGAACTCTGCTATCAATGTACAGTCTCGTTCAGCCACCTCACTCCCTAATGAACTCTGCTATCAATGTACAGTCCTTTTCATCCACCTTACTCCCTAATGAACTATGTTATCAATGTACAGTTCTTTTCAGCCACCTCACTCCCTAATGAACTCTGCTATCAATGTACAGTCCCGTTCAGCCACCTCACTTCCTATTGAACTCTGCTATCAATGTACAGTCCCGCTCAGCCACCTCACTCCCTAATGAACTCTGCTATCAATGTACAGTCCTGTTCAGCCACCTCACTCCCTAATGAACTCTGCTATCAATGTACAGTCCCGTTCAGCCACCTCACTCCCTATTGAACTCTGCTATCAATGTACAGTCCCGTTCAGCCACCTCACTCCCTAATGAACTCTGCTATCAATGTACAGTCCTGTTCAGCCACCTCACTCCCTAATGAACTCTGCTATCAATGTACAGTCCCGTTCAGCCACCTCACTCCCTATTGAACTCTGCTATCAATGTACAGTCCCGTTCAGCCACCTCACTCCCCAACGACCTCTGTTATCAATGTACATTCATTCAATCTAGCACCAAAATTTGCTACTTGATCAATAACGCAGGTGAACACAAGCAACGAGCAGCAGAAATACGGCTGCCAACCTGAAGAAGCCATTAATTTAGCCAGTCACGTAGTGGAAAATTGTCCAGCTTTTCGTCTGGCCGGCCTAATGACAATCGGCTCGTTAGAAGCGTCCAATCAATCATCAACCGGTGGCAATGCCGATTTCGACAGGCTACTGCTGTGCCGACGCAATCTGACCGAAGCTTTGAAACTCGGCGATGACAACGAAGCGCTGGAGCTGAGCATGGGCATGTCGGCTGATTTTGAATTAGCGGTAAAAAATGTCCCACTTTCTGCTTACAATCTTAATAATCAGTAGTTTATCAAGAAAAAATATTTTTCGTTTGTTGTTTTTCAGATAAAAATGGGCAGCACAAACGTGCGCGTTGGCAGTACAATATTTGGCGAGCGGAACTACTCAAAGTAGAGAAGAAATCAACATTTCTAGGAGGAATCTTGCAGATCTTTCCTATTTGCTCTTCTTACTCTTTTTGTATGTTAAGTAGATCTGTATCCTGTCTTTCTCTCTCCTATCTGATTTGCAGATTTGCATTATCTACGTGCACTGTTACATACTACGTATAAGTAGAGTAGTTTCCTATTTAATTAACAATTAATAATAGTAATTTTCATTATGTAGACATGCGCTTCTAAACAGAATATGCTACTTGGCTTGACATTCACAGATATTGCAACATTCATCTTTCCTTTTGAGTGTCCATTTGAACTCGAGAAAGCGATAGGACTTACTGATTCACAGCCAAAAAGAGAAGCAGACAGAAAGAGCAGGCTGCCTAGCAACTAATTCAATTACAGCTTGCTGGGCTATCCTATATGTTTTATCCCCCTTTCCCCGTTGCCGTCTTATCAGTCTTAACTCGTTCAGTAGATAGATAGAAAGACAGACAGAACCTTCAGTACAAAACGACTTATAGTATTGATTACTAAAGCTGCTGTTTTTAGCATGTTTAAAAATCGTTTCTATTCTATGAAACCGTAAGTTGCAATCAAAGCTATATTATTTATAAATTAGCAATCCAACCGTCTATCTTATTGCTTGTTTATATTTGACTGCTATTTAAATAAAAATTATTGTTATAATTGTGTCATGACAGTGCCATTTTTCAGTTGTTTGTTACGTTTTTTAATTTCTTTTCTAGTTTTCTATATCAATCTATCGGATTAGCAACTAAGCCCAGGTTGTTATGTACTTTTACATAGTACATACCTAAAGGAGACGATTTATTACAAGTCATTCAACCCAGAGATTTAGAACCTTTATAGTGTAAGCTGAGAAAACGCTAAGGTTTTCAGGACCGAACAGCTAGCTGGCGAGTACACAGGTCTCATTAATTTTATTTTCAGCTGAGAACCTGAGAGCTCCTTACTATTGTAACCGCAGTCTAAGAGATCTACCAGCTTGAATGACGCAATCAAAGATGCTTATTGGATCGAGTGCAACGTTTAACTACTGCATTCAAATTTGTTTTGTTTGTCTAGTCTGCCGACAAGCCTTCCCGATTGAGATTGTTGTCGCTTCTCCATACTCGGATTTATCTTATTTAGTTGCTATGGCAACGCTGACTAATATAGCTACAAAGACTAGTTGCTACGGGCAGTTGTTGACTACTCCCACAAGTGGGATAATTGGGGATCAGCAGCAGCTGGACGCGACAGACCCGTTGAAAGATGCCCAACTGGATCGCAGCATCGGCAAGGAGCTCAACGCCTCGGCTGCTGTAGCTCGCGAGCTTCGGCGTCTTCAACCCGCTGAGCGGACCATCGGCCGGGCGCTGCAATTGTGCCTGGCTCAGGAGCCCGACATGTTCTGTGCGTGGTTTGCTGTGAGCACTCGGCAAGCTGGTTTAGGCGTTGATGGCATCTATCAGGTGAGAATTCATTATTGGAGTTCCTTATTTTAGCGTCAGTCCATTTCCAAGTCCCTAACTAAATCCCTGAGTTCGTCCCTTTCGAATCCCTTATCTAAATCCCTGTCCTAATTAATACCCTTCGAAGTCACATTCTAAATACCTATCTGAGTCCCGTTCGAAATCTCAAACTAAACCCCTATTTGAGTCCTATTTGAAATCCTAAACTAAATCCCCATTTGAGTCCCGTTCGAAATCCTAAACTAAATCCCTATCTGAGTCCTGTGCGAAATCCTAAACTAATCCCTAACTCAGTCCCAGTCTTCAACTAAGTCATTCACGCAGTCTCATAAAATGTCCCAAAATAAATACCTTTGTCAGTCCCATTTAAAGTCCCAAAATAACTCCTATCTCAGTCCCACCTAACCTGCTCCTCGCAAAATCCCAAATTTCTATCTCCCGCGTCTCCAATCGCAGCTGACCTGCTTCAACGAGCTGCAGCACACCTGCAACCGAGTATCGTCGAAAAACCGCGGCCGGCATACCCAGTGCCGACCCGGCTGCGCTCCTTGCCGACGCATTCCGTCTGGCAGTTCAACGTCGGATCAGCGCATCGGCGGCGGCTCCGGCAGCCTCGGCAGCCTAGGGATTGTCAGCGATTCGCCTACGTGCATTGGCTGCTCTCAGCGCTGCTACTGCACCTGCGACTACGTCCTGGGTAGCAACTCAACCTACCTGGTTACTAATTATTATCCCTGTCATCAGCTGTGCAGCGGCGAATCCCAGTGTCCAACTGAAGCGGACGAAAGTCCCGCCAATTGCGACGATTATGCGGCTACGGCGCCGAACTTTCTATTCTACGTCATCGTGTTGGGCTGCATTGGTGGCGTGGCGGCTCTGTGCAGCCTGCCGTTCGTGCTGCCCAAAGTGCGCAAGTACTGCTGCCGCGGTCCGTCGGACGAGGATGAAGTGGCTGGCGCGGTGACCGCGGCCACTACTAGGGTCGGACGGGCTTCTCCCGCCGCTAATCAGCAGCATCAGCGAGGTCGGAAACCGAATCTAGCTTCTTCTCCACCATCGAATCGTCAGGTCGGCAGTAATGCTGCTACGGCTGAAACGGCCGCATTTTTGCCAGCTGGCGATCAGGCTAATGATGTCAATCATTGTCGCACGGACAATAATGGAGATGGGGCGGTTGAGGCGGCTGTTAATGCGTAATTCAAGATCTAGGAAATTATTTACGCAACATATCGGTGGTAATCGGTTGACAAATGTCGGGTCTCTCAAAATGATTTTGGCAAGATTATTTTCTTGCTAGTCTTACTATTAGTAATCTATATAGTTTGCAGTTATAATATTTTAGAAAAACAACAATAAGATAATAATTTAAAAAATCTGGCTTTAATTAAACTGTTTTTTGTTTTTTTGTGTACCGAAAGTGTTGAACCCGTTAAGAAATGGCTAACTTTATTTAAAGTAAGACTTAAATCATTTTTTGCCTATTTCATAACGAGTTCACTAAATGCTTAGTTATATGATGTCGCTAATAGATTTCGCTGATATAGCAAATAATTTATATTGTTTTTTTTTCTACAAATTTTTATGGGAAAATCTCTGCTGTTGAACAAAAATTTTTTCGCGCCTTTTAGTTACCTTCTGTTGCGCACGTGACGAAGTCTAAGTTAGCTAGTTAAAGTGTTTATTCTTATTTAGTATTTTTTAATGCACTTACTACATCAAGTGCCGAATTATTTTTAGTGTTGTAATTTCTCTCTACTTTATTTTCTCAATCATAAACTTAATGCGCACACGGCCCCCTTTCTGAAATAGCTACCTAGAACTTGAAATGTACACTCGCTACTCACTCTACCCCCTGATGTACACTCTTAAATCCAGCCACCCCAACCCCCTAGTGTACGTTTATTTTTTACTGTAGTAAGTACACAGACTTTTGCAATCAAAGCGCTCTCTAGTCATTTTATTCTATAAAAAATTATCTGTCTAGTGAGTTTTTTTATTTTAACGTCAAAGCCTATTTTAAATACAAATGATTCTAGATGAAGCAGCACAATTATGCACTTTTAATTACTTTTATTTCTGGTCCAGCTGAAAGATTTTTTTAACTTGTGTAGCACAATTTCTCTCTCCTTTTTTTACAAAAGAATCTTACTGTCAAAGACTGCAAACGCCTTTTTTTCTAATTTACCTTCTTTCCTTGATTTTGCTCGCTTTATTATTTAGTTTGCTACTTTCAGTAGTAGTAGTCGCATAGTAGCACGCTGCTGCCTACGGTTTTAACAGTTCGGTTGTGCGTCAATTGTTTTTTTAATTTGTTTTACTCTCTGTTTTAGCCTTGTTTATTTACACGCGTAATTTTCGTTGTTTTTTATTTCTGGTCACAGCCGTAATAGTTTTTTGACAAGGTGAATTGCTTGTTTCTTTGATGAATTTTTTATTAGGCATTGCGCACAAAATTTTTGTTTGTTACACCTCTGCTGAGCCGGGTCCAAGACTAACCAAAAATTTAGTGCGCCTTCATATCTACTTTTTTATGTTGTTTTTTTAAATTTCCTTTGACGAAGAAATTTTAACCTGCATTTTTGCTTCGGTTTATGTTTCGATTTTTAATTGCTTTTTTGTTCACGGCTTATTGAAAGGGTAGGCCCAGCCCTACTGGACTCGTCGATTTAATTGCCCTTTCTACCCCTAACCCAACTCTGAATGAACACTCTCCTGACTTGGCCTCACTATACGCTATTGTAACACCTGCCTACCCCCCTCCCCTGACCATTTTTTCACGCCTTACCCACGCCTGGCGCCAATGTACATTCGTCGATCCCCCGGCATCTATCCGCCTATGTACATTACATTCAATCCCGCATAGCTAGCTTTCCACCCTAATTGGAGTGTTTATGGTAATTTAAGGGCCTTCATCACCTACTGCGCGAAGTTTAGTGCGTTATCCGTCCCCGCGTGTTTTTTCCTGTGGTTTGCGCACTCGGATATATTTTTTAGATTTTTAATTGTTTATGTTACTGCACCTTATTAGCTAAATGTTTGTTTCTGTTACATTTTACTTTATTTTTATCTTCTTTGTTAGCCACACGCTGTTTTTTGGTTCGTTCCACACACTTGCAAGGTGCCCAAATGCAGATTTGTTTTGATTGATTGATCGATCGATCGATTGATTGATTAATTGATGGATTGGAAAATGCGATGCCATTCCCAAAATCAGAATCGAATTGTCTTTGTTTTATTACTTGCGTCCATTGCTATATAAAACACGTGTTAAATATTTTGCACTTTAAAAAATGTCTACACTTTAAACGTTAGCAGTGTGTACTTTATGTAAAACTTGAACTAAAAATTATGATCTTGAAAAATTTCCCTGAAAAAGAGCAATGATTTCTTATGGTTAGAGTCTACACTAATTGGAACACGTTTGCAAACCAATTATACAAGTTAGTAATCAGTTGTTTTGTATTGTCTAATTTTAATGTCATTTTAATAATTCTAGTCCTGCAGCTTCTGAATCTAGTCTCTGAATTTGAAAGATGCGTCAAAATTTCGGACATTTTATTAACCACTATGTTTATTTGTCAGCGTCTTGTTTTAGTTTTTACTTTGTCTTTTTTAATTCTATAAAACATGTAGTGCCCACATTATATGCGTTAAATTTTTTTAATTATGAATTTTTCGCGCCAGTTTAAAATAAAATTGATCAATTGAACAAAAAACTATTCGTATATTGTCTTACAAATTTGTTAATTGTTTGTTTATTTTTTTCGTTCAGCTTAATAGATTGAGTTGTCAATAAGAATAGAAATTTACTTTAGAATCTAGTGAATCTTATGTTATATTATAGATTTAATAAAAAAATCCCTAAATTAGTTAGTCTACTACTAAACTGCTAGGAGTAGTAAGTAAGTGAGTAACACTTTTAGATCAAACTGTTAATTAAGAGAAGACTAAAATAGTAAAATAATAATTTAGACACCCGACCTTTTGACCAGATGTACAGTCAATGGTACATCTGAGGGCTGTGTACAGCTGCTCAGTCCTGATGGGCTGGAGGGGCCGCAACAGCCACTCTAAATTTACCCAGCTCAAACTGGTACCCGATCTCAACTGGGTGGACTGAAGCAATGCGGGATTAAGTGTCTTCCTCAAGGGCACAAATTGTCTTCTAAGGCCGGGACTCGAACCCAAGACCTTTCGGTCTTACGGCAGATGCCCTAGACACTAGGCTTCAACTCCTAGGAGGAGTTAAGTTATACAAGTAGAATCAGGCAAATACATGAAATCCCATTCTACATATCGTCCAATCACTAATCTATCAACCATCCACTCTAGCTGTTTGACTAATCCCCAGCCAGAAAAAAATGAACACCAGCGTGATGGACGTGGACTCGACTGATGAAACCCGCGCCCGACCTCGGGTGAACGGCGGCCTGCTGGCTCAGCACCAGGGCGGCTGCGTCTGCCTGCTGGGCCGCGTGCTGAGCTGCCCGAGCGCCACCTCGCTGCTTTTGGAGGCCTCCGACTCTATGCAGGTCTGTCTGTGTCTGTCTGTCTGCCTGTCTGTGTGCCTGTCTGTCTGTCTATCTGTCTGTCTGTCCGCCTGTCTGTCGGTCTGTCTGCCTGCCTGCCTTCCTGCTTGTCTGTCTGTCTGTCTGTCTGTCTATGTCTGTCTGTCTTTCTGTCTGTCTGTCTGTCTTTCTGTCTGTCTGTGTCTGCCTGTCTGTCTGTCTGTCTGTCTATCTGTCTGTCTGTCCGCCTGTCTGTCGGTCTGTCTGCCTGCCTGCCTTCCTGCTTGTCTGTCTGTCTGTCTGTCTGTCTATGTCTGTCTGTCTTTCTGTCTGTCTGTCTGTCTTTCTGTCTGTCTGTGTCTGCCTGTCTGTCTGTCTGTCTGTCTATCTGTCTGTCTGTCTGTCTGTCTGTCTGTCTGTGTCTGCCTGTCTTTCTGTCTGTCTGTCTGTCTTTCTGTCTGTCTGTGTCTGCCTGTCTGTCTGTCTGTCTGTCTATCTGTCTGTCTGTCTGTCTGTCTGTCTGTGTCTGCCTGTCTTTCTGTCTGTCTGTCTGTCTGTCTGCCTGTCTGTCCGTCTATCTGTCTGTCTTTCTTTCTGACTGTCTGTCTGTGTGTCTGTGTGTCCGCCTCTCCGTCTGTCTGCTTGTCTGTCTATCTGTCAGTCTTTCTGCATCTGCCTGTCTTTCTGTGTCTGGCTGTCTGTCTGTTTGCCTGTCTTTCTGTGTCTATTTTTCTGTTCGTCTGTCCGTCTGCGTGCGTGCCTGTCTCTCAGTCTCTGTGTCTATCCGTCTCTTTATCTCTCTGATTATCTGTCTCTCTTTGTCTGCGTGTCCGTCCTTCCGACTGTCTTATTGATTTCTTGAAGTAAATCTGTTTTTTAATCACATTGTTGTTTGTCTCTATGTTAGCCCGTTCAGTAAATGTGCACGCAAGCAATCATATTAGCCGTCTCCCACTCTACAGGTGACGGCCAAGTTGTCTCGCGAGTTCTACACCGATCCAGGCACCCTGATTGAGGTAATCGGCACAGCCGTTTCCGACAAAGAGCTCTCGGCTCTTGAAATCATTCAATTCGACAAAGACTGCAGTGAAAATTTCGACATGGATGTCTACAATAGGGCTGTGGAGATTTGCAACAAATTTGGTCAGGCTTTTTACGTTAAGCCCTGAAGTTAATTATTATTATATTGTGTAACTAATGACAATTGTGACATTTAAAATTTCGTATTTTTTCACGAATTTACTTATTTTTCTACTTTTAGTAGTGTCCCAAAAAGTAAGCTACTTAGTATTTTAAAAGCTCCTAATTAACATTTGTATTATTGAATAGCAATAAAATTTTCGTTCTACTGCATTTTACCACTTCTCCTAACTTAAAAGGAAAAAAATCGCATTGGCATTTGACGATTTCGTTCTCAATAAACAGTTAACAATTTAAAATCGTATTAGCGATTTGTTTCTGTCTGCTTTTCTTCATTATTTTATTTAGTAGTATGGATAGTTTTTTAGTTTTTTTATAATTGTTAGTTTTATTGTTTTTGACGACATGTAAAGTATTTAATTTTTTTCTCTTTGTACTTCAGTCTTCGTCCTGACCTCTAGCTAGCGGCTGCCCACCCAATGTCAGGTTCTTGCGGCCTGTGCAATAATGCGAGGTAAGTTTGTTATTTGTAAATCAGGATAAATTGCTTTTATCTTGCTATTCTTTCTCTTTAAAATTATTTTCTTTTTTCCTGAGAAACAATTTTCCAAGAATGAACCTTTCATAATCATAGCCGCATAAACATTTTTGTTTCTTTAGAAGCGTTTTACTGCACTTTTCTTAAATTTTCTAGGAAAAAAACGGTCCCTCAGCCTTTTTCTCTAATGAAATATTTCTTAGAATTGAGTCCTTAGAATGTTAGGAAAATCCTCACTTAGTTTTCCGAATCTCTTTTGTCGATCTTTTTTGTAGATTGTTCGTTTGGTTCGTTCTAGAAAGGAGCTTTTAGCATTCTTTCTAAGAATTGGCTTTTGAATCTTTCTGAGAAA
Source organism: Macrostomum cliftonense (assembly GCA_950096795.1). NCBI lineage: Eukaryota > Metazoa > Platyhelminthes > Macrostomidae > Macrostomum > Macrostomum cliftonense. Next base: position 958,262 of record CATNEM010000145.1, read on the forward strand.
AGTCGCTTATTTTGGAAATATATTTTTTAGAAACATATCTGATAAACCTTTTGAAAAAAATTAAATATCAATTTTTTAAATATCAATAATTTATCCCCAATGCAGCCGCCGCAGATCCCAGATTAGCCTGCTGTCAATTCGGGTTAACAAAGAAGAAGACACTCAAATAGTGCTGGCTAGCAGTTTAGAATGGCTTCACAATCGAGTGGACCTGCTGCTCAGCTTGCAGCCGGGCGAGCTGCCGCCTCAGCCAGAAATTCTGCCCAGATTTTCAGCCACCAGGCTGTCGACATTCAGCGCCACTGGAGCCGTGGCCGCTCTGGTTGGCTACAGGCCCATGTCTGATCAGGAAGTGTTAAAAAAGAGGCGACGGTGTATGCTGCTCATGCTCCGGCTGCTCAAACGGTTGCAGTCGGCTACTAGGTTAGCGGTTTATTGTAACTAGTTTTTACGTAGACTAGGATTCGTGTGTAGCATGAGTCTGTTGGTTAGTGTTCTTATGTGTAACATCAGTCTGTAGGTTAGTGTTCTCATGTGTAACATCAGTCTGTAGGTTAGTGTTCTCATGTGTAACATCAGTCTGTTGGTTAGTGTTCTCACGTGTAACATCATTCTGTAGGCTAGTGTTCTCATGTGTAACATCATTCTGCAGGTTAGTGTTCTCATGTGTAACATGAGTCTGTAAGTTAGTGTTCTCATGAGTAACATCAGTCTGCAGGTTAGTGTTCTCACGTGTAACATCAGTCTGTAGGTTAGTGTTCTCATGTGTAACATCAGTCTGCAGGTTAGTGTTCTTATGTGTAACATGAGTCTGCAGGTTAGTGTTCTCATGTGTAACATCAGTCTGCAGGTTAGTGTTCTCATGTGTAACATCAGTCTGCAGGTTAGTGTTCTTATGTGTAACATGAGTCTGCAGATTAGTGTTCTCATGTGTAACATCAGTCTGCAGGTTAGTGTTCTCATGTGTAACATCAGTCTGCAGGTTAGTGTTCGCATGTGTAACATCAGTCTGCAGGTTAGTGTTCGCATGTGTAACATGAGTCTGTAGGTTAGTGTTCTCGTGTATAAAAGCTACATGCGCTGCATACTACTCACTAAGCAACGGAAATCTCGCAGACAGCTCAGCCAAGCAAGCCAGCTGATTTCGGACGACATTTTCTGCCGCCTGCTGCCCCTGGCCATCTGCGCCAATTTCTACGACATGCCACCAACCAGCGAGATGTTGCTAGCCAGAACCCTCGCCAATCTCAGCTGTCACCGAGCCGCCTACAGCCTGTTCTCCAATGACAGCTTCGTGTGCAATTTGATTGACAAATGGAACGCCAGTCACTGCCTGACTTTGTCGTTATGCGGCCGCAAGATAGCCGCCAATCTGTCCACCTACGCACTGCTGAACGCCCTCCTACCGGACAGCGCGTGTCGGCCCCACTGCATCTACCAGCCAGACGTGTACGAACTGGCTAAACCGTTCCTAGCCGCTCCTTGTATGGACGTAGTCTTTGTTAACGGCATGCTTGGCAGCGTGTTTTATACGTGGAAACAGGGCGACGCCTCGCGAAGTTCGTCGGATCGGGCAGCGTCGACCACCACGGCAACGGTGTCCCGATCGTCATCGATTGTTGCAGCCGAGGCCAAGTCCGACTCAAATAGCGACAAAGATGCGCCGCCTCAGGTCACCGACTGCTGGCCAAGGGACTGGTTGGCTGAGGATTTGCCGAGGGCTAGGATTCTGGGTGAGTGTTGGACGGGGCTTTTTAGGGTTGCCGTTTTGTGCTCATAAGTTGGTTTGACACGTGTCTTGAAAATCTTCTACATATTGACACCTTCATGCTTATGATTGATGTATTTTGAAACCTTTGTTTTTGATAAGCGTAGCTTTGACACCTGCAGGCTTTTGAATGATGATTTTAAACGCCTGTGTGTGTTTTGATTGATGTAGTTTGACATCTGTTTGTGTTTTGATTGATGTAGTTTGACACCTGTTTGTGATTTGGTTTATGTAGTTTTGACACTAGTGTGTGTTTTGATTGATGTAGTTTGACACCTGTTTGTGATTTGGTTTATGTAGTTTTGACACTAGTGTGTGTTTTGATTGATGTAGTTTGACATCTGTTTGTGTTTTGATTGATGTAGTTTGACACCTGTTTGTGATTTGGTTTATGTAGTTTTGACAGTAGTGTGTGTTTTGATTGATGTAGTTTGACATCTGTTTGTGTTTTGATTGATGTAGTTTGACACCTGTTTGTGATTTGGTTTATGTAGTTTTGACACTAGTGTGTGTTTTGATTGATGTAGTTTGACATCTGTTTGTGTTTTGATTGATGTAGTTTGACACCTGTGTGTTACTTTTGATTGATGTAGTTTGACACCTGTTTGTTTTCGATCGATATGGATTGACACATTAGATTTTTGAATGATTTATTGCCTTCACACCTGTTTTGATTAATGCAGTTTGACACCATAATGTTTCTAATTGACGTATTTTGACAATTGAGCGTTTTGATTGATATATAGTTTGACAGCTGCATGTTTCAGCACATCTGTCCATCTTTCTGTCTAAAATTCCCTTTTCCCACCCGCCGCACACACACACGCGCGCGCCTTGAGCAGCGCTGAACATGAAAATCTCGGCCATGAAGTGGCGCGGCTGTCAGCAAGATGGCGACCCGTCGGACTGTTTGCCCCGGCGTGCCAACGAAGCCGCCGAGATGCTGCTGGCGGCTGGTGTCGGCAACCGGATGACCGCCTTCGTCTGTCACTCATTCGGCGGCCTCATTGTCAAACAGCTGCTGCAGGTGCTGCACTCTAGCGAGAATAAATTGCGCAAGAAATTGCTGGCCAGCGTCAGGGGCGTTGTGTTCGTCGCTGTGCCACATCTGGGACGGAGCAAGGTGCGGCTTTTGTTGATAGGGTTGACTGGGTGAGATTGATAGTCAGGGTGAGATCGGCAGTTAGACAGGCTGAGATTGACAGTTAAGGAGGGTAAGATTGACAGTTAAAGAGGGTAAGATTGACAGTTAAAGAGGCTAAGATTGACAGTTAAAGAGGCTAAGATTGACAGTTAAAGAGGCTAAGATTGACAGTTAAAGAGGCTAGGATTGACAGTTAAAGAGGCTAGGATTGACAGTTAAAGTGGGTAAGATTGACAGTTAAAGAGGCTAAGATTGACAGTTAAAGAGGGTAAGATTGACAGTTAAAGTGGGTAAGATTGACAGTTAGACGGGGTGAGACTGGCAGTTAGACAGGGTGAGATTGACAGTTAGATATAGTGAGATTGACAATTAAATATAGTGAGATTGACAGTTAGACAGGCTGAGACTGGCAGTGAGACAGTAGTTATAACTGAATTTTCAATCACTAATAGTTATAGCCACGGTCGCACCCTACAGGCGGTAAACGTGAACAGAATCTACTGGCGCCCCCTGCGCCAGCTCTGCCTGTCCGAGGAGGCCAGAAACGTGTTCGACGGCAGCTGCCACGTGTTGAACCGCCTGCACGCCTGGTTTGTGCAGTACGCACAGACCCGTGCAGACTTGCGCGTGCTCAACATCATCGAGCTGAGCCGGACTCCAGTGGCGCCTGGCGGATTCGGTTTGAAAGTCTGTCCGGAATCTTGGGCGGATAAACTGGTGAGCGCCGATTCTGAAGGTTTGCTTCTAGCGCTCTAGAAGGGAAGAATGAAGATCGATACGGAGAGAGAGAGAGAGAGAGAGAGAGAGAGAGAGAGAGAGAGAGAGAGAGAGAGAGAGAGAGAGAGAGAGAGAGAGAGAGAGAGAGAGAGAGAGAGAGAGAGAGAAAGAGAGAGAGAGAGAGAGAGAGAGAGAGAGAGAGAGAGAGAGAGAGAGAGAGAGAGAGAGAGAGGGGGAGTCGTAGAGCCTAGAACACAAACTCCTCACTTCCAGACTATGGGAACAATAGGCTACTGGTCAACCCAGTAACAAGTTCGTGTACACTTACTGATGTGATGCTCTTCTTGTTGGCTTCTTTTATCTGTAGATGGCCGGCGTTAAAAACAAATCAGGGATGTATAACAATAGAAAACGTACGCCCTAATAAATTCTTCAAATACTCTCAAATATAACGGTCTCTAATTGGCCAAATTAGAGTTGCGACTGGAGGGCGTCTTCTTCTTTACTCCTCGCATGGGTAGTAAAGGATAGCCACCTCTGAAATGGAGGCTACACTCAATTGAGCGGTTTCTTCGAAACCCTGTACTGTGATGACGGAATTAGTCGAGCTCAAACAATAGCTTCCCTGGTTGCAGATATGCAACTGAGTCGCAGTGAATTTGATCCTATTTTTTTTATATCGCGCTTTGCTAAAATACCCTTAAAACACTACTTATTACACTTAAGTAGGATATAGCGAACTCTGATCTCTACAATTCTAACAGCTGGTATACAGGGAAAACAAACAGTAAAATACAGGCTACAGTAATGTTGACAGAAAACCAATAATATCATTATTATTATTAAAAAATGTAGCAAATTTATTTGACAAATAAATTAATTCCACAGTTTTTATCAGCACAAAAAGGATACGAAATACTTTTATCGCATTTAATACCGAATATCAATGAGCTAAATCTCATTATGAGCAAAACTGGTACATAAGATTTACAAGCAATGTCCAATCTGAACTGACATCTGCAGAATTTAGCTTTTAATTTTTGTTCTCTTACTCTAGGGCAACCGCCTGAAATGTATTTTGTTTTTAATTAGTTGATGACTGCAAACGAAAAATTGGTATAATTAATAAATAAGCGATACCAGCTTACAGTGTACAAGCGTGCATTATTAGGCAGAAAAGCTCGGCAAAAATATAACCCTAAGCAGGCTATGCCAGTCACTGCTATCGCTCCGGCAACAGCTACGCCAGCTATTGCGCTAGGGCTCAACCCGCTATCTGAAATTTTTTTTACAAAATTTGTCAAGATTTTGTTTAATTAACTTTATCAGAAGGCCAAATTTGGTGCTAAATTATTACTTAAAACCGACGGATCACCTTGATTGGCCTCTGCAGTTGCCATGGTTGTTGTTGTCGTTGTAACAGTCCCATTACAGCGCATGCCTAGCAAGCGTGAATGCTAGCTTGATTTGGTCAATGAATTGATAGATTTATTAATTTTTTAACGCTGGTTTTCGGTCACGTACCCGTGTAACCAAGCGGACAAGCGCATGTAAAATACGGATCGGTAAAGATCACAGTGCAGTTGCCGTCATTCTGACATACTGGCAGCTCGTTGATGCCCTTGTCAGGCTGCGTGGTGCGCTGTCACGGATATTGCGGGGAAGTTTGCAAGTTTAACTAGTATCTAAGCAGGCATGAGGCTACAAGATCCTCAGATTAAGCCCTCTACCTCTAGATATTTAGATATCCTAACAGTTTCAATCATTTATGAAGTTTAATTTAATGATGGAGAAACTCACTGATCAATCCGCCAATGACCTGCAGGAGGGCAACTCCAGCTAGGCAAGCAAACAATTCAGAATTGCTCATTGCTAATTGGCTGCTTCTTCGTTTGTTTTTGTAACTCGAGTTTCAGCCTCTTATTAATATAAAGTTAGTCGGTAGGCGACTATTGCGAAAAAATGTTGCTATTTTTAGCTACTATTGTCATCATGGCTGTACACTTGCACACTAGCTGCTCTGTTGTCAACATCCTTTTGCTAGAAAAAATATGTTATATGGTACGAATGAAAAAGGCTAGCTAGAAAATAATGGTAGTGTGTCTTTCACTTTAGTGCGCGACTCATTTTCTGCCACGTAAAATGTAATGCAGCTGTACGCTCGTAGGTTTAGCTAGTATGGAGTTATCATTTGCTAGTGCTGTGTGCAGTAACTTGCAAGCTGTTTCCGTCTAGAAGTTTAAGCGAGTTGAATCGTTAAAAATGTCCCTGAACGCGGGTAATAGACCGAGTTTTCGTCCACTGACTCGCTCAATTTCGCCCGGTTGTGATTCGCTGAAAAAAATAACAATTTTTTCGTAAAATGCAATAGAAAATTAAAGCGCAACGCTATGACACCTCGCTCATTCTCGTTGAAAACTTCTCCGTCAACAACCTGCTTACTCGCTTGCTTAAAAACTTGCTTAAAAACTAGTGGGAAATAGCTAGCCGCAAGTAAGAAATAAATGACTCAGAGGCATAAAAGTTCTTGAATTAGTCATTCAGATGCCATGAAGTCAACCTAATCAACTAGATTTCCTGAAGTCTCACCCTAAACCAACAAGATGCCCTGAAGTCTCACCCTAAACCAACTAGATGCCCTGAAGTCTCACCCTAAACCTACAAGATGCCCTGAAGTCTCACCCCAACCAACTAGATGCCCTGAAGTCTCAACATAAACCAACAAGTTGCCCTGAAGTCTCACTCTAAACCAACAAGATGCCCTGAAGTCTCACCCTAAATAAAATAGACGCCCTGAAGTCTCACCCTAAACCAACAAGATGCCCTGAAGTCTCACCCTAAACCAACAAGATGCCCTGAAGTCTCACCCTAAACCTACAAGATGCCCTAAAGTCTCACCCCAACCAACAAGCTGCCCTGAAGCCTCACCCTAGACAAACAAGATGCCCTGAAGTCTCACCCTAAACCAACCAGATGCCCTGAAGCCTCACCCTAGACAAACAAGATGCCCTGAAGTCTAATCTCAAAGCAACCAGGTTCCCTAAAGCATCATTCTGAGCCAACCAGATTCTCAACCTACTAAACCTTCAACCCAATCCTGTCCCCGACCTCCCCGACCGCCGTCACCCAGGTCGGCGACGTGCTCCGCCTGCCCACCGACCACATCCAGATCTGCAAGCCGCCCAGCCGGCAGCACGAGTCCTACACGGCAGTGCTCAGCTTCCTAGTTAACGTGGCCCAGTACAGCAGAGGCTGGCGACCGTCGCTCGTGTTTGGCGGCTCCGCTGGCGGCGGCGGCGGCGGCAGCAGCAGCGGCGGCTTCAAAGCCAACGACGCCAGCAGCGACGGCGGCTCCTCCAGCGCCGAGAGCGAGACGGACGCCAGCAAACGGCCGAGCGTTGACTGGCACCGGCCGCTGCGCCACTTCGAGGAGGAGCTTCGGCTGCGCTACGGCGTGTGCAGCGCCCGCGCCTTGTGGACTCGGTCCGCCTGGCTGAGGTTCGGCGCCTCAAGGCGGCCCAGGTTCTACGACCTGCTCTGACTGGGTCTGGAGGCGGGGCGCATTTCCCTTTTTCTGACCAGTATTTGGGTTTTTTATTTGCATTTTAACACTGCTGTACGGCCTTTTTGTTTCTGGGTTGCCTTTTTTGCGGCGGCGCGGAATTTTCTATAAGTTTTTCTTTGGCGAATAAAACAAAGGCACTTTTTGAACGAGACGATCGCTGAGTGCCGATCTCTCGCTTAAATTTCAGTTTTTTTAGTTATTTTTTGATCGATTTTAGTTGCGCTGAAAAATCAGCTTTATTTGGCTTATAAGCTTTTGATTACTTATTTACATTTGGCTACGAGGGATACTCCAAAAGTTTTGCAATTGGACTGTTTATACTAGTTTATTGAAAAGTTTTTCATTAAAGTCCTTCGAAGTATTCTCCCCTGAACTACAAGCACTTGTGCGCTCGCGCGAGCCATTTGCTCATGAGGCCTCGGAAGTCCTCAATTGGGATGCTGTCAATCGCCTCTTTCGCGGCTTGTTCCAGCTCATCGTCAGACTGAAATCTGCGCCCCCTGAGCGACTTTTTGATTTCTGGAAAGAGCCAGAAGTCGCAGAGAGCCAGATCTGGTGAGTAGGGTGGGTGCGGTAGCGTTGCGATGCCCTGCTGGTCCAGTGGTTATTCTTGTCAGTAGTTATTCGTGTCAGTGGTTATTCGCGGGGCTGACTGGATCAGCTCCTGGATTGCAGCAATATTTTCGTCTGTCACAGCTGTCGAAGGTCTCCCTGACCGAGGATCGTCAGAAAAGCTGACCTTCCCAGACTGAAACTCACGGTACCAGCGTGTAACCGTAGCATATGAAGGCGCTTGTGTCTCCAATGCTGCCACTAACTCCGCATGAGCATCAAGCGCTGTGAGCCCTCGCTTAAGTGGCAGAACCAAATCAGTAGGCGGTTTTGCTCGCGATTCAATTCCATGGCTGGAGCAGTAAAGTCAAGGGTCACTGCCTTTGACAAGTGACTTTGTCAGTCTGCATATATGAATTAACTTGAAAATTGAGGTGCTTGCTAAGTACATGTGCAATGTACAGTGCATCAATTTTGAAAATCGTGCAATGTGCACAAATGGTCGAATTGCAAAACTATTGCAGCATCCCTCGTACTTATTGAAATCAGTGACCAGTGCGAACCCCTTGGTGAATCAAAATAATGAATAATAATAAATAAATTTAGACACCCGACCTTTTCGACCTTTTCGAGTTGCGCAGCGCATCCGACGGCTGTGATGTACAGCTGCTCAGTCCTGACGGGCTGGAGGGGCCGCAACACCCACTTTAAATTTACCCAGCTCAAACTGGTACCCGATCTCAGCTGGGTGGACTGAAGCAATGCTGGATTAAGCGCCTTGCTCAAGGGCACGAATTGTCTCCTAGGGTCGGGACTCGAACCTACGACCTACCGGTCATGAGGCAGGCGCCCTAGCCACTAGGCTACAACTCCTCTTTAACCGTTCAATGGAAAGTTGCAACAATAAATTAATTTAGCAAATTCCAAATACATCAAATACTTTAGCACGTTTTAATACTATAAGAAAAATAGCTCTTCATGAGATGCAACTCGCTGTAAGTATTAATAGGTACAGTATTCGGTGTTTGCTGCACAAACATCACGCAGAATTTAGGGGTTTTTCTTCTCCGGATTCACCGCCACTTTGTTTCGCTGAAAATAATTGATGGGTGATAATAAAAAATATAATTACTAAAATCAATAAACCGGCGATAATTTAGTTACTGTACAAACTTACACAGTCAGCTAATACTAATCTTATGGTCAGCGGTACATAATGTCTTAAATGACATCTGCAGAATTAAAAAAATGTGTTTTCTAAGTCAACTGCCTGAAATTAATTTTGTTTAATTAGTCAATTATCGCAAACAAAATTGGTATTATTAATTAATATAAGCAATAATACAGAGTTCTGACTTACATTTTTTTCTGTCGAAAACTCAAAAAACTCGGCAAAAATATAACCCTAAGCAGACTATGACAGCCGCTGCTACCCCTCCGGCAACAGCTACGCCAGCTATTGTGCTAGGGCTCAACCCGCTATCTGAAAAAATATTCCATAATCAGTTAAGAATTTGTTTCGTTAACTTTATTACGAGCGTAGATGGCCAGATTTCGGACAAAAATTATTAAAATAACCAACGGATCACCTTGATTGGCCTCTGCAGTTGTCCTGGTTGTTGCTGTTGTAAGAGTCCCATTACAGCGCATGCCTAACAAGCATGAATGATAGCTTGATTTGGTCAATGAATTTATTGATTTATCAATTATTTGACTTTGTCACTTACCAGTGTAACCAGGCGGACAAGCGCATGTAAAATACGGATCGGTAAAGATCATTGTGCAGCTGCCGCCATTCTGACACACTGGCAGCGCGTTTATGCCCTTGTCAGGCTGCAAGGTGTTGCAGTAGTCAGCAGCTGCTAGGCAGTAGGGCGAGATGAAGGGCAGCGGGCAGAGGCAGGGTGGACTGGAGGAGAAGTTGTTGCAAATGCCTCTGTTAGCGCACACAATTGCTGAGCAGTTGTTCGCCGCCTCAGCTGGCGCTGTCACGGATATTGCGGGGAAGTTTGCAAGTTTAACTGGTATCTAAGCATGAGGCTACAAGATCTTCATAAGGAGGAGCCGCCTCCTTAATCTCTAATTTTGCAGGGAAACTCACTGATCAATCCGCCAATGGCATGCAGGAGGGCAACTCCAGCTAGGCTGACACACAATTCCGAATATCTTCTCATGGCTATTAAGCTGCTTTTTTCGCTTGTATTGTATTGTAACTGCCTTACCGATTATCTTTGCTCGTTGTTTTGAAAAAATGGGAATTTACTTTTAATTCTTGTCCAGCTGGATAGCGGCAACAACATAAAAGCGGCCATCTGTCTGTGGCATCGTCGACCGAACGCTGGTACCCATTGCGTGTCCAAGGGCTAACGAAGAGCAATACGTTGACCGCAAAGGAAATCACTCATTGAACGTGATTCTCGTTGCTGGTCCGCAGCACCAGTTCCTGGCGTGCAACGCGTCATGGCCCGGAAGCGTCAACGATGCACGGGTGCTGCGCAACAGCAGTCTGTACGCCGCATTCGAGGACAATGGTTTCCGCCCTTTCCCAGGTGCGGTTCTTCTGGGTGATTCGATCTACCCGTGTACTGACTGGCTGATCCCTCCTGTTCTCGGCGATAACCTTCCGGAAGCTACAAGAGCGTTTAATAGGTCTCTCAAGGTGACCCGCTCTCTGGTGGAACGCAGCATAGGATTACTAAAACTTCGCTTCCCGTGTTTGCGCATGCTCCGAGTTTTAGGACCCGAGTCAGCTGCTGAAATTGTGAAGGCGTGTGTCACTTTGCATAATTTCTGCATCGCCTTCGAAGGAGCAGTTGATGATGCAGTGGTTGCAGACTACAACGTCGTGGGAGATGGAGAACAGGATTTTGCAGGAGGTGCGCAGGTGAATGCACAAGGTGCTCACAGGCGCACTGCAATAATCGCCACTTTTGGCGCATAAACAACTCATTGATTTCGCCAGATTTAAATTGACTCTGATAGTACGTTAGGCAGAATATAGTGTTGCTGTTTGTTGTTAACTGTGTTACCTCTACTTTTTTGTTTTAAAACACTTCAACAGTTAGCCAATTTACCAAGTAAACATGAAATAAACACGAGTTAATTTAGTTAAGTTAGTTAACAAGAAAAAAAGAGAAGCATGCAAACAGTAAACAGTAGATGAACATGCTGTTATTGTGTCTATCATGTTGTTTGAATCGTTTTTAGCATTCTTCTAAAACTAGTACACCAGAGATCTAGCCCCATTTTCGCGTAGCTGATCAATTTCCAGTCTGAGCTTTTCGTTTCTGAGTCGCAAATTCTCAATCAACAGCTCCTCCTTTTCGTCGACTGCCTTGCGCTTGCGATGCAGCTTGGCTTTGCATGTCGACTGCGCATTCACCGCCGTCGCCGAAGCGTCTTCCAACAACTCCAGCATAGACGGAACCAGAGCAGCTGGCGAACTCGATCTCGGAAGCACGGAATTGAAGTTGTCTTCCTTTGCATTCATTTCTACCATGTGTTCCCGTCCGCACACCTTCTTGGCCATCGCAGTCGTCGGAGCAGAATCCTGTACGTCCAGACCAGTCACGCCCGCGCTGTCCTTCCCAACTATGTTCAGTACGAGGCAGTCCAGATCCGTCAACTGCTTATCAGCGCCACCATCGCTTCCAGTGCGTCTTCTCTCGTCCATCTTCTTGACAGTCGCCATCCGGAGGTTCTTCCACAGAGTACCTCTTAGCTGGCTGACACTCTTGTCTACGCCCATGCTGCGCATGACGTCCACGACTTCATTCCAGGCGGACGTCTTCTTTCTTTTTCCATCCGAGTAGCTATCAAACTTGCCCATGATGATATCCTTCCTTTTGAGTACCTCCAGCAAGAACACTTTCTTTGCTTCGGTAGAAACCATGCTTGAAAAACCTGACTGTTGGCTTTGAATTGTTCGATGTTTGAATATTTAGATAGGGCAAAGGAGCTAGGAAGAAAGACGAGTCTTATGTATATGGGTTGAAGCAGATGGGCAAACCCGTTAGTCAATGGCCAAAACTGTCCGACCACGGCTTCTAGACACGGCTAGAAAGCAACAGCTTCTTAGCAGACGTTTTTAAAATCGATATTTTAGCCACTGTTAAAAACCGCGTCTAGATTACCCGTGGCTTACTGCTAACTGGTAAGACCTTTATAAAATCGATCCCAGTGAACTTGTGTGTGTCTGTGCAAAGCTTATTTATTTTCTAGCTACTTATGGCGCATATAGAGCGATTGTATTGTACAGCGCTGCTTGAGTAGAACTAATTTCTCAGCCTTGTCATATCTACAATATTTAAATATTGTACATTTCGTCGCTTGGCGGCCACTGCGAAAAAATTGCAATTCTTCGCCATAAGTGTCATCTTGGCTGGCTGTACACTGCAGCTATCTGTAAGAAAAAAATAGGCAATACCCACATGTAATAGCTTTATATAATGAGACCATATAGCTAAACACAAAAACTGGGAGAGGGTCGGAGCAGAGATCGGCCCTCCTTACGAAGAAAGGGGCGAATTGTGCTCGGGGGTTAAGGCCGATAGGTTTGGGAGCGCATACTAAATCCCTGCGAGGATGTCGGCCCGCGTAACTTTATCTAGAGATTGATTTGTAGGTGGCTGCAAGAATCAGATTTTCCAGGGCTTCAGCTTCGTGTTCAAGCGATGCCCCTCAGTGGCTTAGTGGACTTGGTGGTGCGGTTGGAGCTGTCATGGAGATGCTGCCGAAAGCTTTTCCAGTCGACGTTGTAGAAATTTCATCGGGTCTTACTTTTGTTTGGGTCGAGAGTCGGGGATGTTTAAGAGTAGAGGTAAATGGTCAGACTCGCAGGGGGCGAGTGGCTCGGCGGTCTAGCGCGCCTGCCTTGTGTGCCACTGGTCCAGGTTCGCGTTTTAGGTTACTTATTTTCCCTAGCGCGGTTTCGTGTGCAGGGTCACATTAATTTGGGGCCTTGTGCACGAATTGGTTGGGCTATGGGCCAGTTGCGCAATTTACACCCATGAGGGCAACCCCCAAAGGCGTAGAGAGTGTACTTTCTTGGAACCGCCACTTGTACATCCTATGTGAGTGAGTGACTGGATGCCGGCCTGTGTGTGTGTGTCTATGCCTGCATACCGTATTTACTGTGACTGAGCGCGCTTCAGGCGCTCTTTGAACAGTCATGCCCAGTCGCTGGTTGTGGGACGATGTCACTCTCGCAGTCCTGTCCGACTCTTCAGCTCCGGAGAATGAGTCCAGTGGGCGATGTCACCTGAGGCGCAGGTGATATTTGGGGCGCTGTGTTTCTCGGTGGCAGCGCTGATGCTGTGTGTGAGTCGGAATTAAAAATCGTGAGTCCTTTGAGGGCTGCCCGTTCTTCGAGCAGCCCTTCTTCTTTGTAGGCATCCCAGGAGCCGCGCTCATTGAAATCGCCACCGTTGACACTGCAGCCAGTGTCATGATGTAGCTTTGGATTAGGATTAAAGCACCTCCACGCCCCCTGTCTTGTTTTTTATGTTAACATAGCGGAACTATGGCGGCGAAAATCCCAGTGGTGGTGTCCGTTTTGTCCAGGTGCGTGTGCAAGGTCAGTCTGTGCGCCTTCGTGCATCCGTTGTACCAGGTTCTTCGGATCGATGCAGGTAGGTCCGAGCACGGTGGACAGCAGTGTGCAGGTGTCTGGGGCCTCGTCCGTCGGCGGCTTGCTGAGGCTGCTGTGGCTGCATGGATTCTCTAGGTGCAGGCCGTACGTCTGGACCTACAGCCTTGGCACCAGATGTCGCAGGGGTTAGGAAGATCCTCATCATTCAGTTGAGACTCCTGGATAGGGACGTCTCTAGACGTTCGATGGCCAGACAGTTGGGTAGCTCCGTAAGGCGACTTCCAATACCGTCGCAGTTAATCTTCAAAGTCTGGATCTCCAGGCTCAACTGGTCATCGTCAGGGGTAAAGAGGCGTACGGTAAAGAGATGCCCCCGCGAAGGCGCAGGGCTTGTTGCTGGTTGTCCTTATCTGGCGGGCGTCTTCCGATAGGTCTGTGGTGGTACGGTAGTATTGACCAGTCTAGATTCGAGGACCTAGCTAGTCCAGGGGCCCGCTGAGCTCTCGTTGACTGCCCATGTAGGCCGTGGCTTTGACTTGGAGGTTGTCCGTAAGCCCCTCCGGTTACTGCTGCCCCTGCTTCAATTTCAATCACTAAGCGATTTTTTCCTTAATTTACTTGATGATATCTTGCTTATAAATTTTTACTTAGTAAGGAAATGATATTTAAAGCTTATTGTTGTACGAGCTCATGCTTTCAACAAATCAGTCTACTCATTTGAGATGGAACAATTTAACGATTTAAGGATGAGTTCTGCGGGACCTACGGGCCGTCAGGACTTGACAGCTACAATACAGCTTCGCGATCAATTCAATATTCGTAGAGTAAAGAAAAACTAGTGGGAATAGAATGTTACTACGACTTGTGCGACTTTCAAGCTGCCTAAGTCTGATTAAAACGTCACAAAAATTACCCAAAAAGACAGCAAAAAACTGTAATATGCATGCTAAATTCTGGTAGATAGATAAGCGTTAAGGACTGTATTACTGGCAGAAAACAGTGGATAGTTTTCAAATAAATTTTGGCACGTATTCAATTGTAAATGTTTGTAAAACTAAGCCCAACCTTTCTGCCTGCAGTTCAGGACAGGGAGGAAATTAAGCAATAAAAAATAAAGAATTTAAAAGCTTTATTTTTAATAATCGTTTGATAGAAATAGGTCGAAATTTATTTGATAAAAAATATAACGCCAATTTTTTTGTTAAAACAACTTTTATGCCACCAATAAGCTAGAAACATTAGCAATTTAGACATAAATTTTAAGTACATTTTCAGTTTGCATGTATGCATGCAAAATGACTATCAATATAACAAAAATGCGTCAATCTTCAGATCCAATCACCACCTCATTGATGCCCGGCTGTCACTGACTTTCTGAAATTTTCGGAAATAATCATCAGTGACGCTTGTGTCAAAAATTTTAAGGTGTACTTATTATTAAAGTACTTGTAGAACTTACATTGCTGTGCGGCTTGCCTTTCAAGCATTTATTGCTTCTGCAAGCTGCCCAGCTGATACCGACTATTAACGCCGAAACCAAAACTGCACCAACTACTATAGCAGCTATGTAACCAGCATTGAATGCGCGGTCTGAAATATTCAGTTTAACAAGTTAATTTATTGAGTTTGCAATCTGGTGCCTAGTTCAATTAGTTTCAAATAAAAATTGGTAAAACGTCAGCAACTCACTTGGTGCAGTTTCACTAGCTCTGCTTATCGAAATCTTTCCATCACAGCGAAGGCCTGAAAAAAGTACATCCAGCTTGACATTCAAATGATACCTTTGCTTAAAACTATGTAATTGTGAATATTATAAAAAACATTCGCACCATAGTAACCAGACGGACAGGAGCAGCTGAAATACGGTTCGGCTAAGGTCGTTGTACAGTTGCCACCATTCTGACACACCGGCAATTGGCTGATGCCCCTGTCATGCTGCAGAATGTGGCAGTAGTCAGCGGCCACTTTGCAGTAGGGTGCGATGAAGGGCAGCGGGCAGATGCAGGGCGGACTGGCTGTGAAGATGTTGCAGGTGCCACCGTTGTGGCACACGATTGCTGAGCAGTTGTGTGATGCCTCAGTTGGCGCTGTCACGGGTATTGCACGGGGGCGAGGGTGCATGGGCTTTTTCGGTCTGATTTTAACCAGTGACGTAACAGTGATGTCCGTCCCAATCAGCGCGCACAAAAGCACTGGCGCCCCGCAAAGCCCACCGAAAAATTAAGAAAAAAATCAGGTGTTTACCTGAAGGCCTTCAGCACCAACCCCAGACAATCTAGAAGCGATGTCCAACTTACAAACAGCCCACCTCATAGACAAGGGACGCCACTGATTTGAACGAAGAGCCGCCTGCCTCTCAAGATTCTCAGTCATTGTCGATATTTATAATAAGGAAAACTTTTTCTAAGAAAATAATACAAAAATTAACAGCATCAAACTCACTAACTAATCCAATAATCACTTGCATCAAAGCAACACAAGTTAGGCAGTTGATTAACTTGAATTTTCTCATAGCTAGTAGGCTAGTAGGGTTGCCTGTTCACTTTTGTTGCGAGAGATGAAAAGAAAATAATAGCATTTTTACTTCGCAGCGTAGCTATTATGAATATTAAACTGTTTCCTTTTCTTGGAGACGGCTACGTCTGTGATTTTGGCGGTGTCTAAATAGGACATCTGCTAAACCTGCTTGCTTTACGCGCATAACTCTGTACCCTGTATGCACGCAAACAAATAACATAGCAGTGAGTTTGAGAATTGTAGAGACTGTCCCTCTAAGTAAAAATTCGAGGTAGCTAAACACATTAAAGCCACATTAAAGCGGTAGCAAGTGATGAACATATACGAAATCCACTATACTAAATTTCTTCAATGGTGTAAAAACTCGTACTCAGAAGTCTATTGTTGCTGTAGCAACTTAGCTGTTAATCTTGCTAATATAAAGTTTCTTTAGAATGTAACTGAATGCGCTGAAGTCTTAACCTCGTTAAAAAACTCCCTGAAGTTTTCGTACTCGTAGAATTTCCAACCCTTTTCTGGGTCGGTAACTATTAACTATATAGCAAGAAGGATTGAATGAATCGTTAGCTAAGGAATCATGCCCGAAAATGGCATCAAACCGCCACTAGTTTAAAAAGTAAAAATTTGGCAACAAGAGTTTGAGTGTGTGACGCATTTTTTTATTTTTCCTCTTGGATTAGCAGCGTGATGTGTATTTGCAGTGCTTTTAGATGGGCATCTGATCTTTTAGCTTGGGCTGTAGTTAGCTTTCAACTATGCTTTGGATTCGCTAAGCTGCCCTCGGGACCCTTTGTAGTTTGACCTTGGCCTGTGGCTCTTTGTTTTAAGGCAACGCTGGTCTTGAGCGCTATATTGGCACCAAAATATCTACAGGTTTGTTTATATTCGCAAAGTCTGAAAACAATCTGCAGATCAAAACTTTCTGAAAGATCTGCGTGGCAATTCCACAAAAAATTAGTAAAAACACATTGAAATACCACAGGTATCTTAGATATAGATAATCACGATATCGTTATCATAAAAACCGATGTAAATTGATTTGAAAAATAAATTAGTAACACAGTTGTTATCCACACAAAAACAAAGCAAAAAATACTTGAACACATTTAATACCGATAATTAATTAGCCAAATTTTATATACATCCTCAGCCTTTATAAATTGTTGTTCTCTGGGGCAACCGACTGAAATTAATTATGTTTAATTAGTTAATTATTGCAAACCAAACTACTATTACCTACATTACTATATAGGCGATACGATAGCGTGTTAACTTACATTTTTTGTGTCGAAAACTCCGCCGAGATATAACCCTACTGTTATTATTATGACAGCCAGTGCTACTCCCGCAACAGCTATGGCAGCTATTGCTCCAGGGCTCAACCCGCTATCTGAAAAAAATATTCCATAATCAGTCAAGAATTTATTTAATTGACTTAATTACGAGCGTATAGATGGCCAGATTGCGTGCCAACAATATTGCCATTAAAGTTGGTTAGTAAAGTTGTAGGACTTCGGCCCGCCGGTCCACGCAGCCGGCGGGAAATAAATTGAGCAAGGCGGTGGTTCTTAGGTTGGCTTCTTCAGTTGAGATATCGGTATCGGATAGAACGGATGAGAAGGATGCAACGGATGAGTTGGTCGTGTGTATTTATATTAATTGAGTGGTTTACGGAAGTTTCTGGAAAATTCTTTACATTTATAACAAATTATATATGATATTTTATCAGCGACGCAATTAAGTAAAGTGGCATTATTATTTCTTGTACATAATTAATTAATGTATAATGATTGGGGCATTTGGCATAAAAATATATATTCTTAGAATGTTCTAGAAAATTACCGAAATTATTCGATTTCGTAATTGTTATAGAATATTCTGGAAGTTTAAAAGTGCGAACGCTACAACAGTCCCCCCTGTGGGAGACGGAGTCCTTTGGATGGGCTGTGAAATTAACCGACGCAAGTACGGATGGTCAGATGTTGATTTAATTCGCTATGCTGTCTTTTGTTCCGATTGGCTTCTGGGTTTGGTGGATTGTATCGGCCGGTATCGCTTGTTGGGCTGCCTCTCCGGGTTCTCTCGGCTGCGATGCTCCGGGATGTTGACGTGGATCAACTTGGAAAGGCTGTGTTGCCGGCAGATGACTTGGGCTTCTTTGGCTGTGGGTTCAGGGCTGCGTCACTGCTCGGCCGGGGCATCGAGTCGAAATCGCGCCGGATTGGACGGTACTTCTTGGTTGCTGAATGCTGTTGATGTCTGCTGGATGGTCGGTGCACGTCCGTGGTCCCTTGGTGCTGCTCCAGTACGGCGGTTTGGGTGAGACCTTCTGGTGTGCCAAGCTGCAGACAGACGACTTCCCGATTTACTTCGGCGCCGCGGGATTAATGGGTGGGTTGTCGCTCTGCGGCTGGAACAGAACCAAAGCGGACGGACGAACGTAGACCGGATTTGGCAAGCTGGTGGACCTCCGGGTTGTCGTTGAGCCTCGTGGAAGGTTTGGTGCTATGTGACTCGCCGGTGGTGTCCGCCTTGTTTCTGCTTCTGGAAGTTCTGCTGACTGGATTTCTTCGGGTTGCGTGTACGGCGTTGATGCTTCTGTTGGTAAATTCCGGTGCTTTCAGGATTTCAACATTGGAGATCTTGATTGGACGGTCCTTGAATTAGCCCGTGATGGCTTGATGAGACGGCCGCCAATAAAGGAACTCCCGTGTTGTCGGCTTTGGCTTTGGAACTGGTTTGAGCTGTTGGTTGACGTCGCAGTTGAGAATTTGTTTTGATTACACGTTTAACTTCAATATGCTATTTGGTTGTGAAACTTCGGTGGCACGCAGGATGATGCGTTGCGAGGTGATCTGTCGCTTCGATAACGATGACGGTGATGTCCTTGGTGATGAATTAGTATTTTATACAGATGGCTGTATTCAAAGATGACGATGTGGGCGCCTCACCGGACCATTTGTAGGACTTCGGCCCGCCGGTCCACGCAGCCGGCGGGAAATAAATTGAGCAAGGCGGTGGTTCTTAGGTTGGCTTCTTCAGTTGAGATATCGGTATCGGATAGAACGGATGAGAAGGATGCAACGGATGAGTTGGTCGTGTGTATTTATATTAATTGAGTGGTTTACGGAAGTTTCTGGAAAATTCTTTACATTTATAACAAATTATATATGATATTTTATCAGCGACGCAATTAAGTAAAGTGGCATTATTATTTCTTGTACATAATTAATTAATGTATAATGATTGGGGCATTTGGCATAAAAATATATATTCATAGAATGTTCTAGAAAATTACCGAAATTATTCGATTTCGTAATTGTTATAGAATATTCTGGAAGTTTAAAAGTGCGAACGCTACAAAGTAACCAACAGCTCACCTTTATTGACCTCTGCAGTTGCCATGGTTGTTGCTGTTGTTCTAGCAGTCCCATTACAGCGTACGCCTAGTAAACATAAATGCCTGATTTAGTCATTGAATTTATTGATTTATCAATTATTTCACGCTGGTTTTCGGTCACGTACCCGTGTATCCAAGCGGACAAGCGCATGTAAAATACGGATCGGTAAAGATCACAGTGCAGTTGCCGTCATTCTGACACACAGGCAGCTCGTTGATGCCCTTGTCAGGCTGCGTGGTGCGGCAGTAGTCAGCAGATCGATTGCAGTCGGGTGCGATGAAGGGCAGCGGGCAGAGGCAGGGTGGACTGTCTGTGAAGTTGTTGCAGCTGCCGCCGTTGTAACACACGATTGCTGAGCAGTTGTTAGCCGCCTCAGCTGGCGCTGTCACGGATATTGCGTGGAATTTTGCAAGTTTAGTTGCTATCTAAGCAGGCATGAGGCTACAGGACCCTCACATTGAGCCCCCTTCCTCTAGATATCTAGATATCCTAACAGTTTCAATCGTTTATTAAGTTAAATTTCATGGAGTAACTCACTGATCAATCCGCCAATGACCTGCAGGAGGGCAACTCCAGCTAGGCAAGCAAACAATTCAGATTTGCTCATTGCTAATTGGCTGCTTCTTTGCTTGTTTTTGTGACTAGAGTTTCAGCCTCTTATTAATATAAAGTGGGTTGGTAGGTGGCTATTGCGAGAGAATGTTGCTATTTTCAGATACTATTGTCATCATGGCTGTACACTTGCGCGCTAGCTGCTCTGTTGTAAACATCCTTTTGCTAGAAAAAAATATGGTGCATGGTACGAATGAAAAAGGCTAGCTAGAAAATAATGGTAGTGTGCCTTTTACTACTGTGCGCGACTCAGCTTTTAGAAAGTAAAATGGGGTCTATGAAATTTTTCCGCCGAGCTTTTCCCGCAGCGAGATTTTCCCGCAGGAAGTTTTCCCGCAAGAAGTTTTCCCGCAGTGAGATTTTCTCGCAGGAAGTTTTCTCGCAGCGAGATTTTCCCACAGGAAGTTTTCCCGCAACGAGATTTTCCCACAGGAAGTTTTCCCGCAACGAGATTTTCCCGCAGGAAGTTTTCCCGCAGGAAGTTTTCCGCCGAGTTTATTTACCTGCAATGAGATTTTCTTTGTTGTTTAGTTCATAAGTTGTCCTTGGTTTTGCTGCTTTAACTGTTAATTGGTAGTTAATTGGTTTAATGGCACTCCTCGGGAAGTAAGCCTTCATCTTATTTATATTTATGTATGTTACTCTCAATTGGTTGCTTATATTTACTATTAGTATTGCGAAATCTAGTAAAAAATATGACATCAAGAATTTAATCCTTTACATTGCGATAGCGCTGATGTAGCTTAATGAACTGTTTACTATGTCCCAATCCAAGGGATTGTAATGACACAGCTCAGCCCTCAAACTCAAGAGTCTAAACTGTGGAAGCACAGCGGAAAGCATTTGTAACTTAGTAGGAAAACCTTCAAGCTACAATCATAGAAGATGAGCAGAATTATTCACTTAAAACTCTGAGAAAAAACTACGCGGACAACTTGCTTCTGCCGGAGAACTAACCAACAAAGAAAATCTCTCTCACTGCGGGTAAAAAAACCGGGCTGAAAACTTCCCGCGGGAGAACTTGCTGCGGGAAAACTTGCTGCGGGAAAACTTCCTGCGGGAAAACTTCCTGCGGGAAAACTTCCTGCGGGAAAACTTCCTGCGGGAAAACTTCCTGCGGGAAAACTTCCTGTGGGAAAATCTTGCTGCGGGATAACTTCCTCCTGGAAAACTAAATAAATCAAGCAATTTAGTAAATTAAGCAATCAAAGAAAAAAATTAATTTAAAAGCTTCATTTTAAATATTCGTTTCATAAAAATAGATTATAATTTTTTTTGATCCAAAAAGCGACAAATTTTTTGTTTAAAAAACAAAAGTTTTACCACCAATAAGCTAGAAACATTAGCAATTTAGACATAAATTTTAAGTACATTTTCAGTTTGCATGTATGCATGCAAAATGACTATCAATATAACAAAAATGCGTCAATCTTCAGATCCGATCACCTCATTGATACCAGGCTGTCGCTGACTTTCTGAAATTTTCGGAAATAATAATCAGTGACGCTTGTGTCAAAAATTTTAAGGTGTACTTATTATTAAAGTACTTGTAGAACTTACATTGCTGTGCGGCTTGCCTTTCAAGCATTTATTGCTTCTGCAAGCTGCCCAGCTGATACCGACTATTAACGCCGAAACCAAAACTGCACCAACTACTATAGCAGCTATGTAACCAGCATTGAATGCGCGGTCTGAAATATTCAGTTTAACAAGTTAATTTATTGAGTTTGCAATCTGGTGCCTAGTTCAATTAGTTTCAAATAAAAATTGGTAAAACGTCAGCAACTCACTTGGTGCAGTTTCACTAGCTCTGCTTATCGAAATCTTTCCATCACAGCGAAGGCCTGAAAAAAGTACATCCAGCTTGACATTCAAATGATACCTTTGCTTAAAACTATGTAATTATGAATATTATAAAAAACATTCGCACCATAGTAACCAGACGGACAGGAGCAGCTGAAATACGGTTCGGCTAAGGTCGTTGTACAGTTGCCACCATTCTGACACACCGGCAATTGGCTGATGCCCCTGTCATGCTGCAGAATATGGCAGTAGTCAGCGGCCACTTTGCAGTAGGGTGCGATGAAGGGCAGCGGGCAGATGCAGGGCGGACTGGCTGTGAAGATGTTGCAGGTGCCACCGTTGTGGCACACGATTGCTGAGCAGTTGTTGGATGCCTCAGTTGGCGCTGTCACGGGTATTGCGGGGGGGCGAGGGTGCGAGCTAATTCGGTCTGATTTTTACCAGTGACGTAACAGTGATGTCCGTCCCAATCAGCGCGCCCAAAAAGCATCGGCGCCCCGCAAAGCCCACCGAAAAATTAAGAAAAAACGGAGAAAAATAATCAAAGTGTCCACCTGAAGGCCGTCAGCACCAACCTCATACAATCTAGAAGCGATGTTTAACTCACAGACAGCCCACCTCATAGACAAGGGGCGCCCACCTCATAGACAAGGGACGCCACTGATTTGAACGATGAGCCATCTCTGCCTCTCAAGATTCTCAGTCATTGTCGATATTTACACCGCCTCGTATAATAAGGCCTCGTATAATAAGGCAAACTTTTTCTAGAAGAAAGATGACAACAAAAATTAACAGCATCAAACTCACTAATTAATCCAATAATCACTTGCAGCAGCGCAACACAAGTTAGGCAGTTGATTAACTTGAATTTTCTCATAGCTAGTAGGCTAGTAGGGTGCCTGTTGGTTTTGCTTCGAGAGACGAAAAAAACTTTACTTCGCAGTGTAGCTATTATGAATAACTAACTGTTTCCCTTTCTTGGGGACGGC
Source organism: Macrostomum cliftonense (assembly GCA_950096795.1). Taxonomy (NCBI): domain Eukaryota; kingdom Metazoa; phylum Platyhelminthes; family Macrostomidae; genus Macrostomum; species Macrostomum cliftonense. Next base: position 980,920 of record CATNEM010000145.1, read on the forward strand.
TACATCTGTGATTTTGGCGGTGTACATCTGCTAAACCTGCTTGCTTCACGCGCATAGCTCTGTACCCTGCACAAACGCAAACAAATAACGTAGCAGTGAGTTTGAGAATTGTAGAGACTGTCTATATATGTAAAAATTCGAGGTAGCTAAACAAGGGCACATTAATGCGGTAGCAAATGATGAACATGCTATTTTTAGCTGCGGTTGTTAACCTGGCTGTACATTGCGTTGAGTGTGTGTTACTGTTAGCATCCTTTGGGTAGAGAGGATCAAGTTTTATGACTCAACAAACTTTTCTGCCCTGCATGCCATTTCTTCTGCACAATGCCTATTTTTCCACTTGTCTTTGACTTACTTGACTTAGCTGCAGGGAGGTCCCAGAGGGGACGCAGCGGGAAGGCGCAACCGCCCATTCCGCTAACCCCTGGACGACCGACGCGCCGTTATGGACGAATGGTTGGCGTCGCCCAGGGGGGTCCCTCGGTGTCGCCGGCACCTATGTTGCTCCCTGGAATTGGGAGTTCAGCCCTGCGGGTTGCCCGGAGGAAGCGCATGAGCTGGTTAAAATTTTCAGGTTTGCACGCATCATAGATAGAAGTGTGTGGCCCGAGGAATTTAAGTCTGGCCCGCGTGAAGGCGGGGCAGATGCTGACGAAGTGCTCAGCTGACTCGTCACCCGAGTTGCAGAAGCTGCAGGTGGCGCTAGGAATGCTGCCCTGCAGGTATTGGTGCCTGGAGAAGCAACCATGGCCTGAGAGGGTCATAGTGGCAGCCCGGATGTCCCTCCGCGAAAGCCGGAGGAGGAGGTTCCGGAGCTGGCGAGAGGGCTGTGGAACAGCACCTCTAGATTGCCTGCAAGTGATGCAGTTCGCCCAGAGCGAGTAGTGCTGGGTCTTGACCCACGTTTTGATCCGTGAGTTGATGACACAGGAGGGGGTCGGGACGAGGGGCTCAGGCCCAATGCAGGATCCAGATGAGCCGGCTTTTGCAAGCGCATCAGCGAGCTCATTTCCCCGGAAACCTTCGTGTCCCGGCACCCACTTAAGAGTGATTTTGTTGGATGAGCCCAACATGTTGAGGTGCTTGACACAGTCCAGGACTGTTGCTGAGCTGACACTGCAGCTGCAGATGGCGTGCAGTGCAGCTTGGCTGTCAGAGTGGAAAATGATGTCCTTGCCAGCAACGCCAGAGGCGAGAAGCTCTGCTGAGCACGAGCTAATAGCTAGGACTTCATTTTGAAAGACACTGGAGCTGGTTCCAGTGTACTGGGCGTGGGTGGCGATGACCCGCCCATTGAGAATAATGCAGACACCGAAACCGGTGTTAGCTGACTGCTTGGAACCGTCAGTATAACAGTGGATCTCTCCAGGGTTCCAATTGTCACTAATGGAGTCACGCGAGTCGATGGCTACCGAGTAGCGTTGTCTCACGTTGAGCGTTGAAGCGATGCTGTCCGTGAGGACTTGGTAAGCTTCGCATTCACTGAGGATGTTGAGGCACATATCGCTGTGTGGGACCAGGTTCCACTTAGCTGGTGCTCTCATATAGCGGAAGTTTATACCGGCGTCAAGGAGCCGCCGGGTTGCTCTAGCCGCCTCCCCTTTAATAAAAAGGTCGAGGGGGGGCAGGTCGAGAAATGCTCCCATACCAGCAAAAGGTGTGGATCTGGTAGCATTGCAGATCAGCCGACACGCTCGTCCTTGGATTGTGTTGAGCCTATCTGCATGGCTTTTAATCTGGGTAGCACTTACCCAGACTAAGGAGGCGTAGGTAATGGCGGGTCTAACCACAGAGGTATAGATCCACCACAAACGCTTTGGGGACAGTCCCCAGGTGGTGCCAAGCGCCCGGCGAAGCTGGGCTAGAATTGCAGAGGCGCGTTTGGCTTTAGCCTTCACATGGCTAGACCAGTTAAGCCTATGGTCGAGAGTTACCCCGAGGCACCGGGTCTGCTTTGCGAAGGCAATGTCTCTGCCGTAGAGCTGCAGAGGCTTAATGTTCCAGCGGGTTTTGCTGGTAAACATGATAGCGACAGTCTTTGGCTCAGAGAGCTTAAGACCATTGCTGCGGGCCCAGGTTTCTGCTCTGCGAAGAAAGGTTTGCATGAGATCCCTGAGAGTGCTGGGCGAGGGTCCTGCCACGATAGCAGTAACGTCGTCCGCATAGCCGACTTTGAAGACGGGATCTGGTCCAGGGCTCCTGAGTAGAGCGTCGATGACCATGTTCCAAAGAGTTGGAGTGAGGACGCCGCCTTGTGGGCCTCCTTTACAAACTCTGGTAGTGGCAGTGTGCCCAAGAAGGTGGGCAGTGACCGTACGGTTGGAGATCATATACATGATCCAACGTATGATGGTAGAGTGGGTATTGCGATCGCGAAGGGCACTCTGAAATGCATCAAAAATAACATTATCAAAGGCCCCCTCTATGTCGAGGAATAAGCCGAGAGCATAGCCGTTGCCCAGCACGGCTTTCTCTAGCTTTTCAACAATCGCATGGAGTGCGCTGTCAGTGGACCTTCCGGGGCGGAAGGCGTGCTGATTGTTACTGAGAGGCATGGCTGTTAGCTCGCAAGCCAGCAGTCGCCAATGTACGAGCCTCTCAGTCAGCTTTAACAGAAACGAGGTTAAGCTGATGGGCCTGAAGGCCTTAACGCTCTGATAGTCGCCTTTTCCCGGTTTGGGAATAAAGACAACACGAGCGTTAGTCCAACTTTTGGGAATGTACCCTAGCTGGATTGTGGCCCGCAATATGTTGCAGGTGATTCTCAGAAACCTGGGGATCTTGGCTGCCTCGCGCAAAAGGACAGGGTAGATACCGTCAGGCCCTGGGGATTTGAAAGGCTTGAAGGTTTTGACTGCCTTAGCAATCAGTTCCTCATTAATAAAGCTCGCAGCCAGGTTGGATCCTTCCAGCGAATGGTTGGGTTCCGTGCCAGCTGTGGGAACCTCGGGAAAAAAGCTGCCCAGCATTTGCTGCAGCACTTCCTGAGGTTCGTTGGTGAGAGAGCCATCATCTTTTTTGATCATGGCTAGTTTGGACATTTTGTCCATAGTAAGGGCCTTGACCAGCCTAGAGGTGGGCCGGTCTTTGTCCAGCTCGTCGCAGAATTGGCGCCACTTACTATCCTTGGCCCTACGGATTTCACACTTGAAATGTCGCGAGGCCTGTCGGAAGAGATCCATGTCGTCAGGGTTACCCGACTTCATGGCACGGCGATGAAGACTTTTGGCCTTTTGCCGGAGTTTTCCCAGTTCCGGGTTCCACCACGGAGCTGAGGTTTTGCCTTTGTAGGCCCGAATGGGGCAGGACGCTTCGTAGGCCGCAGTGATGCAGCCCGAAAGCGTCTCAGCCGCGTGATCGACACCCTCGCAACTCTTAATCGGATCGTTATCCATGAGTTCCTGAAGGTGAGAATCAAGGGTAGCCGTGAAGGCTGCCCAGTCAGTGTTACGGATGTTGCGTCTCCAAGTTATTGGAGATGGTCGCTTAGTGTCCGTAATGTTGAAGGCTATAAAGAGATGGTCAGAGAAGGATGGCTCATCGGTCCAGACCCTCCACTCCGTAATCCTGTCAAAAAGTTTAGGAGAGGTAAGGGTGGCATCGAGAACCTCCGTCCATCTGCCATTGTTAAAAGTAGGTGTGCTTCCGCGGTTGCAGAGCATAAGGTTGGTGCCGGAGATAAGAGCAAGAAGCTCTTCCCCTCTGGTGTTGGTATCCTTACTGCCCCAGTGCTGATGGTGGGCGTTAAGGTCTCCGCCCACCAGGAGATCAGCATTCTGGTTCTCGCAGTATTGCGCAAGGCGCAGTAAGCTCTCTGGAGCTGGGTCTCCGTTGCCAGGAATATAAATAGAGGCGATGAAGCACTGGCGAGGAGATAGGTAGTTGGATTGGATGACACAGAGGTCCCCATCCGAAAGATCAGTCCTCAGCCAAGCCTGAAGATGGCTGGCAGCAAGGATGGCCGCACGCGGGCGGCTGTTCCCCGGGCCACACACATAAAAATCACAGTAGCCAGAAGGGATATTGGTTAACTTACCATTGTAAATCCAGGGCTCCTGGATCAGGATGAAACCTGGTTGATACAGTTCTGCAATCTTCATCAGATTAACTGATGCTGATACGCAATGCTGTAAATTTATTTGTACACAATAGGTCGCTCCTTTGGCGTTGCGGAGCTTATCCATACTGTACTAAATGCAAAAACTGGCTGTTTTCCCGTGACCTTTAAGGGGATCGTAAAAGATCGTCCTCATCCCAGGTCGACGGGAGATGGCTGGGAGAGGGGAGTCGATCCACGTCCATGGCCTCCTCCTCCTCCCCGGCTTCACCGGCAGACTCCACAGACTCCGAGGTCAGGGTGGAGAGGGTATCTCCATCTGAATCGTCGTCTGCAGACCCCACCAGAGTCGCCGAAGAGGGCTCGGAGTCCGAAGTCGTGGTCTCCTCCGCAACTCCTTCTCCAGATGGAGAGTTTTCCTGCTCCTGGGGTTTGGCCGAAGCCTCTTCCTCAGTCGCAGAGCTCTCGCCTGTAGTAGGGTCGGGCTCAGTGACAGCCTTGGGATCGGCTTGCGCCTGGGGTTTGGCCGAAACCTCCTCCTCGGTCGCAGAGCTCTCGCCAGTTGGGTCGGGCACAGTGGCAGCCTTGGGATCAGCTTGCACCTTTCCTTTGGCTTTGGGCTGTGCCTTCCCGCCGCTGGAGACACCAGGGTTGGCCTTCGCCTTCCCTTTGGCAGTTTTGCCTCGGCGAAGCCTGAGCTTCAAAGCACCCAGCTGAAAAAGAGAGTCGCTGGGGTACTTTTTTGTCCAGGCCTCAGACAGACCGAGGACAACCGTATTTCCCGCGTCGCCCCTACGAACTTTCCGATGATAAATCAGTCCGCTCGCAGGGAGTTCGGGGTTCAGGCGCAGTAGGACCTTCCGGATTACATCCGGTCCCGCTGCGGTGCTCTTCGCAGGGACGAACACCAAGTAGGGTGTTGTCTTTGGACGTTGACCCTCCCGCGAGAAAAGGGGGCGGCCGAGATCAGCGTCCAAGGAAATCGCCGGCAACCGTTGGAGCAGCTGCCGGGCGTCTTCCTCACTGCTCGGAGCAATGAAAATGGTTGGTCCTCGAAGGACCATGCGCTCGATGCCGATGGAGATACCCTCCTCGACAGTCAGCTCAATGAGGAGAGAGTCAATGGCGCACCAGACCTCTTGAAGCTGATCTGTGGACCAGTCCCGGTCGCGACACTGAACGATCACTCCCGGGATCTTGCCCTTGGCTTTTGCTGCGAATGTCGCCCCTGTTGGGGCTTCCCCGCTAGCTTGGGCCATAGTTTGCGCCGTGGCTTGGGCCTCAGCCGCCACGGCAGCCTCCCCAGAGGGCGCCGCCGCAGCACTGCTGGGGCCTTCACCAGCCTGCCCGTCAGGTTGCTTTGAGGAGCTGCTTGCTTCAGCACCCTTGGCGGGCGCCGCCGCTTGAGCCCTCTCGGCTTCCTTTTTGGCCTGCTTTTTGGCGCGTTGTTTGGCGCGTTTGCGCTCAAGCCGGGCTTTCTGAGCCTCGTCGGATCTGCCAGTTTTGGCCGGTCCTTTTGGCTCATTGCCCATGGGTCCCTTGGATCCACCAGCGGAGCTGGCAGGTCGCTTTGGACCCTCCGGATGGTTTCGGCGTTGGTTGGATCTGCCAGCAGAGCCGGCCGGTCCTTCCTTCGCCACGGTAGAGGATTCAGTCAGTTGGGATCTGCCAGCTAAGCCGGCCGGTCCCTCAGACTGAGGTTGGAGTTTGGAAGGGTCTCCGTCCCTAGAATTTTGGTTTTCATCCATAATCGGCTCGAAGGCCATGAGTAAAAATAGGTGGTCTTCCCCGAAGGGCAAGGTACCCGCCCGGCCGATTCACCAAAAACCGGGCAGTAGACCGAGGAGAAACCCTCAAGGCTGGCCCGACACCAAGAGGGGGAACCGCTAGCGACCAGAATACTCCCTGGCCAAAAACCCATCAGCGCGGTAAACACTGGGGCATGTTAGAGGGCGCGTTTAAGCCTCGCCAAAGCCCGTGGACTGGCCACGTACCCTGCTAGCCATGGGGGCTAGCCATGGTTTTAGGGTAGAACCCGGCCCCAGCTTCCTCAGAGAGGTACCTGGGTACCCAAGGCCTGGGTAAGCGAGCCAGGGATGAAACCCTGTACCCAAATTTATATACCGGCTGGGTGGTGCCGGCGCCAGAGCCCAAGCAGTTTGGTTGGCCTAGGGCCAGCCTTAACGCTCGCGGGACGAGAACCCTTGGGTTGACTTGCAAAGCGGGGGTGGCGTTTTGCGGCTGCCAGTGGCAGAAATAGTGCGCGCAAATCACCACCTTGCCATGTCTGCCAAAAAGAAGGAGGCAGGTGCTGAGCATCGCAGATCGTAGCCCGTGGGCCTAATCTGACTCATACACAGCTGGCGTTCCGCAATGCCCGTGCGAGCTTCCACTTGTCTCTTGTTTGCTGCTCTTATTTTCGTCCCAGCAGCAAATATTTTTTCTCACGAGCTTTAATGTAAAAAATTTGCTTACAGACAGAAATGCAGATGCTGACAGGCAGAAATGCAGATGCTGACAGATAGAAATGTAGATGCTGACAGATGGAAATGCAAATGCTGACAGACAGAAATGCAGATGCTGACAGACAGAAATGCAGATGCTGACAGACAAAAATGCAGGTGCTGACAGATGAAAATGCAGATGCTGACAGGCAGAAATGCAGATGCTGACAGACAGAAATGCAGGTGCTGACAGATAGAAATGCAGGTGCTGGCAGATGGAAATGCAGGTGCTGACAGACAGAAATGCAGATGCTGAAGATAGAAATGCAGATGCTGAAGATAGAAATGCAGATGCTGAAGATAGAAATGCAGATGCTGACAGATAGAAATGCAGATCCTGACAGATGGAAATGCAGACGCTGACGGACACAAAGCAGATGCTGAAAGACAGAAATTCAAATGCTGGCATTAAGACAGCTAAATTATGGCTTTTCAAATTCTCAGCCTTATCGGACATCAGAAAACAAAAACTCTGCTTTCTTCATTTCCATGCAGTGTTTCTATAGCGTAAATAATGCTATAGATTGAAATAAATCAAGACACTTCGTCTTGTAACCTATCGTAGCTTGTGTATTGAAAAGTTTTGATTTAAAACACAGTCAGAATAATTATACGAGCGTATGTTGATCAAGGACACCTTAAGTAGAAGGACGGGACACTTCGTTTCCTGGAAAGTTTTTGGAGTCCAATTTTCACGAAAAAATACACTACGGAGATGGGAAATTCGCAGTTTTTCGACATAAAATTAAAGATTGCGCTCGATTGGAAGCAGATGCAAATCTCATCTTTAGATATGTGTTTCCTGCCGTCTTACTCTATCGAACTATGTACGTCTTAGTTTGTGATAAATTGATCTTCCTATCATTTTTATTGATATTAATTTACGCTAGTTTGTGATAAATTGATCTTCCTATCATTTTTATTGATATTAATTTACTTTCGTCAAAAACTACTGAATGGCAAATTGCTCATCCAGAGAGTGAGCCCAGTGACTGGACCACCAAATTTCTCAAAATATTGATAGATACAATTGTTCTTTGAATAAAACAGACTTGTTTAGAAGAGGAACTGAACCTGTTTAGCTGCTAAAATAAAATTTTATTGAAAATAGAATTTTCGGAAAATGTCTTACAAGGGAAATAATTAAAAGATCAATATTTCACAAATTATTGATTTGCAAGGTCTTACATCAATAAAAGTTTTCTGTTAAAAAGTCACAACTTAAAAAATTCTTTTTACAAAAGTAATTTAAAAATCTAAAAAATTGATTAAAACATTAACTGAAAAATTGTTGCTGTCATCGATTGATGAAAATGTATAATAAAAATGAATTGTCAAAAGGTGTTCTTGAATAAAATATGAATATTCTGGGTGATAACACGCGCCTGGAGTCGTACATATTTTCAGAATGTGGTGCCCATGCCAACTAACAAAATGGCTGCCGCGGCCACAGCTGAGCCAAAAGTTATGCCAGCAACTCCTCTTGTGCTAAAACCTGAGGCTAAAAATTAAAATGAGCAGTTCCTGATAATTAACATGATTTAATCGGTTGTATTTGTTGCATGCTAAAATGAAAGGCTGCTAAAACTTACATTGCTTCTGTGTAGAAAGCATCCAATTTGTATTAAAAGTCGCACTGGCATCTAATGTAATAATAAGCTGATTGCAGCGCCAACCTGAATAAATATTTTGGATTTCAAACTATGCTGAAAAGCTCATTGATGTATAAATTTTCGTATGATTATTTGATGATGATTTCCACGTACCAGTGTAACCAAATGGGCAGGTGCAATTAAAATACGGATCGGTAAAGATCATTGTGCAGGTGCCGCCATTCTGACACACTGGCCGCTCGTTGATGCCCTTGTCAGGCTGCAAGGTAAGGCAGTAGTCAGCAGCTGCTTGGCAGTAGGGCGCGATGTAGGGCAACGGGCAGATGCAGGGTGGACTGGTGGAGTAGTTGTTGCAGGTGCCGCCGTTGTAACACACGATTACTGAGCAGTTGTTCGCCGCCTCAGTTGGCGCTGTCACTGGTATTGCGGGGAAGTTTGCAAATTTAATTGGTATCTAAGCAGGCATGAGGCTAGCAGATATTCATAAGTAGCCCGCATCTTTCTTAATAGCCTCACATTTTTATCATTTACTTAATTAAATTTCGTACAGAAACTCACTGATTAATCCGCCAATGACCTGCAGCAAGGCAACTCCAGCTAGGAAGAAAATTAAGTCAGATTTGCTCATAACTTTAGTGTTTTTATTTAACTTTCGCACTCAATTTCTTTGCTGGTTGCTATGAAAAAAACATCCTTTTCTCTAGGGACTGTAGCGCATCTGTGAGTTTGGCCTAGCTTTTCGCATAGACACCTTATAGTTAGAGAAGTTTAGTGGTTGTACACGCCTGACAACAGTCTATTGTTGTGCAGTGCCTTTCTAAACGCATGCTACGCCAACTACTCCGTATTAAATAACGTACAAGTTACTATTTTTACATACTTTTGTTATCTTGGCTGTACACCGCTTTAGCCACTCTATTTGCAACATCCTTTTTGTTAAAGAAAAACTAGCTGAGCATATACTCGTATATTTGCTTAAAGAAGCCTTAGTTACTTAAAGTTAATTTGGGTTTGTGGCGAAAAATATTTTCCATAATAAAAAACACAGACTCTTAGTAGTAATGTATGGTTGAGGCGGCAGCAGGTTTGACCAGTTGGATTACTATTTGTGCGTGATATGCACCTTACTAATACGCTATTAATTTAATAAAAAATATTAAATTTATACAGCCGAAATTTCCACAAGATGTACAGGCCACGACACAGCCGCAGCTAGCTGAGCGGCGCATCCGAAGGCCATGTACGCTTAGCTGCTCGGTTTTGACGAGCTGGAGGGGCCGCTACACCCAGTCTAAATTTACCCAGCTCAAACTGCAGTATTGAGACTCAGCTATTCGGGATTAAGTGCCCTGCTTGAGGCCACAAATCGTCTCCTATAGCCGGGGCTCGAACCCGCTACCTTCCTGTCATATGGAAGATGCTTTAGCTACTAGGCTCCAACTCTTATCTGTGGTCAATAATAAAAGATAACAATCGAAGTCGTTAGATTTGAAATGGGGGATAACTGAATTCATTTGTTGCTGTTACTTGTGCTGGCGCTGTCCAGGTACAGACAGACTCAGCGAGTGCCCACAGCAATCTGCGCGAGACTGTATGGTTTTAAACGATTTCTTGGAAAGCATTTTGACGATCCCAACGAGTTAAAGACGCTTTTGAGCAGGTGAGCCCCTCGCCAAGCCTGAGCCCTCCTATTGGCAACGATCGAGTCGGGGCTCAGCACCAGGGAGCCTAGGTAGCGAAAATCCTCGCACTCTGAGTTGACGTCACCGTTGGGCAGAGTCAGTGCAGGGGCGTTCTCGAAGCCGATGTCCAACACCTCGTTCACAATGAGGCTAACCCGCGCGCTCTCCTCGCAGAGTCTAGAGAGGAGCAGGTAGCAACACAGCAGGGTTACTGGGAGCTTCGGCGCGAGACCAGTACGTAAACTGTCGTCATCGCGAAGACAGCCACCAAAGGACGTAGTCAATGCATAAAATAAAAACCAGAGGTGCCAGCGTGTCGCCCTGAAGGACGCCAGAGCTCGTGCTGTAAACCTGCGTGGGTCCATCGCTTGCCTGTACAAAAGCCCTGGAGTCGCGGTAGAGGTCATTGAAGAGGGCACGCCCTAGAGAGATAGCAGCCAGGGGATAGCCGGCCTGTCCACCGAGTCATAGGCCTTCCGAAAATCCACGAAGACGATCGACACGGATCGCTGGTGGGTCTTACACGCGTCGATCACACAGCGGATAGCGGCAACCTGCTCAGTGGTAGATATGCCCGGGCTTAAGCCGCTCTGTAGATCGAGAAGCAGCATGTTAAGACAAGGCAACAGCCGGTTACGAATGACTGCATTCAGTAGTTTCGCGACACCCCGCTGGTTGTCCAGGCTGGTGGAACCCCTCTTTTTGGTATTGGAGACAATCTTGGAGGTGCGCCATTCAGTTGGCCCAGTGGCCGCTTCTGCTCTAAGGATGCAGTGCTTATTTAGAAGGCAGGTGATTGCAGGGGTTAGCTCGGGCATTTTCAGGACTCTAGGTGCAATCGCGTCCACTCCAGCTGCAGCATCAGAGCGCATGGTCTGAAAAAATGGTTTCTCAGGTCAGCCCAAAAAGTGTGCTTGAACTTCTGTTAGAAGAAGTTGACATCACCGGCTAGCAAGCTGTGGTCGAAGTTGGAGCAGCTGGGACTGATGTTGATAACTCTGAGCGTCCTGCTCCTAAAAACATAGGAGCAGAGAATCCAGTCGAGTCTTGTGATTCGCCTGCTTGGACGGAAGAAAGTCGGAAGCTTGCAGAAATGCTGCCGAAGAGTTCCATTAAAAGCAATAAGATCCCCTGCCTGGATGAAACTGTGCAGGAAGTCAGAGTTGGCGATGGGAATCCCGCAGTGATTCCTCACCAGACGTCCATCTGCATGTAGGGGCGCGTTGAAATCTCCGGCAATGAAGACAGGATCGCGGGCCGCAATTGAGTCGAGCAGCTAGGAGTCGTAAAAGGCCTCAGTCTTAGTCGAGTCCTCACTAGTCCGAGGCGCGGTGGGGGCGCAGGTGCAGAGGCGATCAGAAAGGAACCTATCAGAAAGAAATTAGCACCTCCAGTGCCCCGAGGAGTGGCAGGGGTGGCCTTAAGTTGCCACCCGAGGCCCAGGTCCACGTTGTCGTCATTGCATCTGCGATGTTCTTGGACAGTCAGGACTGAGATGCCGAGCTCGGATGCCAGCCGCGTTAGCTCCTGCAGCTTCCAGGAATGAAGCAGGGAGCGAGCGTTGAAGGTAGCCAGCCGGACCTAAGCCGGTAGATTGTGCTATGGATCGCCATCTTAGTTGGCGCTCAGTCCTAAGACGGTGACACAGTTGGGACCTGGCCTGCGGTTAGGCCGGAGGTGGGCAATGATTTCCACGCGCGCTGGTGTGAAAATTAATAAGCCAACCCTAGAGCTCTCGTAAGGAAAGCTCCCGTGGAGTAGTAGTGCATGACTCCGCTGTTTGACTCCGGCCAAACTGCAGTCGAAAGAAATCGCGTCTGTTCAACTGGTTGGCGGATCGACGCATGCGCCAGACGTGAAGGATTAGGTCGATAAAGTGTTTGCACAGTCGCATATTATAATGAAGCTTTATTCAGCAATACAGAAGCTGACAGACCGACACACAGAAACACAAATGCTGACAGATAGACAGCAATATAGATCCTGAAACAAACAGCAAAACAGATGCTGACAGAAAGACAGCAATACAGATCCTGACAGACAGACAGCAATACAGGTGCTGACAGAAAGACAGCAATACAAATCCTGACAGAAAGACAGCAATACAGATGCTGAAAGACAGACAGACAGCAATACAGATGCTGACAGACAGACAGACAGCAATACAGATGCTAACAATTACATTTGCATCATTCATTACATCCATTACACGTCTTGAATTTCTTGAAAGTTCCTCTTTTATTGCCTAGGAGACTTGTCGTTTAAGTGGCTGGAATAAATGCATTTAAATCATCTACTACGAGCGTATTATAGTTTTAAATAGAAGTCCTTAGAATGCGATTGAAAGAATGTAACACGTATCAAAAAAATCGTATCAAAAAAGGAATAAATTGAAAAACTACATGAAAAATATGCGTTAGGGCTGGAAGCACTTTAAAAATTGAAAATATCACAGGTACGCATGCAACGCAAAACAGCAAAATAAGTTCCCTTTGGTAGGTCGATCATATTGACAGCCAAAATGTTTGCTCCTTCGAACATTTCAGATTCAGAGAGTCACAACTAAAAAAGCTCAGATGTTGGTGGCCATGCCGATTAAAACGACTGCTGCAGCTATCGCTGAGCCAACGGCTGTGCCAGCAACTGCACCAGTGCTGAAACCACTGGATGGAACTGAAAATCAGCAGTCGCATGTTATTACATGTTGAGTTAAATGCGCAGTATTTCTTACTAAAATGAAAGTCTCCCGAACTTACTCTGGTTGGTTCTAGCGTACACCGTTTGCATTGTCGACGTTGTGATGGTCGCATTGCAGCGCAAGCCTAAACAGTTTGGTTTTAAAAAAAAACAAGTCAAATTTAGAGAGCATACAAGTATGTTAAATATCAAAGTATTTGTTGCTGTATGTTTTCCACTTACCGGTGTAGCCAGGTAGACAAGCGCAGTTGAAATACGGATCGGTAAAGATCACTGTACAATTGCCGCCATTCTGACACACTGGCAGCTCGTTGATGCCCATGTGAGGCTGTAACGCTTTGCAGTAGTCAGCGGCCTCTGCGCAGTAGGGCGGGATGTAGGGCGGCGGGCAGATGCAGGGCGGACTGGCTGTGATGATGTTGCAGAGGCCTCCGTTCTGACACACAATTGTTGAGCAGTTGTTCGCCGCCTCAGTAGGAGCTGTCACGACGAGTATTGCAGGGCAAAGGATGCGACATTAATTGGTCTCTAGCAGGCATGAGCCTACAAGATCCTCACATGGAGTTCTCTTCCTCTAAGTATTCTCACATTCCACAGTTTTTATGCAATTTTGAAGAAAAACTCACTGATCAATCCGCAAATGACCTGCAGGAGGGCAACTACAGCTAGAAAAGCAATCGATTCAGATTTGCTCATAGTCAATTGTTGCTTGGACTCTCTTTTTCTCTAATTTTAATTGTTGGATGCTACAAAAAATGAATTAGTCTTTTAATTTACAATATATATATTTGTCTTAATGACAACACAAAACTGCTTTTTCTATAGGGACCGAAGCATTCGTGATTTTGGCCCCCTTTATTTCATACCTAGTTTTTCATGCCATCTTGCGTACCACACTATACTCGTACAGTAAGAGATCTTAAGAGTATAGTGAGTGTACACGCTTGACAATAGCTTATTGTTGTACAGAGCTGTCTGTGTGCATCCGACGGTGCTGCTTTATATTAACGTACATGCTAGGGTTAGTGCCATCTTAGGCTATAGGCATTGTGTCATCTTATCTGTACACTGCGTTGGCTATTCTATTTAGAACACGTCCCTTTTTGACTAAAGAAAACAAGCTAACCATGCATTGTGGCTTGAAGAAGTTTAGCTAACAAAATTTAATTCAAAGTTAATGTTTGTAATTGTATGAGTTGCGTAGATTCTGCATAGAAAAGTTTAGTAGGGCTGCAGTTTTGGCAAGTCTGATCATTATTCGTGTGTGCTATGCACTGCACGTACACGCTATCATATAGCATAAAGCTTTGGGTAGCTACTTCTCTTATGCATGCATGCGATGCCATAAATTCTCACCCTCAAATAACAATACGCCCTGAAGTCTCACCCTAAACCAACTAGATGCCCTGAAGTCTCACCCAAAACCAACTAGATGCCCTGAAGTCTCACCCTAAATAAACTAGACGCCCTGAAGTCTCACCCTAAACCAACTAGAAGTCCTAAAGTCTAAATATATAAAAATAGAAAACTAAATATCCTATAATAGCGGCACAATCCGTGTGATTAAACTTTTTGATGCCTGTAAAATACGGATTGGTAAAGATTTCTGCACAGGTGCCGCCATTCTGACACACTGGCAGCTCGTTGATGCCCTTGTCAGGCTGCGTGGTGCTGCAGTAGGGCGCGATGAAGGGCAGCGGGCAGATGCAAAGCGGACTGGCTGTGAAATTGTTGCAGGTGCCTCCATTGTGGCACACGATTGCTTAGCAGTTGTTCGCCGCCTCAGCTGGCGCTGTCATCACGGGTATTGCGTGGCAAGGGTGCGAGCTTATTCGGTATCCAAGCTTGACCCTTTCGAGGAGCCCTACGATTCTCGAACTTTCTTCAATAAAAGTTTAGTAGTAATGATTTTTTTGTCAAGAAACTCTCTGATTAATCCGTAAATGATCCGTAAATGAAATGCTACAGAACGACCCCAGCTGGGCAGACAATCAAGTCAGATTTGCTAATAGCTAACAGGTGCTTCTCCGCTTGTTTCAAATGTCGCACCGTAGTTAGTTGCTAGTTGGTTTAATGAAAAGAATTACTTTTTAATTCAATATTGTAATGAGGTAGTGGGGTAGAGACATCATTGCATTTATCTAAATTTCTGCAAATACCATTGTTTATACACATCGAGCTGACAGAAGTTTAGTGATTGTTGTGAAGATTGTGAAGTTTAGGGCTTAAGGTATGCTTTAAAGTCTGTTTTATCGCGAAATAGTTTGCTTTTTCTGATCTGTATAATTGCCAGGTTGCTTTCCACGAGTAAGTCTAAGTACTATAAAATGGATGCCCCGAAGTGTCATACGAGCGTACTAAACTAAATTTATAGTGCCCAAACAGACCTTAGATTATTTGGTTTTAAACACAACTCTAAGACGCAAAATGTCCTCTTAAGCAGGGCACTTGGGGTCCATTGCTCAGTCCAAAGGCTTCAACAGTTTCAGACAGCACAGCTGTTTCAGCCAGACAATAATACAGATGCTGACAGACAGACAGACAGCAATACAGATGCTGACAGACAGACAGACAGCAATACAGATGCTGATAGACAGACAGACAGCAATACAGATGCTGACAGACAGACAGACAGCAATACAGATGCTGACAGACAGACAGACAGCAATACAGATGCTGACAGACAGACAGACAGCAATACAGATGCTGACAGACAGACAGACAGCAATACAGATGCTGACAGACAGACAGACAGCAATACAGATGCTGACAGACAGACAGACAGCAATACAGATGCTGATAGACAGACAGACAGCAATACAGATGCTGACAGACAGACAGACAGCAATACAGATGCTGACAGACAGACAGACAGCAATACAGATGCTGATAGACAGACAGACAGCAATACAGATGCTGACAGACAGACAGACAGCAATACAGATGCTGACAGACAGACAGACAGCAATACAGATGCTGACAGACAGACAGACAGCAATGCAGATGCTGACAAAATATTGCAATTACGTAAAATAAAAAAAACAAAAATGATAATGTCTTATATTTGAAATCAAGATAGAAAAGTCAAATTAATCAAAATTCAAATATCAGAAGGCGTTTTTACAATGAAATTATAAAACTTTACGTTAATAATGGGGATGTTTCTGTAGAAGGGGAATAATTGGAAAACTTAGCTATTTCAAAGTAAATAGCTCCTAGATTTGAGCAGTTGGAATCCAAAAAATTTACGAGGAGTCGTGCGTTTCACCAACTCTCTGAAAAAGTTTTAAAAAATATTAATATATTAGCATAATAATATAATATTCGTGACTCGTTTTCAATTTATAAGTTGATATAGCATCACAATGCAAACTTACACAATGCTTTTTATTGTTAAGCGACAATGCTGCAATTGTCCCAACTACAATGGCTGCAACAAAAAGTACTGAGCCAATCGCTATGCCAGCTATTGCACCGGTGCTCAAACCGCTGTCTGAAATTTTTGTGTGTTTTTATCAGTTAGATTTTATGTGTACAAGCGTTTTGAATCATACAAAAACTCACCCCGCTTAGCTGTCAATAGACTTGATGTGCTCGTTGATACCAATACAGTCCCATTACAGCGTACACCTGAAAAGTTATTTTTTTCAGTTCAACAATTGTTAAGCAACTGTACAAACAAGATTGTGAGATATATCAAACAGAAAATCAGTATAACGTCTTGTTTCGTACCATAGTAGCCAACAGGGCAAGTACATTTAAAATACGGATTTGTTAAACTTGTCTCGCAGCTGCAGTTATTCTGACACACTGGCAATTCTTTGATGCCCTTGTCAGGCTGCGGGGTGTTGCAGTAGTCAGGAGCGGTTTTGCAGTACGGTGGGATGAAGGGCAGCGGGCAGAGGCAGGGCGGACTGGCTGTGTGATTGTTGCAGGTGCCTCCATTGGCACAGGTGACTGTGGAGCAGTCCACTGCTTCAGTTGGCTCTGCGATCGTGTACGGTGGGGATCATTTCGAGCAATCATTAATCCTCACCACCTGGACTAGAATAATATAATAATTTTTTTTAAATCCATAGACTCGAAACTTACTGATTAATCCAACAATAAACTGCAGCAGAACAATGCCAAGTATTTCAGTGATTAGAGCTGTTGTGTTCATTACTAATAGGCTATAGCTGTTTATTCGCTTTGCTTGCGGCATTCTAGCAGTAAGAGAAGTTCGATGCAGGTTTTTATATGAAAAATAGCATGAGTTCTAATGCTGGATGTAAAGCTGGGAAGTAGGTAAATACCTGCCTTTCCTTGCATGTAATGTAAGCTCATTTTTGTCACTCTGTTTAGACCACTTTACTTTAGCTGCAGTTAAGAAAACAACACATTATTTTTTTGCATTAGCCAAGCTTGTAAACATCCCATTTGTAACTGAAAATAAGTGAAGCTAAATAAACATAGCTACGTAGTAGCGGCTTAACGAAGGTAGCACAGTGTGTGACTATAGGCTGACTAAAGCCTGCAGGTCGAGTAAAGCGAAGTTTTTTACGGGTTTGGCAAAGATAAATGCTTGCTAGCTATAAATAGCTTTATTTATAAGCTACTAATGCCTTATTATATAGCAATAGAGCATGCAACTTTTTGAAAAATACTTAAAATGTATATACTTTTAATTTAACTAAGTAACTAAGTAATTTTTTCTGCTCTGAGGTCTTGTTAAAAAATTGTTTCTTTTTTAATTCCCACGCGGTTTATAAAATATAAAATGTGTTTAAATTTTTTTTCTACCATATCCTTGTATTATACTACTCGCATATTTTCCCTAGCTAAGTTTCGTAAAATCGATGCTTGTTAGTTTATTGTTTTTGTTTCGTCCATAGCGTATTTAAAATAAACAAAAAAATCTGCACCCGTAGGGCGTGTGCTAATAATAACAAAAATAATTATAATTACTTTAGTATACTTTAGTATTACTTTAGTACTTTAGTATTACTTTAGTAATTACTTTAGTATATTTCTAATAACAGCTGCTCTTACATTTTATATTTTCGTTAGAGTGAACAACTTTAAGTACCGCTTTTAACAAAACTTTTATTTACCCTACTCACTGTAAAAATTACTCGCATTAATGCACAGTAAATCCTTGAAAATATAGTAAATATTAACGTTTTTATGAGTTGTCGAAAGATCGACCTAGACAGGCTGTGAAACAGCCAGATTTGCAGGAAACCAGGCAAACAGCAATGTTCTTCATAGTTTATTAATTTTTTTCAATACTAAAGTCGCTAGGTAGCCACACGAGAGCAGAGTAAGTCACCAGATCCACAGAATTACAAATGATTCCGTTTTGTGTAGCTAACATATCTTTTGAACAAGTGCATGATAACAAAATTATGTCCATAAAATCTAATTCTCAATTTGCAAATTTAGCTCGTTCTTGAAGACGACTCTAATGTCATCGGCACAGTTGAGTTTTAACTCCATGGAAAGCTTACCACTTCTTTTTACATTTATTCAAAAGACTATACGCTACATGCTTCCTGCCTACAAGCATTTGAAGTTTTGGCAATTCAAATATATATATACATTTATTTATTGTGACGCATCATCAGATTTGGCCTTGCGGCAGTACCACACGAATATGAAGAAGATTATGATGAAAATCAACAAAATAGGACAAACCACTATTAGTACTATATGCACGGTGGTTAAGCCTGAAATCGAAGGTAACAATGATTTATAAAAAATGAAAAAACATATGTATTTATGTTGAAAAATCTCTTTAACTCACCCTCAATTTGCTGTGACGTCGTTTCGTTCTTTTGTTGTTGAACTTCGCTACAACGGAGACCTGAAAATGTTGCATTCACAAGAATTTTTTATCTTCATTCCGTGGCCAAAATCGCTCCAGGTGTGAAAATTTACTTTAAAAACACGCAAAGAAAGACAATATTACAAGACTGCAAAAATGCAGGCAAACAGATAGCTAATAAATCTAGTCTCAAGTGCTGGTGCTAAGGAACTTAATTCTCAATAGTTTATTCAGTAATTTTCCTACCAGCGTAGCCAGGCGGACAATCGCAGTTAAAATACGGATCCGTGAAAATCATTGTACAGTTGCCACCATTGTTGCACACTGGCAGCTCGTTAATGCCCTTGTCAGCCTGCAGGGTGCGGCAGTAGTCAGCAGAGGCATTGCAGTACGGCGCGATGAAGGGCAGCGGGCAGATGCAGGGCGGACTTGCTGTAAAGTTGTTGCAGGTGCCGCCATTAGCGCAGGTGACTGTCGAGCAGTTGGCTGCCTCAGACGGAGCTGCATCATGTGGGTAAATTGATATTTGTGTTGGACGTGCACTTTTTGCAAGCCTAGCCTAGTCCTTTAAATTTTTTAGAAAAGATCATCTGTACCAAAAGTTACATTACTTAAACTCACAGATCAGTCCATTGACCGCTAGAAGGTACAGCATGACTGCAGCGACAAACCAGGCTGACAAATTCATGGCATAGCAAATAAAATTGTGTCTTTATAATGCTCCTTGATTTTAGAAATCTAGCAAGGTTAGAACTCGTTTTTCTTTAGTCTTATGCTTATATGACGGGGGCATAGTTTTCTGCTCAGAATCAGAGATGTAGCTTTCTGTTTGTTGCTAATATACTTAAGCACAAATTCCCGAATCTCTGGCTATAGTAATGCACAAAAAGAAACTGACTAGATGAAACTGCAATAGTGTATAGTAGAGAAATTTCTGCCCCAAGTCTCAGTACTACGCCTGACAAACGACTTTACTTGAGACTCATTGTATCGAGAAGAAAAAGCCATCTTTTTGCATCAGCACTATTTATAAGGTTGTTTTGTAACCGGGTAGTTAGGATTCCTATTGTTATTTAGCTGATGACTAATATAAATGTTACGCCTATGCAAAATAGGTTCTAAACTTGACTAGAGAAAATATTTTTGCAGCATTGTATAAAATTTTCCATTACTTATACAGGTATAACTGTGCGCAAGAAAATTAACATCTTAGTGTTTTTGAGTAGTGCATTGACCGTAAATATTCATACATTTCTTAGATTAAACTTCATCTTCATCAAACGCAACGTTTATCAAAATATATTCGTGCCATGAACCAGCTACCTCGTGGCACAAGTAGATAATTTCATTAATTTTCATAAAACAGCCTTGGCACAGTTGTGCCGCGCTGCTTTTATTCAAGCAACCAATTTTATTGCGAAAAAGGGGCGTTTTTTTACTTTCAATGCCTGTAGAAATTAATCTAAAGCAGATATAGCGCTTCTTTTGCCAAGAAAAAATGTATTTCAGTTAGACCATTGAATTTTTATCTTTGGCACACACTTCCCTGGCTTAGTCTTGCTACCATGCTCCAGCAACCACTCCAGCAACCGTTTTTTTCAAAATTACATTTTTTAAACCATCCCTGAGCAGAGTAAAAGCGGCTAGGATCCTCAAAAATGCGTGGCACACGTGTAAAATAACTCCCTAAATGCAATTCTGGCGTTTTTGGGAGTGGCACAGTTGGTTTCAAAAAATCGGTAGATGGACTGGTTGCTGGGGATCGTTAAGTTGGGCTATTTGTGGGCCAGTTGTGCAATTTACCCCCCAATGAGGGCAGCCCCACCCCAAGGCATAAAGAGTGTGCATGTCTGGATCCATCGATAGAACACTCCTTACGCGAGTGCGTGATTGGGTGCCCGCCTGTGTGTTTCTATGCCTGCATACCGTATTTAGTGTGACTGAACGCGCTTCAGGAATTACTAGCTCTTCGGTGCCCCCCCCAGGAGGGCGCAGACAGGCATTTTAAATCACTCATGTACTCAACAGAAATCTCCCTACGCAGCTAGAAAATCTCTGCAGCAAAATTAAAGTCTCCCTAAAAGCATAATATATTTAGAAGATCTACTGAAAGTCTTCCGGAGCAGTTAGACAATTGTCCCGAGCATTTGAAAAATCTCCCAACCAGCTAGAAAATCTTTCCGAGCAGCTAGAAAATTGCCACACGATTGAAAAAGAGTAGATTGCCTCAGTTATGCGATGCATCAATTTTAATTCTATTCACTCCTGCACAAACAGAGTAAATAAAGTGCTTGAAACGGAAAAAAATAAGACGCCTTCATCTGCATTGATCCAAACCTGTTTCAGGGTGCGTCAACAGTGTCACCATTTTTCACGGAAGGGAAGTGTATCATCCCTTTATGATGGGCATGAAAAATGTGAGAGACAGTCTACTGCAAGTAGAAAGTTGGTAAAAAGCGCTACAAACTTGCAGGAAAGGCTCAGAAATTGTGCTATACAAGAGCGTTGAGCATAAGTAGAAAGTTTTGTTAAGCTAGCTAGAGGTTTTGATTCCACTTTTAGATAGCTTACAGACTAATCTTTGCTCATGTGATGGTTGCGTGCCTCTGAAGGCTCTGGATTAAATGACTAAATTGTTACGAGTTATCTGAAAAAAATTAACTTACAAAAAAGACGAGATCGAACCACGAATTTTACCTTTTAATCCAGACTATATAATATTCTGTTCGAGAGCCACTAGTTGGGTAGTTGAAAATCCATCATTCGATTTAAAATGTCAGCAGGTACATGTAAATGTCCTCATTTTAGGTTTGCAGCTCAATACTTAGTGTCAGTTTTATGGAATCTCGCAGAATGGCTAGTGAAAGCCACTGAGTTAATCCCACATTCTTCAAAGTCATCACGGTTTTCTATCAAGAACTAAACGATTTTAAATTGTTGTAGAAGCCTAAAAGAAAACCAGGAACTCACTCAGCTGCTCAGCAACAGAGAGATAAGATGTCTGCATAGCTGCAGAAATTTTACGCTCGGAATTGAGTCCTTCAAGACTCGAAAATTTATGCAAGTGGGCTACGTATCTTTATATATATTAAATAATTTTATATATTATTTGGCAGTTTGCTTTTCCGACTAAAGTTTTGGGTGAAAAAATGAAAAAAACAACACGTCTGCTATTAAGCAATGCAGTATCAGTAATGTGCCTCGGTTTATAAGCCAACCTTCTTTGAGTACACGTAATGCAAAAAATTCAAGTAATTTTGTAGCAACTCACTGTGGTTTTCTATACTTGCATAATTCTCAGAAAATGACTAGTATCCGTTGGGTTATTAGATTCTATTTTTAGTAACTGTTGTCCGCACCACACTAGTAGTATGTTTCGAAAATTTTATTACTTTATCTTTTATCAATTGAAATATCTCTGATTAATACATGAATGATGACTTTTAACTTTAAATAGGAAAAAATTCCGTGATAAATTACAATAAGTTAAGATTCTTAACAATTTCATAAAAATCTAAGCACCAATTAACTATTTAAATTTAAGTATCACGATGTACAGTCAAGTAGAACAATATGTTTTAAAACATTTATTTTCATAATATAAAAAGCGATAAACGATCTTAACGGGGGTTATCTTTTGTTCAAAGTGATTATTTTTCTATCTGGAAAAGTTAATCATTGATCTTAAGAGAGTCGTACTGACTCTAGAGAAAGTTATATTTAGTCAATTAGCGAGTGATGAATCAGGCAATTGAAAATAGCAACTGTGTCTTTGCCAGTTAAATTTACGCATTTGTGGACAGTTTGAATTCGGTTGAATAAATATTTAACGAATGGAACCGAACTGCAGAAACGGCCAAGTTTCGTGTGAAATAAACATCCATGCCTGCAGCAAAATATTATTTACAGACGAATTTCTAGCTAATAAACATCTTGCAGGGCCGTTTAGTGTCTCTGATGAAAGTAAATTTATTCACCGGATGTTTATAAAAGCATCGTTAAACAGTTTTCATACCGATTTGGTGCATAAATTGTGGCTCAGTATAGAAGATCCAGTTTAGAACATCTAAGCAGTCTAACGGATTACATCCAGTGGTTCAAGCATGCCCACCATAGACATCCTTGAAGCTCTAAAGCTCGTGTCGGCACTGCTGTGCTGCTCTCTGAGCTTGTCCTTGACCTTCTCATCAATTGTCACAAGTCAACAACAAAATGCATCGCTAATTACTGAGCTAGCCAGATTATTGAGCCCAAGTCTGGTACTTCTGTCTGGCTCTATTGGCTCAGCGACTTGCCTGTCTACAGCGCTGACATCGAGCCCTACCACGCGACGCCACCTCCAGATAGTTCAGCACTCGGCGGCCATCGTTGCCATTCTACTCATAGTAGCTGGTTTCTCCATGAATTATAATTCAACAATCACATCGCCAAATAATTTTCCCACTGAAGCAGAACAGCAGTCAAATATGAACCAATCAATGACCGAATCGGACGCTTTGACAAGTCAACCTGCGCCTAGCAACAAGAACCTAGTCAGCATCATTGTTGGCCTGATTGTCATCGCTTTGCTGACCTGTCAGACTGTACTATGCTGGCTAGCCAGTCGGGATTTGACAACATCCGCTGCCGCTGACAGCGAGGCTATTCTCCTCGGCGAGCAGGACCAGCTGCAACAGCATCAGCGACAGTTGGATTCGTTGAAACCCATCGCTGGTGGACGGATTGGTGCGGCTAATAGACGGCGGAGGCCGCCGACTGCGGCTGCTGCTGCCTCCCCAGGAGCTCGGGGTGTTGAACAACTAGAAGGCTCAGCTAGGGACACTAATGAAATTGAGACAGCTCCTGCTCAGTGACTGATACCTACGATTGGCTATAGTTTATCCGCTGTTTGATATGACTATTTCTCAACGGCGCTACTATTCATGTACTTTTATTGTTATAGTACTCTCGAGGCATGCTGTCATTTATGTTGACTGATCCCATAAAAATTCTGCTTGTCTTATGTTTACTTTCAAAATTCGGTTACATAAGTTAAAATGCAAAAAACATTTTTCGCAGACAGAGACTTACATTACTTTTGGTTAGATTTTTGTTGCTTGCGTTTGAAGGTAAAAATAAACCACAACCGTATGGATACAGAACGTTAAATAAGCTGAGTTTGAACAAGCTAGTCAGAAAGCGATGTCTATGTCATTAGCTTTGCAGCTGGTAAAAATCATACTTTATAATAATGTTAACGAAGTCTAAAAAAGAGCATATCAAGAGAAATTACGGTTAATTTATCAGGGAAACTTTATAAAACGAAGCTCACAAGATGAACGCAGAGCATCAAGAGCAGCAGCAGCAGCAAACTTTGCAACTCGCCTCCTACGAGGTTGACTCCAATCAGGCATGTCGCAGGGGCTACCACCTGCTCAGAATTCCTTGCGAAGAGTTTCACAGAATTGTAAAAACGCAGCAGCAGCAGCAGCAACAACAGCAACAGCAACACCAGCAGAAGCAGCTTCAACAACAAGCAAAATCGCGATCACCAGACCGAGACTCAGCCAACGCCTTGATGATTGACTCACTCACGTCGTTCACCATCAAGACGCCGACTAGCAATTCGGCATTTCAGCTGAAGCCTCGACAGCAACAGCAACAGCAGCAGCAGCCGCAGCCGCTGCCGCAGCCGCCGCAGCATCTGCCTCGACGCAGACGATCAATGGACCGAGCCATCTATCACAGGATGCGAGCCATTCTGTGCGAAGCTGGTGAAACTGTTGACGAAGAGCAGGAAGAGGGGGTTGCGGCGTGTGAGTTCAAACTACAGCTTTTCGGGCCTGTAATTTTACTCGCATTTGATCAAATTCAGAGGTGTAAAAAAGCAGGGGACCCAAAAAATATCTTTTCGTAAATAGATTAGTAGTTTTGTATTTTTACTAAGTTGAATTATGCTTTTTTGTTATACATTTGATAAATAATGATTAGGAATGATTTGAGCAAGGACGCCTTAAGTAGAAGGACGGGACACTTTGTTTCTTAGAAAGTTTTTAGAGTCCAATTTTCGCGAAAAATTCACTACGGAGAAAGGAAATTTGCAGCTTTTTGACAATTATTTTTTTGATATTGATTCACTTTCGTCAAAAAACTACTAAATGAAAAATCGCCAATCAAGAAAGAATCGGACATTGACATGTGACTCGACCAGCAAAATTATCCCAAATACTGATTGATAGAAACGTTATTTGAATAAAGCAGACTTTGTTAGAAGAGGAACAGAACCAGCTGGTGAAACATAATTTCATTTAAATTACAATTTCGATAAATGCTTTTACAATTTAGATGGTTCGATAGAGTAAGAAGGAAGGAAGCACATTTCAAAAGATGAGATTTGCAACTGCTTTTAGCTCGTAATCGAGCGCAATCTTTTATTTTTTTGTCGAAAATCTGCAAAACTTTTCCAAGAAACGAAGTGTCCCGTCCTTCGTTTTACTTGAGGTGTTCTTGGATTTTACTTTTATTCTTATATTTCGCACCAATTCAAATCACAGTGTTCTAAGACCATGGAATTTGGACGTATATATTGATAATATCCGCGCATTTCTACTGTTAGTAGCAAACTTGTCATCGTCAACAAATTTGAAGTTTTATTTATATTGACCCAGGCGGTGGCGGCGGTGTCGGAGATCGGGTCAGCTTTGCTCCGGACATTCAAGAAGAGGACGAGGATGAAGAGGAGGACGACGATGAAGGAGAAGAAGAAGAAGAGGAAGACGAGGAAGAAGAAGAGTCTGAGGCTGCCGACGATGAAGAAGAGGAAACTCTGGAGGATCACGAAGAGGAGGACGGCGAGGCGCGAGAGCAGGAATCTAATAAACGACTCGAGGCTGGGGATGAAGAGGCCACGGAGACGGGCACGGAGACGCTCATCGCGGCGGCCAGGCGAGGCAACCAGAATTTCTGCTCGCAGGTGCAGCGCCGGCTGGTGTGCAACAGCACGGGGATCAGCACCGAGACCTCGGCTGGGTTTCGAATTATTGCCGATGATGAAGGAGCTACCAGTGAGTGCCGGTTGATTTGTCTATGGCTGCAGGAATGCTGGTGAAATAGTCAAGGGAAGAGATAAATGAGTTTGTCATGGTAACTAACAGGATGTGTCAGGGTAGCTAACACGGTTGTCATGGTAACTAACAGGATGTGTCAGGGTAGCTAAAACGGTTGTCAGGGTAGCTAAAACGGTTGTCAGGGTAGCTAATACGGTTGTCAGGGTAGCTAATACGGTTGTCAAGGTAACTAATACGGTTGTCAGGGTAGCTAATACGGTTGTCAAGGTAACTAATACGGTTGCCAAGGTAACTATTACGGTTGTCAAGGTAACTATTACGGTTGTCAAGGTAACTATTACGGTTGTCAAGGTAACTATTACGGTTGTCAAGGAAAATAATCTTCTTTGTGTCAATGCAAACTGCAACGCACCGCACCCTCAAAAAAACCCCCAGCCTGCAACGACGAGGAGATCCGGGCCGCCCTGTCGTTCGAGCAGGCCCGCCTGTACCAGCAGCAGCAGGGCACCGCCAGCCAGGCGCGCACAATGGTGGCCCACGCCACCGCCGAGCAGGGAACCTTCCGGTCCATCCTGAAGAACGGAACGGGTCAGCGCGGCTACTCGAGGAACACGTTTTCGAGCGATGTGGTGAGAGCTTCTGCGATTTTTTACCTGCACTGACATATTTTATAACTGCTTAGATGATTTTCTAATTGCCGAAGAGATTTTACACACAATCGGGGAGATTCTTTTTTACCTTTTTGGGGATTTGTTAGCTGCTTAGGAGATTTTACTGTTGTGTACTAAAAAAAGCTGAATCTGCAGGAGGGCTGCAGGCACTTTGACGCTTAAAGCGACATCGTCCCACAACCAGCGACAGGGCATGACTGTCCATTGCGCTGACTCCTGAAGCCCGTTCAGTCACACTGAATACGGTATGCAGGCATAGACACACACACAGGCCGGCACCCAGTCACGCGCGCACATAGGGTGTACAAACCGGTAACCTTCAATGACCCTACAACTACCCTTCAATCTTTCAACTACCCTTTAACGACCCTTCAACGAGCCTCCTTCACCGCCACCGGCCCGCAGGCATCCCGGCCAGTCCGCATGTCGGAGCCGGACGCGGCCACCTGCACCGGCCAGACGCAGAGCAGCTACGACTCGGCGATGTCCCGCATGCGCGCCCGCCAATCCGAGCTCACCCGCTGCGTCCTGCAGGAGCAGCAGAAGGAGCGCGAACGCCTGGCGATGCAGTCGGGCTCGGCGATTGTCGGCGGCGGCGTCAGCGGCGGCGTCGGCGCGATGACTGGAAGCGTCGGCAGCTGCGGCGGGACAGTCGGGCCAGCCATGGAGGCGGCGATGCAGCATCGGCGCGCCGCCCTGGAAGGCATCGCCGCGGCGGCGGCCGCCGCCGACACCGACGACGAAGGCGGCGACTCGGAGCGACGGCGCCAGCTGAGCGGCGCGGCCAGCGGCGTCGGCAGCCAACTCGGCAACGGATGCGCATCTGACGGATGGGATTTCGATGTCCCAGCGGCGCTGAAAGGTTCGTGTGAATTGGGAATTTTTTTTATCCCTGATTTTCCTTTTCCCAAATTATTGCAAGTAAGCGTTAGATTTTAATCCCACAGCAATCATGACTAAGATCTCGATTAAGGATGTAGATTCTAGGTTCGGATCCCAATTATGAGTTTTATCCCATTGAGCATTGGGATTCTGGTTCTGATGAGGATCTGGTTACCATGTGTGATTTGAATGTTGAAGTTTTTATCCCAATTTAGCTAGGATTCCCCAATGTATTCAAACACGTTTATTTAGCTTAATCGCGGATTTTGATAAGTGATTCTGTCGCTTATTTTTTATCCCAATCGAGGATTTTGATCCCATCACGTTTTTTATCCAAATGATTATTCATGTTTTGATAGGGGATTATGATTATGATTTACGGCCTCAATTGTAGATATCCCAAAATTCCGATCCCCCAATATTTTTGATCCCCCAGGCGTGGACTCGGCCGCCATGCCGCCAGTCCCGGTGCCCGAATCGACGCCCTCGTCCTCGCGTCGCCGAGTCCAGCTGACGGGCCTCAGCGGGCTCTGCCACGAGCGCCGGCCGCTGATTGTGAAAGGTCGCGACGTGCAGGCCAGAGCCGGTCCGGCAGCTCAGTACGCCGCCGCGTCGACTTCCACCATCGGCTGCGGCGGCGGCGGCGTCGGCTCGGGACGGTTCGGCCGGATGCCGTCAGTGACGGAGCGGCTGTACACAACTGAGGCGCCGTACAATGTGAACACGGCCGAGGCGCGCCTATTCAGCAGGGTGTTCTGTCGGGCTCTGGACCCCAGCGCTCTGCTGTCGGCCAGGGCCGTGTGACCTTGACCTTGACTTTGACCTTGACAGTGACCTTGACCTTTAACTAACAATGTAGGCAAGTTTTTTATTAGAGGGAATTGCTTTGTCCGTCAAAATGTGACATCAATAATCTGCTTTAGCTCGAGTATTAAGGAGGTGGGACATGGCTGTTTATAGCTCGATCTAAGATTACACTATATTAAGCTTTGGGGGATTTTTTATTGGTTAAATTTCATTATTCCGAAACATGAAATTCTTAAACAACACCCAATTTCATGTATCTCGGAATTTCAAATTTACCTAATTCATTTAAAGCAACATTCCTTAGAGAAATATTATAAGAATTTAAACTTCACGCAAATGAATTATGACGAGCAATAGGTCTCACGTTTTCAAGATCAGGGATTTGGTACACCCAATCTAACAAGCTACCCAATCACAATCGACTTGACACAGTTCGTAATATTTATTTTCTTAACAATCTCAAAAGTAGCAATTTTTAGTAAAAATTTTTTGAGAGATTTTTTTCGGCATATTTTTTTGCCATTGTTTTTTTCTATAAAACAAGGCCATTCATTATGTTTCACTCTAACCTCTGATATGTTTTAGGATTTTCTTTGCAAACATCTGCGAATAAAAGAAGTGTCCTTGAACTGCGGCTCTGCGCAGTTATCCTATTCTTCTTCATCATTTTTGTTAAAGAAAGTTGAAGTAATGCCGCGCTTTCATTTGAATCGTTAAGTAAAAATATTGTTTTTCTTCATTTTAGAAAAAACTGCTTTTCGTCCGTTGAATTATTTGAAGCTAAAAAAATTATTCCCTCGAGTTAGTACCGCTCTGAGGTGAATTTTAGCAAACCTAAAACAATGTGGAGTTTTAATTTTAAAATAGTGTACACGGGTTTAGACAATTGGTTGTGAGGCAAATCAAGCATTCAATGACGTCACTTAATGGAGAAACTCTAAATTGATCCTAAATCGGTGCCCTTCAATAGATTCAAAGGCACCAAGAACCACTAATTATAAGTGAGTTCCTCGAAAAGAAATAAAAAATTAATAAATTTAACCACCGAAAGTTTCTACCAAATGTACAGCCGCAGCTAGTTGCGCGACTAATCGGAGTGCTGTGTACAGCTGCTCAGTCCTAACGGGCTGGAGGGGCCGCAACACCCACTCTAAATTTATCCAGCTCAAACTGGTGCGCAATGGTAAGTGCCAATAAGGTCACAAATAGTCGTCTAGAGCTATGGGGGCTCAAACCCAGGACCTTCTAGTCATGACGCAGATCCCTCAGCCACTACTAGGCTACAAAATACCGTACATAGCAATAGACGTAAGTTAGCGAGTGTAAGGTGCTGTGTTGTTAAGTAGTCCTTGGGCTACAACTCGTCTACTTGCTGTTACTGTGGCTAATGTGAATTTCTCATCCCTTAAGCTTCAGTTTGCAGTGCTAATAAAAATAATAAAAATGTAACGAGACTTTATTATTTCCACAGAGCACAGTAACATTAACAAAGAGCAGACAGTAAAACTCTCTGTGACTGCACAAATATCCTATCAAGTTAGTCTTAATGCCTTTATTTAATAGCGTTTTGTTTACTCGTAATGCAACAAAAAAATGCATACAAAATGAAAACAGCAAATCAATATGAGAACTTGTTTAATGTTTGTATGAGGAAAATAAATAAATAATTAACGCGCAGTTTAACAGTTTCAGTGGAAATGAGTGGCATCAAATTATGATAAATTATAGCAAGTTAATTTTTTATATTAAATAAATAAGCATCATATTAAAAAAAACTGCTGCTTTTTTTAATAGTTCACACTAGACACTTATTAGTTGTTTACAAAAAATGCCAGCATGTAACTCATCGTGCGTTTAAAAGAAAAGAAACAAGGGAAAAGGAGAAAGAGACAAGAAGGAAGGAAATGATAAGGACGAGAGTACACTGGGAGTGGGGTTGGCTGAGGCTAGGGAGGGGACGAGAGTACACTGGGAGTGGGGTTGGCTGAGGCTAGGGAGGGGACGAGAGTACACTGGGAGTGGGTTGGCTGAGGCTAGGGAGGGGACGAGAGTACACTGGGAGTGGGTTGGCTGAGGCTAGGGAGGGGACGAGAGTACACTGGGAGTGGGTTGGCTGAAGCTAGCAAAATGGTAAATTTGGTTTGGCTAAATTAAATTAGGAAACGAGAGTAAATTTTCTGTTTAGGATGCTAAGAAGACGAAGGACCTTGGAGCAATAGAAACAAAAACTTGGACTGCAAAAAACTGAATTAGAACAATAAAGGGTTAACTAGAATTATAACTACACAAAATTACAAGTAAGCAACACTAACAATATTCAACACAACTTCAAAACTAAAGCGACAAAAGTCAATTTTTTGTAACACAAGTGCCGCGGTCTCCCACCCACTAAAAAAATTCAAGGCTTGGACGGAGTTGTCGAGGCGCTCGAAGGATTCGAATTCGCACCGCCGGGTCCCAAAGCGGCGGCAGCCGAATCGGCAAGGCCACCGTCGCTAGATTCCAAAGATTTCAGCAGCCGAAACAGGCCAGCAGCCTCCCGGATCCGGTTGAATTCAATGCAGAATGCCTGCACCTCGATGTAAATATTTTTAACGTCGATAATTTTATTTCGAATCAATGATTGCAGGAACACGCAGACGAGACGGACTAGCCGGTTTTGCATGTACTTGTCCTTTGTTGACTCGCAAGACGAAATACAATTGCTAATGTAGAGGTGAATAAATTCGGCGGGCAGTTCAACGCTAGTTGTCAACCGATTGACCACTTCCATGCTGTGCAGCGACATCTCCATGTTGACGAGCTGGGAGAAATAGTCCGTGACCTGGGGCGAGCTGGCCCTCATCAGGGTGAGCAAAACCTCGATGGCAACTAGCGGATTGTGCTCAACTAACTCGGGCAGGCGAGAGGGCGACATGCCGCTCAGACTAATCAGCTTCGGGTCCTGCGAGATGGCCTCGTTCAATTGGCGAATTTGCGACTGTTGAAGGGCCTGTTTGAATGCGCGGACCATCAGCTTGCGGGTCTCGGCTGCGTTGGGAGAGGGCGGGTTGAGGGTCGGTTGGTGACGGCCGGTGGTGATGATTCTCAATGAGATTTAGACACGATTCTCAGGGAGATGTGGGAACGATTTTCATTCATGGTTTAGAGGATAAGGGTTACCTTTTCTAAGGGTCGCTTGTTGGGAATCTCAAGGTGGTTCAGAGAGGATTCTCAGGGTGGTTCAGAGGGGATTCTCAGGGTGGTTCAGAGAGAATTCTAGGGGTTGTTCAGAGAGGATTCTAGGGGTGGTTCAGAGAGAATTCTAGGGGTGGTTCAGAGAGAATTCTAGGGGTGGTTCAGAGAGAATTCTCAGGGTGGTTCAGAGAGGATTCTAGGGGTGGTTCAGAGAGGATTCTCAGGGTGGTTCAGAGAGGATTCTAAGTGTGGTTTAGAGAGGATTCTCAGGGTGCTTCAGAGAGGATTCTCAGGGTGGCTCAGAGAGGATTCTCAGGGTGGTTTAGAGAGGATTCTCAGGGTGCTTCAGAGAGGATTCTCAGGGTGCTTCAGAGAGGATTCTCAGGGTGGTTCAGAGAGGATTCTCAGGGTGGTTCAGAGAGGACTCTCAGCGAGGTTCAGAGAGGATTCTCAGGGAGATTCAGAGAGGATTCTCAGGGAGGTTCAGAGAGGATTCTAAGTGGGGTTCAGAAAGGATTCTAAGGGTGGTTCAGAGAGGACTCTAAAGGTGGTTTAAAGAGGATTCTCGGGAAGATTTAGAGACGAATCTCAGTGGTTTAGAGTGCCTTTATGATGCTTTTATGGGCAATCTTTAATTATAACTTTAATTTGACTTTTTCACTCCGAGAGCTGCCTGCAACCCCCGTCAACTCACCGCCAGAGGAGCCGCCCTGGCACATGGAGGCGTCCCACTGGGCCGTGTGCTCCACGCCAGTCGGCGACATCCACACCAGCTCGTCCTCGATGCCGACGCTGTGCAACGGCGGCGCCAGCAGCAGAAATTCCGGGCGCAGATGCGAACGAGCGGCGGCCTGATCGCCAGTCAGCAGGGATTCGAGCACCTGGCGCTGAACCTCGGCGGCGCTGCCACCGCCGTAGGCCTCCATGGAGGTGAGGCGGCGCTCCGGGTCAGACAGCACGCAGGGCATGGCGACACGGCTGATCACCGGCAGCTCTTTGGCCCGCTCCAGACAGGGATTTTCCAGGAAGCTCAGGTCCAGCTCGCTCGGGATCACGTTGGGCGGGAATACGGAGGTGGCTACCTGCGGGTGGGCGGTGCAGTTATCTAATTGTATATCTGGGTATCTCTTTCTGCCTGCTATCTGTCTGTCTATAAATCTATCAATCTTTTATCTATCCATCTCTATATCTATCGATCTATCAATCATCTCATTCTCTATCTATCTATCTATCTATCTATCTATCTATCTATCGACCAACCTATCTATCTATATATCTATCTATCTATCTATCTATCTACCTATCTATCTATCTATCTATCTATCTATCTATCTATCGACCAACCTATCTATCTATCTATCTATCTATCTATCTATCGACCAACCTATCTATCTATCTATCTATCTATCTATCTATCTATCTATCTATCTATCTATCTACCTATCTATCTATCTATCTATCTATCTATCTATCTATCTATCTATCTATCTAACTATCTATCCATTTGTCTTTCTATCTCTGTATCAATCGATCAATCAATCTATTTATATATCCATCCATCTATCTATTCATAATCGCACCTGCTGCGGCGTCTTCTTCAACAGCTCCCTAGGCGGCTGGCCGCTGGTGTGGGTGTTCTGCAGCAGACTGTAGAGGAACAGGCGCTCAGGCGGGGGCAGGCAGGGCACCCGAAAGTGGCGAGAGTCGCCCTCGTCGGAGCGCAAAGCGCAGACAAATGCCAACTGGAATGGATTCACATTAGGCGGATCTACGCGGGTTAGCTCCCACAATAGGTAGAGAGCCACCAGCTGTTGCATTCGATTGGGTAGGAGGTCCGGGTTTTGCAGTAGCAGTACCTGGTAAATATGGGTAGAAAGGCAATTGAAAAATTGAACCCATTGACTGCTTGACAAAGTAGTACATAATTTATTACATAAATAACTAACCAGAGCGGTTCCAACTTTAAATCCATCCTGTTTAGTAAAATAGCGCTGCACTTGTTGGCAAATACTTTCAAAGGTGCTGTTAGTGCACTGGTCGAGAGACAGTAGGCTAAAATAAATTGATTGATTTATTCTTAGAACCTTTACTTTTGGTAATTGTGACTTTTCTGGTTTAAAACAAAAACGCTTTAAATATAAGCAGGATTCAATTACTAGTCATGAATTATTTTTCTATACATACATTTTTCTAGTTGTGTTTTTTTATACCATTTTACTTGCCATTTCGACAAAGTTGAATTAAATAATGATATCTTTGCATTTCAATTTTACAAAGTGCAATTAATTTTAGCGTTATATATTTCCCAAAGTACTTCAAGTAACAACTTGCTTAACTAAATTAAAAATGAAAGCAGAATTTACTAACAATGCTTTCAAATTTAACATCAAGTTCGAGGATTTTCTATGCATCTGTTTTACTAATGTTCAAATCAGCCACATTGAGCTTTCATTAGAGCATCCATTTTTGGAGGATTGAATGCAGAAGCCAATGCAGATACACACAGATGTACAGCTATTGTATTGTTTAAAGTGACTTCAGGCTATTCAAAACGAATATATATTTTCACTGCAGAGTGTTTGCTTCAATTAGGTCAAACAAATATGAACCTATACAAGCTATATAAGCTATATGTACCATATGTGCATCAGGTATATGCACATTTATACATGATGATAAAAATTATCATAATATCACTAAAATATGAAATTCATGATCCCAAAACTATTAAACTAAGAAACTAAAAAACTGAAATATATCTCAATGCAACAATATTTTGTTTTTTTACTGATTATAATAAATGGATTAAAAAGTTTATACTGACCTATATCAATAAAGAAATCCCAAACTATTGCATATAGATCCCAATGATAAAACTTTCCTTTAAGATCATTATTTAAGCATTGCATTTGTAACTAGTATCATTTGCAAGGAAAAAACCTTATAATCCTGTTAGTGTCAGGTAAACACAATTATGTGGTAATGCCAATTAGATTTTGCCACACTTGGAAACAAATACAACTTCCACAGTCTCCAAAATTCTCCTATGGGAGACAATTTCAGAACTAGAAGGATCAATAATACATAGGAAAAAGCTAACAACTTGTTGCTATACATTAGCTATAAAATTGGCAGTGCTATTGACATGGACCCATGCAAATAGTATCTCCTTGAGGTCTTTTGTCACAGTTCCATGAGGTTTCTAACTCCCTTATGGGCTATTTATACCTAAGCTACCAAAAATCTGATCTTGATCCTAATCCCACAAAAATGATTTTGTCAAATTTGTAATTTTCTAGACCTAGTCTTATTAATCACTTTTAAGAAAACAAAATTCCTTTTTATATAAAATGTTTATAGTTTCTATATAATAAGTAAAAATATATATTTTTTTTGTTAATGTGCTCACTTATTGAAAATTTTTATATAAATAACCCATAGGCCTTTTTAGTGAAAAACTAAAACATGGAGACTAAAATTTTTGAAATTCAAATGAAAAAATGGCATAGAGCCTATTAATTCTTTATTTTTATAGATATACCATATTAATACAATTGATTTTTAAAGATTATTAAGTTTATTAGATCTAGAACCTAACTATTTTACATTAGCTATATACATAAATAGGTCCTACTTTGGCAATGTTGCAATTTGTTTTGCAATATCATTTTGACAGTATATTTTAACTTTAAATGAATATAAGAGATAAAAAAGCTAATTTTTTTTATTTGTTAGCTAATTCTGAGTTAGTTTGGACACTATAGGCACTTAAAATCACTTATTACCTACAGTAGATAACAATGCCTAATCCCAAAGGGCACTGTACCAAAGACATTGGTTGGGTTCATGTGATACCACAGAAACTTCTTAATGTGGCTATTAAAAAGAGCATCAGAAGTGCCATGCATGTATAGAAATTTTTACTTAGTATTTGCATATATACCTTTAATATTACGCCACACTTATAGACATGGCAGCTGTGTCTATAATTTGAAAGCTTATAGGTACAGCAGCCGTGTCTCTAATGTTGACTAGGACCACACTTATAGACATGGCCACCGTGCCTAAAATGTAAAAGCTTATAGGCACGGTGGCCATGTTTTTAATGTTGACTAGGACCATACTTAAAGACACGGCCGCTATGTCTGTAATATTGGAGCTTATAGACATGGCAGCCATGTCCCTAAAATAGAAAGCTCCCACACTGGAGACACAATGGTCGTGTCAATGGGAGCCTGCATGGCGGCCATGTCTATAAGTACTCCATTAATATCATTAGTATCTAATCTAATAATCATTAATAATACCATTATTATAATGGTAGCATCCTAATAGTTTTCAAAATGCAAATGATGCACTTTGTAGATTGTAAAACTAGAAAATCTATATTAGATTCAAAAAGATTGTCCATCCTTTTTTTAACATTTTTCCTAGAGTCTAAGCTAGGTTTATTTTTTGGATAGGCACAGGATGCAAAATTGCATCATGTTCTTAATTTTAAGATGCAATTTCAGGGTTTGGGATGCAATTTTTTTAAAGTCCTATTTTAAGAGGTCTTATATTATGAAAAAAAATCAAGATACAAAATCGCATCCTTTATTGAATTTTAGGATGCAATTCTCAAAGTCAAGATGCTATAATATCTCTATCGCATAAAAAATAAACCCAGAGTCTAAGGCTTTAAGACTAAATGTCGAATAATAGCACAAATTTGAATTCTATATAATATAACAATGGCACAAATATGAAAATTGAAACAATATTATAAAATAAACTGCAACATTGTCCCTATAAGGCAAATAAGGGCCTAATGTTATCTATTTATGATTATACAGTTGCACTTCAATTTTAAAATATATTATATTTGCACTAGCTATTGCAAACTAAAAATGCAATGTCCAATGATATATGGCAGATATACAAAATAAAATAACTAATTAGACACTGCATCTTTCAACCAGACATAGCTACAGTCAACTGCATACCTGCAGCTATCTAGCTAAGGTCTGTGAACACAAATGGCTACTTAGTCCTAAAAAGCTAAGACTGCAACACCCACTCCAAATTTACCCAGCTCACATTGATACCCAATCTCAGCTGGGTGGGCTGAAGTAATGTAGAATTAAGTGCTTTGCCCAAAGGCACAAATTGTGTCCAAGAGCTGGAGCTCGAACCCACGACCGTCTGGTCACTTGCCACTTGGCTACAACTCCTTAGGCTAGACAAAACATTTTTACAAAATCATCTAGCCATCGATAAGAATTGCAATTATCACAGAAAAAAATTAGCAGCAAATCAATCTATGGGAATAAATACATGCAACTAGGGACATATACAAGCAAAGACAAGACCTGGTTTATAAATTAGGAAGAGAAAAACTCACCTCATTAAATTACCTAGTTCTTTTGTACTTAGCGTCATTGTCTGAGCGAAGCGATGGTAAAATGTTAACGAATGAGGTGCTGCGTAGTAAAAATAATTTCTGATAAGTCTAAGTTTATATAACAGTCTAAGTTTATATAACAGAGGCTAAATCTAAATGGGATCAAGTAGAAGGGTTGGCTAGTGCGGTAGGGGGGTTTAGTTTAAAAAAAAACAAAAGGTGGTCGGTTGGTTGGATATTTCCGAGAAGTCGGGATTCGAAAATTCGCTGCCGAATTAACAAATGTCGAACTATAACAAATTTCTATTTGGGGAGCTCCGTCTGCCAGGTTCCGCGATACCTGGGGGGAGGGTAGTTGTTGTCGTAGCCGAAACATTTGAAAAGGCCCGAGCGTTCAGAAGCGTCGTTTGCGTAGCGATGGTGATTCAAATGGCTGGATAGACTCCGAATTTCCGCGTCAGGTAAATTTAGGCGTAGATTTGCTGAGTTGACTACTTGTATCAGTAGTATGTAGACTGCCACCAGTCCGTTATTAAAGTCGGACAACTTGAGCTAAGTATCAGAGCTAGCGTGAGTCTGTACTCAAATAAATTCGCTCCACACGAGAGCTGGTAGACACCAAAAGGCTAAATTTCTTTATCCAATAATAAAATAGGCAAAAGCCAAGTAATTCGTTTTATTCTCTTCCAGACATGCGGTACAACACTGCGCTAAAAGACAGCTTCAACTTCAAACGAAACTTTCGACAAGCACCAGGGATACGTCCAAACAGAGACGCACAAACGAGGGTAACAACAAAGAACCGCTCAACTACAAACTCAAAACACCAAAAAGAGGAGGAGGCGGTACGGAGGACGAGTCTAAAATGGCTCGCGCCGGGAAAACCTTTTATAAGGCGAGCAAAATTACAACACATCATGGCGATACAGATTGGCGTCTCCAGGGAGCATGGAGGGGACCACCCCGCGGGACCAACACAACCACGCCGGGACACAACCCAGGACCCCGCAGCAGCACCCGCAGCCCCGCACATGAAAACCCGAACAAACAGCAACAGGCACACCAGGGACCCCTCCCGGGGGTGCGCCAACGGGACGCGCGCCACGCACCGGGAGCCCGGACCGGGAACACCACCGGGAAACCCACCCGGGGCACCGGCCGGGGGCGGAACCCACACCAGGGACCCACAGCCCGCACACACCCACACGGGACACACGCGCAGACACCACACACGGGACCCAACAACAAACCCGGCAGCAGCGCAAACAAACAAACCAGCCAAACCAACGAACAAACAACAAAACAACACACAGGGGTAGCCCACCTACCACACTAGCTAGCTCAGACAAAATTTTGACGTTCGAAATTGCACTAATTTCCGCGAAATAACAAAACTGATTTTAACAACTTTTAGCTAATTATTGGAAGTCTGCGGCTGCAGCTGGTTTACTCAAGTTCAGTAAGAGGGTAGTTTATCGGCAGCGGAGTTATTTATTCGCGATTTTGCCTGAATGACATGTCAAAAAGGTCTGTTTAAGCTGTTATTTGTTTCTTTATTCATAGCCTTTATTTGTCACTTTAGTGAAGTATTTATATAGTACGAGTATTTCCTTAATAACTTATTTATCCTCTAACATTTATGAGTTCAATGTCTTTCCGGTTACGATTGCTGCCACCAGAGAGAGTGTGTGTACGACTGATTTTTTCCGCTCGACGCAGCCTAACCTAAGGGGGAAGAGGGGGAAGATAAATTCTGGTCTGCTTAGACTCGACTTGGCGTCTTAGATTGAACCTTGAGTCCTAAGACTCCAGAATTAACCCGAATGTTATAGGGAATTGACGGTTAAGGTCACTTCTGAATAGTTTCAGACCAAAAAGTGGCCACATTTAATATAGTCTGCCACATCCACAATGGCCGCCATCTCGACGCCGTTGCCATGACTCCCTCTCTCCAATTGGCCGCCTGCTAATGACGCGCATATGAGAAAATGAGATGACGCCTAGATACATGAGAAAATGATATGAGGTGACGCAATTTGGAGGGGAGGAGGCTGGATGTGATAATTAGGGGCGAAGATTAGAGGCAAAATTGAAGACAAAAGGGATACGGGGAGAAAAATAGAAAAGTAAACATTAGAAAGGCCGACAAAAAGGAGAACAATGGCAGAGCAATTAGCAGGAAAACCTTGGAAAAGTAAACAGAAAAGGAGAGCCATGGAAACGGAGGTGGGTGAGGGAATATGAGAAAGGGGTTGGGGTCTTTGCGTAGACCTAAGAAAACAGGTTGCTAGGGAGGAGTAGAATCAGGGGTTTAGCGCCGATTAAGATAAGCAGACGCGAAGGAAATACTAATAGTAGGTCGGCAAAGGGCAAAGAAGGAAGAATAGGGATCAGAACAGGGGAAAAGCGCACGGAGGGCTCCAGATTGGTCGCCCCCAGGCTAGTTGGAGACGGAGCTGGGCAGTCCGAGGGTGGATGTAGTCAGAGGGTAGGCTGGGAGAGAATCAGAGCCTCAATCCCCACCTGGACGCCCTGCATGTCACCGGGTCCAAGGAAAGTCCGCGGAATCGGAAAAATTCCGTGACCTCAACCGCGCCCAGATCCCGCGGTTACATCAACTGCTAATAATATAATTACAGTATCAGGGAGAAGATTTAGAATAGTGCAAGAAAAATAAGACTAAACTGCTAGAAATCGCATTAAAGCGTAGCAAAGGCTCCGACTGTGCTTTAGACTGCACATCTGGTCAAAAGTTTGGGTGTCCAAATTTGTATTTTTATGCTGCTTTAAATATTGTAATGATTTCTTTACAATGGTTTCAAAAAGATATAAAACTATTACCTTTAAGTTCATAAAAACATGTGGGGGGTTTCAATCGGAGGAAACCAAATTTTTGTCGCATAGTATTGTTACGCAGTCAGAAAACCTTAAAAAAATTTCCTGTGGCGTTTTATATATGTTTCTCGTATTTTGGAATTAAAAATTTTATATTTCCAATGTGGAAACACTAAAACTACACACAGGCGTTTGATAAATAAAAGTTAAATAAAAATTTTGGGAAATGGAGAGTTTTTAATCATGTCTGCAAAGTGATAGTTTCAAAGCCAAAAAATTAATTGGGCGTTGGGAAAAAAATAAAAAGACCATGGCCATAATCGATGGATACACACTAGGAGCCTAGACGCTAGTATGCGCGCTTGGCAAAAAGAGAGCAAAGTATTCGCTTAATGTAAAAAAAGAATAGAAGAAAAATGTAATCAGAAAATTGACGCACATAAAGCTAAACTGAGTTCAGAAAAGATCGAATAACGCAGCAGTTCAAACAGAATAAATAATAAAAACAAAAAAAGCAAATTTTATGTGGCAAAAATTTTCACTCGGATCACGAAAAGAATTTGCGGTTGTAAAAAAATATTTTTTAAAAGTAAAGATCAGGTTTTTAATTAGGAGTACGCTTGGTGATTTGAACCAAAAGCAAGTTTAATTATAAACAAAGTTTTTATAACATTCGTATGAACGTCAGCTCAGAACGTGTATCAAAAGAAACATCAACTTTAGTGCCCTTTTATCGATCGTTAGTTATCATGATTACGTTCGTATTGTTATTTTTTTAGAGTTTTCAATATTTGTTAAAATCTCAATACATTTTTAAAAAAAATTATTTGTACTGATGGAGCCGCAGCTGCTGCACTCTGTAAAACGAAGTTCAAGAACTTCACCCTTAGACGGTTTTAGAGTCACAATCTCAACACGTCTAGGTTCAACTCAAGGCAGGAAAGTTAGACGCTTCTCCAGCGTCGAGGTGTAGCAAGGAATCTGCCTCGCGTTGCACCGGTCGCACACGTCGCCGACAAGGCTGGGCAGCACAGACGCCAACTCGTGTACGGCAAAATCAAACTCTTCGTTTTGCAGCAGCTTCAATAGTGAGTGCATGAAACAAAATCCATCGTGCACCTCTCGGAAGCATGTGTTGCCTTTGATGACTGAGTAAAGGTAGAGACAGTCTTGATGCCGGCCGATGTTCTCCTGCAGTACCTGCTCGGGCAAAAATCGCTCAAATGGTATGTCTCGACCGGCGTCAACAATGAAAATCTTCGGCTTGCCTTGAAGCATTAAGCTTTGCCTGAACTGGTTGAAAACTTTCTCCAGCTCAATGCGCTCGCCATCGGGGTCAATTACGCGTCCGTGCTCACCGTAGGCCATGATGTACAAGAGGAACGAGTCCGAGTTGGCGTAGGCATAACGGCTTGCAACGGTTGTTGCCAGATTGTAGTATAGATTCCTTGAAATGTTAGGTAGCACGAAAAAATCGAAGCGAAGCTCATTTAGGCATTGAATTAGAGATCTTGTGTGCTCATCCAATTCCCAGTGCCAATTATGAGCGCCCGCATTTGGCGGGATTGTGGGCCGGCAAACTATGAGTGCGAAACCACGGAATTGCCGGTCCATACGATAAAATTCGTCTCCGCCTCCGCCTCCGCCTCCGCCTCCGCCTCCGTCTCCGCCTCCGCCTCCGTCTCCGCCTCCGCCTCCGCCTCCGCCTCCGCCCCCGTCTCCGCCTCCGCCTCCGCCTCCGCCTCCGTCTCCGCCTCCGCCTCCGCCTCCGCCTCCGCCCCCGTCTCCGCCTCCGCCTCCGCCTCCGCCTTCGCTTCGACTTCCGCCACCGCTTTCTCCCTCGCCTGCTTCACCACGATCACCGCTACTTCCAGAAGAGCTGCCCGCAGTTCCGCTGCCACCTCCGCTGCCGCTACCTGACGGCGGATTGTTGGCAGTAACTTCTGGCTCATTTGTTGCTCCAGGGATTTCTCTCATACTGAAACATTAGACAAAAAGTACGACGTCTTAGTGCAATTAGACGTTAAGTTCTAGTGGCAATTGTGAAAAATGAAGAAAACAAGAATTTCTCACAGCTGCTGGATTCGCTCAGCAGTGTCCTCGTGACCGCACAGCTTCGCCCATTCCAAAGCAGTCAACTTGCGACGCCCAGTGCTCTTGTGGTTCCAGTCCTCGATGCTGTTGAGTTTTTGTGACAGCACCTCGACGACGCCAGTGTGGCCGCAGCGCGCGGCCCAGATAAGCGGAGTGCTGCCGGAGTGATCTGGGAGCCTTGCGTTCGCGCCTAGCTCCAACAGCTTGCTAACCGTGTCCTCGAAACCTTGCTTTGCAGCATGCGTCAGTGCGGTTGTCTCCGTCAAGTCCTAGGAATGTAAAGTCATATGGAGCATGTGTGCAAATACGCCAAGCTCCTTAGATTAAGTCGGTGCAGAAACAAACGCACAGCAGTAAAAGTTTACCTGGTGATCAATGTTAGCCTTCATCCTAACCAACTGCTCGAGAGCATTGGTCCTATTGTTTTTTGCTGCCAAAATAATCGCAGTTTGTCCAAGGTGGTTAGTTGAGTTGACCTCGGACTGCAGAGCAGCTTTGTCCTCATCATCATGGAATATTTGATCAAATGCCGTCAGTACGAGTACAGGCTCGGATCCTTGGGCCGCAGCGTTCGAGAGGGCTGTTTCGCCCATTACGTCTCGAGTTGAGTATACAGATGGTGCCGTTTTAGCGCTTTCCAAAACTCGACTGACCAAGTCAATTTGACCTCTTTTAACTGCGATGGCTAGCAACGATTGTTCCAATGGTCCATACCTTTGTGAGACAAAGTCAGCATTTTCACATTGATCCACTTGCTTTTCAATGAGTTCCTTCAAACGTTGATCGTCCCAGTCTTCTGGCAGTTCAGATCTGAATGGAAATTTCACAGAAAGTGTATTTAGGATCCTGACATAAAGCTGCTACAACAGCGGTAAACTTACCTGGGGTCTGGCTTCTTAGGCGCTGGCCTCAAATAGCATTTCTTTGACAATGTAGAAATCGATTCTGGTAATGATTTTATCAAATGATTCTTCTGTTTAATCAACGGCTTGAAATTTAGGCGTTGATTAACTTCGGACACAACTTGTTCAACATCCGTACAGCTGAACTTCTCGTCTTCTAAAACGTCGCACAATGTTGCTGCGAACGACGATTCCTCTGTTTCCTCAGTGAAGCTAACCAGAAAGTCTTCGTCTCTGACCCGCACCGGTGATTCATCCAAATAGTCGGCTGAGGCTCGAGCGGCAGCTGTCCGGGCCGCTTGAATGAAGAAGAGTTTCGGATTGCCCGCCATGCCCGGACACTGGCCGGGTCGGAATCTGGCGATCAGGTCTCTGATTTCTATATCCTCGTCATCAACGCTCGAGTAAAGCTGGCCGTTGGATCCGTGAGCGAGAATGATGCAAACGAAGCATCTCGAGTCGGCCAGCTCTTCGCTGCTAGCGATTTCGCCAATTAAGTTCCAGGGATTTTTGTGGATGATGTCGGTTGGCGGCTGGACAGTGAAGCTGAAGTCTTCGAACACACTCCTGAGACGAGCTATGAGACTTTGATTGTCACTTTTTTGCATGTTGATAATCAAGCAGAATCCTTGGCTTTGACTTTTGGATTCATATTTTCTAAAAAATGGTTAAAAACGAGAAAATGCGAGAATTGCATTCAGATTTCATTTAAAAAGGGTAAAAAGTGACCTACTCAGTCGCCAAAAACTCGTGGTGCATCAAAAGTTCAGCCGATTTTCTCTCTTTACGCTGCTTTTTGACGCAACTTCGATAAAAATCGTTTAGTTGACAGGAACAGGAATCAGGCAACTCGGGCGCACCGCTTTCACTTAGAGTTCTCGACAGATATTTCAGAATTTTGATTTGGCTGAAGGGTTTTGACCCAGTGGCCATTTGGTAAACTGTGCAGCCAAATGCCCAAATGTCGGATTCTCGGCTATAAGGAATTTTTTGGTTCTCATCGCAACCAAGCAACTCTGGAGCCATAAAATGAAAAGTGCCTTTGGCACTAGAAGCAGAGTGATGACTAACTGATTGCTCTAGGCTTATTGAGAAGCCAAAATCGATTAACTTGATCCTGTTTGAGTCGCGAAGAACAAAAATGTTGTTGCAGTTTATGTCGCGGTGAATTATTGGCGAATCCCGACTGTGCATGTAAAATAATGCGCTACAGATCTGGAATATAAAGTAACATTACCTAGTAAGAATGCTAATAAATGGAACTTTTTAAACAAACGGCTTACTTGCAAACAGAAATCGCGAATAGCGTTTTCTTCCAAGGGCTTTTCGTTGATAAAACTTTCCAGAGTGATGCCGTCCAGCGGTTCCATGAAGATCGCGACAGTGTCTGGCTCTGGCTGTGCCATGTAAAAAAAATCAACAATGTTTTCGTGCTTCAGCTTGCACAAGTTCTTCTCACTTTCAATAGTTGCATGGATTTCTCTTTGCATTCTGTCCACAGTTTCGCCGAGTTGAACAGGCATTTTTATCGTCTTCAAGACGCACCTGATGCCTTTGTCGGTAACGACCTCTTTGACTTCAGCGAGACCTGCTCTGCTTAAAAGGCGCACATCGTTCCAAGTTTCGTTGTATGGACAACTGTAAATTCAGTGGAATGGTATATTAAAACCGTATAATTTTTCTGTAAAATAAGCATTCGAGTTCATTGGTAACCAGGTTATGAAATATTCAAACTTTAATGAGTTTTTCCTAAGACAAATTGAAAAATACCGAAGTAGTAGCTCACCTTAAGTCGGAAAATTCACCCTCTAAAATGGCCAAAGAGTTTCATTTGTTGCATGCGCTAAAAGA
Organism: Macrostomum cliftonense; assembly: GCA_950096795.1. Lineage (NCBI taxonomy): Eukaryota > Metazoa > Platyhelminthes > Macrostomidae > Macrostomum > Macrostomum cliftonense. The sequence continues at coordinate 1,024,927 of CATNEM010000145.1, forward strand.
CTTTGAGTACGAAACTTTAAAGAAATGTTTTCACGTACCTTGCTTTAGAAACTGATGCTGCAGTAATTTATCAGCTGACAGTCTGTCTTTTCTCGACATTTTCACACATCCTTGATAGAACTGTTTCATCTCGTTAGAAAAAGTTTCTGGCATTGGCGGAGCTCCAGCCTCTTTGATTCGATTGACAATGGAAAGCATGTTTTTACAATCCGAGAACGGTCGCTGCTCGGTCGCCATCTCGAATACCACGCAGCCAAAAGCCCAGATGTCTGAGCCGCAACTGTACAGGCACGATGCCTCCTCATCCGTGTACTCCTCCAGAAACATCTCCGGCGCCATGTAGTTTGGATGGCCCCTTGGACAGTTCGATTCTTGATGGGTTACCGCATCCAATAGCTGAATAGACAGGCCCAAATCGATCAGCTTAACTGAGTTGTCCTCTCGAATCATTATGGTCTTGCTGCAGATGTTGCGGTGGATGATGGGCTCTCGAAAGCCGTGGAGGTACTTTAAGGCTTCGCAAATCTAATGCGATTAAAAATTGTTTTAGAACGGATTAATGATCAAATTCGAACCAAAATGTTGCGCGGAAATTCTTATGGTGCGTGAAGTAAATTCATTTTTTAATTTTTTCTCAAATTAGGTTTTCAAAATTTCGCGCAAAACATTTCGAAACATTTAGAAAGACATTTAAGACGCTGTTGCTTGTACTCTGTATGCTAGTTTACCTTCAGACAGCAAAACTGGGGACTGTTAAAGAGAGTTTGTCAGGAAAAATGCTTACCTGTCTAGAATAGTGCCGAATCTTTTCTTCATTAAAAGCGCCATTTTGTTTCAATTTGTTCTCCAAAGTATTTCCAAGGATGCGCTTCATGACAGCTGCAACAGCCCAGTCCTCCTTCAGTATCTTGATCTCTAAGAATCGAACCAAATTTTTGTGCTTAATTTGCAGTAGATATTCATATTTCTTCACCAGCTTGTCAAGTTCCTCGTGATCGATGCCTTCGTTTAACTGCTTTGGCAGTTTAATTAGCTTCACGCAACTTTCGGAACCCCTGGCGCCTGCAGACGCCGTGCCAAGTTGGTAAACGCTCGCATATTCGCCTCGACCGATTTCTTCTCCGATGTCAATTGATTGCACTGGGCTGTAAAAAATGCACCGATAATTAATTGATTAATTTTAGTCCTTTTTCATCATTGACAGTTTGGAAGCTACGAGTTAAGTATTTTATCATATCAGATACCTTGGAAACCATGATTAACTACACGCTATCTGATTACCAGGCTAATTTCATGTCCTACAGTATTTCACACTGCGTTTTAGGTTGAACTTTTAAGAACAGGACCAGTGAAGGTTGTCTCAATCGGCAGATTGAAAATACTGAATGACTGACTTTTAAGTCGATTTCCGTCAACCATTTTTGGGACACAAGTCTCAAAGTTAGAATAAATAGCGAACGTCTTACCTCATTTCGAAACCCGTGAGTTGATTAGTATTATTGTCTTAATAGTCACTGACAAATTCTAGTTGGTAATTGCTTAAGTATTACTTGGAAAGATGCAGTCAGAGGCCTTTTTATGGCAAATTCATTTTACGAAACAATTGCGTTTAAATTTGTCGACAAGTATTTTGTATACTAAACGTCAGTGGCTGGTTTACAGGGTGGTTAGAAATGCAAACTCTAACTGGCAAAACAGGGTAAGAGATTTTCCGCCAACTGGTTGCTATGAGCGTACTGGACTAAAGACGATAATAAGCAAGTTCCAAAGAGTTCAATAAAAAAAACTAAACGCTCACATTCTGCTGGGACTCTGTTTGAAAATTGCTGCACAAATTTTTGTGTCGTACTGTTTCTGACGATTGCTAAACCTTTCTACTATGCTTATTGAGCTTGTGCTAAGCAAATTGACGCCCAGAGTGTCTTCAAAACTGACGTGTACGAACGTATTTCATTCTCCCCCATTGCACTAAAAAAGACTGTACAATATTGTACCGTGTCAAATGTACAGCACTTGTTAAGAGGGGCAAAAGAATGGAAAGCATTGGAGAGGTGGATAGAGTTTTCAGTACCTAGTTTAGGGGGGCAGAGTTTTCATTTGAAGCCTGCCCCATAAGAGTGTGCAGACTAACAAAATTTAGCTAAAAGCACTCTTGCCAATAAAAAAATTGAACCTACGTAGAACCTATGCAGAACATTCAAGCAAATTGAATTATCTAAGTTAACAAACACAAAAGTCAACTGCTGAAGAATCTATCGTAGAAATGGTCCGGGAGCTTCTGTCAAGAAGCAACCGCACTGAAACCTACGCCGAAGCGGTTGGCGGCACTGAAACAGAACAGCAGGCAGTGAAGCAGATCCGCCTGCCCTGGCACCTCATCGAACCGGCAGGGCGCGAAAAATTGGAGACTCTGAGAAAAATTTGCGACGAGGAGAACAAGAAGCTGTGCGCATTGAATCATAAAAATGTGATCAAATTCAAGAGTATCTATCTGGACTATGAGACCTGCTGCGTGATGGTGCACATGACACTGCTGTCCTCCACTGCTGTCACAATGGAGAGGCACATACCAGAAGGAGGCTTGTCCGAGAGCAGGATTCGCAATCTGACTAGACAGGTTGGAATTATTTTAATTTAATTTAGCGCATGCATCAAGCTATGTTTCAAAAACTTGTACAATTATTAATAAAACATCCCTAAAATGCAGATGTGCGATGCCCTCTCTTACCTGCACGGTTTCGAGACCCCCATAGTTCATCGAAACATCAATTGCAAGACCGTTTTGGTGTGCCCGGGCGACCATGTCGTTCTGATCAATTTTGGTCTGGCCATTCAGCTGTTGGAACCGGTCACGGAGCACCCGTCAACCGGGGAGAGAGGCGATCCGCACTTCATGGCGCCGGAGATGTTCCTGTGCGAAGAGACAGAGGAAGCTCCGTACAGCTCTCGCTCAGACATCTGGGCGTTCGGCTGCGTGATCTACCAGATGCTGGTTGGCAAACGGCCCCACTGGGAGTGCAGGAATATGCTAGCTATTGTTCGTAAAGTTCAAAGGCAAAGAGCTCCTCAATTGCCGGATAATTGCTCCGAGGAGCTTAGAAACTTCTACGAATGCTGCACAAAGAAGACAGCCAGTGAGCGCACGGTTGCTAAGGAATTAATGAAGCATCCGTTCATTCCTCAGACGGGTAAGAGTGAAATTTTCACTTATAGCGTAATTTTTCCGTTCATAAATGGAGACAGATAGTATTGTTTAGAACTACTTAAAATTAATTTCGTGATCCCATTAAGTTTCATAATAAAAATGAATGCAACTTTTTAATAGAACAAAAATACTTCAGAGGACCCAAGCCGAGGAAGCGCATCATGCGTGACGCCCGCCTTTGAATCGCAAGATCAAGGCAAGCATCGAATTCAGACTGATGGGGGTCACTCGCGAACAAAAATCGACAGCGATAGGCAAGAAGTCTCGTAAGCTCGATCAGTACACTGTATTTGAATGCATGGTATTTAAATATATATCAGAAAATTGATTAAAAATGAATTTTAAATGCAGAACAACGTCCAAAGAGCCAGCAAGCGATACGTACCCTGCAACAGCTTCGATCCCTGGCCTCTGTTTGATTATAAGCATTGACACCTATAATGACAGCTCGAAATCGAAGCAACAAAATGAAGTTAAAAATATCAAAGACACTTTTATCAATATCGGCTTTAAAGTCCATCAGTGCGCCGCCAATACGAAAGATGTTGATTTCTGGCATGCCATCAACGACATTGTCAGGGCTGAAGAGCTTAATAGTGTGGGCAGTTTCGTCTGCTTCATACTCGGAAACGGTACCGGAGGAAGCTTCTTTGCGAGCGATGGCAAAGAAATTGAGGTCAGGGACGTGGTAGCCAGATTCCGAGCCAGCCGGTGCTCCGGTCTAAAAGACAAACCGAAGATATTTTTCATTCAAACTGAGAAGCAGCCAGACAGTTTGCAGGCCAGCTCTCTTGAAGAGACGTCCTTTTGGCTCCATGAGAAGGATGAATTTCTCCTCTGCAGTGCCGGCTCGCGTGCCAGCAACGGCGGCTCACTGGCTGATACTGTGTGCGCAGTCATCAAGGACCCCAAATTTAGCAAGCAGCACATCGAGTTGATGGTGGCCGAGGTCAACAAAAGACTGGGCTTGTCCGAAATCAAAACAAGAACTGAAAAATTCGGTATCGAAGCATCCTCGGTCTCAAGCTTGACTAAAAATTTCTTCTTAAAGCGGCCGGATTTTGAGGACAATATGTAAGTCTTTCGTTAACCTTGTCTTAGCATCCACATTTCAGCATGACAATTTCTCTAAGCAGATAGTCATACATGCTTTGTATTTTCAATTATAAAAACAGATCAGAGTATCCGGAAAAGTGGTCGAACAAGCAGCTGTCGGACCAATGCAACTCTGTGGAGGATCCTGTCAAGACCTTCGGTCCAAAGAAGCAGACTCTGTTGATGATTGCATCAGTAAGAGGCAGAGATGACCTCGTAGGGTCACTGCTCCAGAAAAATTTGGAACCGTCAATCGTTTTTGTCCAGGACGTACAGGGTCGAACTGCCCTTTCGTGGGCTGCCATCAATGGACACAAGGACGTTCTGAGAGAATTTCAGACTGCTTTTAGCGCAAATTATGACGCTCTGAAATCAGGAGTCAACCTAGCAGACAATATCAATCAGACTCCATTGATTTTAGCCGCTAAGAATGACAAAACTAACGTCCTGGAGCAGCTGGTTGAAATGGGTGCCAATATTGACGGTCAGGTAATAGTGCTTTCTAAATTCTCTAGAACTAAGAGCAGCTGAAATTTCTGCTAGACTATTTTCTAACAATGATTTATGACATGCACAATCCCGTGTCGTAGGATGCGATGAAATACTCGGCGTTAATGCACGCCGCCAAGCTGGGATTTGAGGCTACTGTGCGCAAGCTGTGCGATCTTGGTGCCAATCCAATGCTTAAGGACTTTAACGGAAATACCGCCTTCATATGGGCTGCTCGATGTGGTAAACTACGTGTCCTTAAAGTGCTCAGAAAAGCTCTAGCAGATTTAAGCCAATTTAGCGTCAAAGGAGAGCGAAATTTGACTGCACTCGAGTGGGCCAAATTCTCCGGCCATAAAAATTGTCAACAATTTATTGATAGAATGTAAGTACCTTGTCAAAATAAAAATGATTGTTTAACCATTTACAGAAACCACTGATTATTTGCAACTTGAATAGTTCTCTATTTGACTTTTATGTAGACTCAAAGCACCGAGAAGCGAAGGAGACGGAGATCCAGTTAACGTTGCAAGCGACAGCGGCTGCGGAGACCAGCCCAGTGATGAGGATAATGCACATCCTAGGCGTCAGTATGACAATGGAAATGATTTACATGGCGAACGCAGGGGTGGCGGAGGAGGCGGGCCTAATAACCCGGGTCCATTTGCATACTATTCGATGCGAAGACCACGCCGAGCCATCATAGTTGAAATTTTGGACTTTACACAATCAACTACACCTAGTCTGCCGCAAAGACAACCAGCAGATAACCAACAGTTGATTCGGTGTTTCAATCAGCTCGGATTTGATATTCTGTTCTTGCGGAACATTACTAGCAATGCATTCTACAATCTCTTAGAATATGACCGTGACCAGGCAGACTATGAAAATGAGGACGCGTTCCTACTGTGCATCCTGTCTCACGGGGAACAAGGCTATGTTTACGGCGCTGACGGTTCTCGCGTCTTACTGAAAAAAGTATATCAACAGTTCAGAATGTGTGCTGCTTTGCAGAATAAACCAAAGATATTCATTGTTCAATCAAGTAGAGGAAAAGCTCAACCAGGAGCTCTTGCTCGAAGTGTTGGCGATTTGAACAGTGGTCAGCACGAGGACTGCCTGTACATTCACAGCGTTGTCAAAGGAAACATGTGCCATGGCACCTACATTGATAAACTTTGCCACGTTATCCTTAACGTCTTTGACAATGAGCAGGATAATTTGGTCTCGGTGTTGCCCAGAGTGGCGAGGACAAGCCCAGAGAACTGCGTCGCCTGCTATCGATCTACGCTGATGAAGCTTTTGGAGCTGCCGCCTCTACGCTGATGCGGAATTAATTGAGTAACGATTTTTAACTTATTTTTCTATAGAGAATAAAAAACAGTAAAAGTCTGACAAAAAAATTACGGCATACAAGCGATTTTTGTTCTTGGAAAATGCTAATTAGCTATACCTAGAGCCTAATTTTATTTGTTTTATAATTTTTGCCTAAATACTTGCTGCAGTAATTAACTGAAAGTCCTCCTCGGGAATATTTGCCCACTACTATAATACTTATGTATTTTCACTACTTTTTCCGCACATAATCAAGTACTAAACTGATATCGCGTGACGAATTCTTTTTTCTGTGTTGTCAGTTAAGTTAATTTTCAAGTATTCCACCAAGCATGTTGTTTTAATACACAACCAAAAATCATTAATGTTATATGTAACGTATTTTTTCCCACTAGAAAATTCCCCTTTTCAAAATACATAGCTCTGTCTCTGCGACCATGCTATATTTATGATCATTGATTTTTCCTAAGCGATGAGTGAAGTTCAGGTATTTTATGCATACTTTGCCGCTGAATAATAATATCTAAATAGATTATATTTTTAACTGTAATTTGAAATATAGTAACCTGTAATAATTACTAATTAATCACTATTATATATTATTAGACATTTTTCTCAATCAAGTGAAACTTTTCTATAATTTTTTACGCTCTTTAGAATGTCTGAAATCAGTATTAGTAATCGGGGTAAGAGCTTTTGTTTAACTGTGGCAGCACAAATTGATTGTTTGCGCGCAAATAGTACCGCGGCTATGGTGCTGGGAACCCGAATTAACGATCTGTAGATTTTATTGCCATTAAAAAAGCAAAAAAACAACAAAGTACGCTGTCAGGGGGCGCCGGCGTCAGCCAGCAGGCAATCGACGAAACGCCGAGTTCGCGCTTGTCCTCGCCGGCAGGGGACCTGCAGCGTAAGCAGCAGCACCTCATGCACCGGCTCGGGGCAGTACGTACATCAGCAAATGCTTCTAACAACTCGTTTTATTTTCTTAATCAATGACTAGCTTACAATAAGCTTGTGCTACCTGTCCCTAAATCCAACAGCAACAAATCCCCAAATCCCAATCACCCATTGTTCCACTGCTAGTCGTTCATAGCAACGAGTGTATTTGTGCACGTGTGCACCGAAGTTCCGGTTTATATACTAACATAATATAATAATAGTAATAATAATAATTGATTACACCTGTCCCAATCGGGCCAGATGTGCAGCCAACAGCACAGCCGCAGCTATTGCACGGCGCTTCTGAAGACTGCGTACAGCTGTTCAGTCCATGGACTGGGGGGACGCCACACCCACTTTCAATTACCCCAGCTGATGCTGGTACCCATTTAACAGCTGGGTGAACTGAAGCAATGCAGAGTTAAGTGTCTTGCTAAAGGACACAAATTGTACCAGTGGAGTCGGGAATCGAACCCCCGACCTTCAAGTCGTGAGTCCAACGCTCTAACCACTAGGCTACAACCCCCCTGACTGACATGCATTAGCTACTGCACCGAATAAACTTTTACTTTTTACTCCGATAGTTCGGCTGCCAGCAAGTTGAATCAGAGTTTAGTGCGATGTAAAAATCTGTCCCGCTGAATTAGTGGCCGACTTAGTATTTACAAACTGATGTACTTGTATCGAAAAAATGTATGTAAATCTACAATTGTACGAGCTATGAGCAGTAACTAAGCTTAATAAGTATCTATGCAGGAACGATCGCTATTAAAAATTACAAAGGCGTGATTTTTATTCTGGGGCTGTTTGCAATTAAAATTACAAAATATGTTCATCGGTTGATTCTACTTAAATTTTAACCGGATCAGACATTTTTAACAGTCAACAGCTCAACAGGACATGCCTATAGGGCAAATTAAGAAAAGCCTATTGCAACAGAATAAAAGCGAAAGTAAATTAAAAGATATCGAAAATAAAAAGGCGTGCATTTTTTGTTCTTTTATCAATTTTTTCGGAGATGTACTTCTTGAACGAGTTTTTTAGCTAGTGGCTATGTATTTACATATGTCGGCGGTGATCGTCCACACGTCTCATTACACGTGTACAGTAGGCTGTGTCAACGCTGGTCAAAAGAATAATACTATATGCATGCTTTATGCAGTTCGGTATTGTAAATCATCACTAACTGCTTTTAACTTGTGTTCAGGACAGTTCAAAAGAAATTGGACTTAGTTTTCCGGTCACCTTTGTCAAAGTGGACGAAGTCAAATTGTTGTGAAATTTAGGGACAATGTGCCTAATAGCCACTGGAGATACTTTTTCCGTAAATTTTCTGATTTTACCTAAATTTTCTCTACTTTCAGACGATAGTTATCAATAAACAACCGACTCGTAGTGGCGAAGAGGTATCGATGCATTCAATCAGGGCAGATCTGGTGAAAGTTGGTGTTTCGTTGCTCCACAGAGCAGTTCGCCATTGGTAGACCGTTAAATCGTTGTTCAGCAGCGCTGGCTCTGGATTTGAAGCAGCAATTTCGTCCACAGCTGTACATTCCGATGTACAGTTGGCGAAACTTTCGGCCAATTAGGTAGGTAATCCAGTTAAACGCAGGATTTAAGTACATCAGAGAGTTCAGCATGAGAAGCATCTCGTCTATAGTGGTACTCTCCTTCACTAGATTCAAGTTAACCAGCGCCCGAGTCAATGTGTATGGCATTTCGCAGGCAAAGAAGATTAGGCTAGTTGAGATGAAGATGCTTATCACGGCCTTTGTCTTGGGGCCGCTCCGGCCTCCAACACTAGCGGTTGCCACGGAGCCGCTGAGCTGTTTACGCGTGCGCCCCATGCTGATAAGAATTGCTAACAGGGTAAACAACAGACAGCATACAACGACAATTCTGCTCACGAAAACAGTGAAAATTCGGTAGAAAACCTCAATTGAGTCATTGCGGAACAGACAGGCACCGGACCTAAGTGACCAGAATGAGCTGGCGACCCTGACACACGGTACAAAGCTGAGCGTCAGCAGTACAACCTGATAGATTGCAACATTCCGTTTGCGCAGCAAAATAGCTTGCTTGAGCGGTGCCAGAGTGATAACTAGCGAGTGAAAGCAGAGGCCCAGTCGGATGAAAGGACTGCCATGTAACAGCCAAAATGTGAAGCCGTAGTAAACGATGCAGGCCGCATGGTTGGAGTTCCTTCTGTAGTCGTAGACATTGAGAATGGCTCCCATCACATCTGGTGACAGATAATGCGTCACGGACTTGGCGGAAGTTAGCAGCAGATCAATGACGCAACAAGTCAACATGCTCAGCCTGACGGAGAATGGGAAACACTCCGGCCTTCTCAACAGTACGAGCAAGCAGGAGAAATTTCCCCAGGTTCCAAACAGCATCAACAGTGGAAATAGCCAGGAGAAAACAAATCTGTAGAATGGCTCATCCGCTCTTCCTCCCGCTGTGATGAATTGTGATGTTTCATTGGCCTGAAATTGATAAAGAAAAGCAGTTACAGTTTAGAAGCTTAATACACGAGGATCTGTAGAGGTACTGCTGAACTTTGCGCACTTTAGGAGATGAAATTCATTGAATACGAGGACAAACAAAGCCTATCCTAGCTTAGCTAAACACTTTTCTCTGAAAGCAAATACGTCTGACCACTTAAGCGTTCTTTCAGTTCTTAGTACGTCATTCAGTACCTATTGTACAGTTACTATTGATCTATACATTTCACAGAAAGCTAAACACAAATCATCGTGGAATACCGTTGCCGATGTTTTACCGAGATGTACTCTGATGTGTCTCACGTGACAATCAGACGTCACGGCATTATAACTTAACTCGCATTTCAGGCTAATTAACTTAACTTCACTGTAACCTTAACTATTAGATGATGTTGTTTTAAGCCACAAAAAACCAAGAAAGTTAAAAGCGAAAAACATTTACATTTAAGAACCTTAAAACTTCCAAATTGTCTTCGTATTCTCTGGGAGCACTTGTGTAAAATTCATGGATGACGTAACGTAATGAAAAGCAGTTTTGAGGTACAGAATGTCGCAGTATAGTCAATAAAAATCCTACTTTTGAATTGATTACTCACCATAGCTCTAAGCTCTTGGTAGACGAAATATTCTCAGAGGATTCAGATCCAAAAAAGTTGTTTCTTCCCAGAAAAGGATTGAAACTCGTCAAAAACCGATTCTTAAATCTGTTCAAACCGGATTTAACCAGTGCCAAAATTTCATCTTTTAGCCCATTGGCCGCCGTTTCTTCCATCTTCTGATGCTGACATGCAAATACTGCAACTGAAAGCATTTCCAAAGCTTCTATAAGTTTGGAGCTTTAGCTTCAGCGTTCCAACACCACTTTCAGGTGCTTGAGGAAGGCAAACATTGGTGGAATAGCATTCTGTCGACTGGTTTCTTCTCAACTATGTCAACAGAAGAAAGTTTTACCAGAACTTTTCAAACTTTCTATTGCCCTTCTTAAGAATGGTACCATATATTGCACTTTTAAATTTCCATTCTATGAAGCAACAGGGAGAACAAGAAACTTTCAGTCGTTTTAAGTACCTCAATACTTTGCTTGCATTTTGCTTTTTTGTGCTTCTTTTTTCTTAGCTTGATAAAGAAATACAGTGATACAGTGCTTTCAGTTCGCATGCGACAGCCAAGAAGTCTAGCCGCAGGAAAGTAGCGTTGCCACTCATACAACGTGCTCTCAGCTTCGTCACGAGATCCGTAAATTCCGATGGAAGAAAATTAAAGCAAATGTTTTCTTTTAGCAGCAGACTAAACTTCGAGGCTAGCTGAGTCGTATCTGTTAAGTTGCTCTCAGACTAGCTGCTTTGTCGTTAGCTGTTTGTGTTTTCGATTTACGAGAGTAAGAAATTCCAGGGCTGACTGAGTTGGTTCAACGGAAGAAACGCCAAAGATTTCAAGTATTCTTTTGCAGTCTTGGCGGCGGATTCGGGCAGACTGCTGATGACATGCAGCAAATCATCAAGCTCCTCTTTCCTTGTGCTCTCAGTGAACTCACTTTCCAGATACTTCGTAACTATGGATAATATCGAGAAGTACCCGTAATGAATATTAATAGACTCCCCGAATCAACTGCGCAGCGCAGTTAAACGGATGAAACTGGATCACATTTGTAGCAGTGTTGCTCAATAAGCTCTTGGAGTCGACTAACAAGCTGAAAATATTTTGGCATTAGGTCTGCAGTTCGTGAATGATGGTACTTTTTGAGTCGTGGTGTCCTTACTAAAGTACACGTTTGCATACCCAAGAAAAAAGTACCGCGTGCATACATCTTGACAGTTTGTGCTTGCCATCATTTTACAAAGCATCTTCACTGTTGCACCAGTTTTACATTATTATCCGACTTCCAGTTTTCATAGGGCGCCTCGTCGAGCATGTAGAAAAGCATCTTAATTTCAAAGTCTTGATCAAATGTAAGGACACTATCAGTGGGTACTTAACTCAATGCAGTGCTTTGTAAATGCCAATAAATCAAAAACACTGCATTATAACCGTTGAATTACTTGGAGTATAGCAGAAGTCATACTGATCTCCTGCTGATATTTTTACACAGCTTTTTGTTTAATCAGCCCGTCTATGCATTGACTATGACTAAGAGTCTATTTCATTAAGTTTCAGTCAATTTCTGATGTTGTCATAGAGGTATTAGCACGTACTTTTTGGTGGACATTAGTCCACTTTTTATTAATCGCAGCAGGACTCTATCAACTAATTGTCTTCGGCATACAGCGCTTCCCTGCCATTGTATTGCAGTAATGAATTCACAGTTTGCAGAGTTTGCACCGGCAATACGCTCGTATTGGACTTGGTTGGGGCATGCGACTACAACCTCCAAGTACTGAGTTTTATTCTCAATAAATAAAATGATTGTAGAGTTAGCAGGGGGCTTTCGGTCAGTTCTAAATCTACGAGATCTCACAATCATACTACGTAGTAGCTGGTGGTAACAGTAAGCTTACAATGTTTTCAGTTGAATAAAAATAATAAGAACCAACCGCAGTTCTTGTTAAGTACGAGCATAATCCTTAGTACGAGCTACATTTTCGAAAGTTTTAAAACAGTGCAGAAGAATCTCAGTCTCTTATTTTTAAGAAAGCGAAATCTAAACAAGAAGGAAAATGAGTTTGATGGAAAATAAAGAAAACATTTCCTTCAAACTCATAAAATATGCGGCAATTTTATTCAGAAGAACGAACAGAATAATTCTAGGACACTTGGGATCGGCTTGGGTGCGCAGCCATCGAAAAATCGCTAAATCTGGTAGCGGTTGATTTTCTTTTTAGTTTGCCGCAGAGACAGCAATACATCCTCAAGTACTCGCGCCGGAACTTCTCTCCAATCAGGCAGGGGAGCCAGCTAAAAGCCGGACTCAAATACATTACACCATTCAGTAGGAGACTAATTTCCCCCACTTCGTTCGTCTTTTTGATTAGCTTAAGTTCGCCCAATGCTCTCAGTACATTGTAGGGCATCTCACAGACAAAGAAGATGACGCTGGTGGCGACGAAGATGCTGGTCACTGCCGCTGTTTGAGGTCCGGCGACGCGTGCACTACCGCTCGAGAACACGGAACCCTGCAAGTTGTTTCTGATGCGCCGAACACCTAGCAAAATGACCAGCAGTGTGACCAGAAGGCAGACAAATACAAGAATTCTGCCTATGAAGACAGTAAATATCCGGTACACGACCTCGATTGAATCTTCGCGGAAAAAACATTTGTTTGACTCGACTAGCCAATAGACACTAAACATCCGGATGCATGGGAAAAGGCTCAGCAGAAACAACACCAGCTGATAGATAGCTACATTCCTTTTGCACAGCAGGCTTGCATGCTTCAGAGGGGCCAGAGTCACTGCCAGCGAGTGAAAGCAGAGGCCAAGACGGAAAAACGGACTTCCATGAAGCAGCCAAATTGTGAATAAGTAGTACACAATGCACACTGCAAAGCTTGTAGTTTGTCTGTAATCATAGACGTTCAGAATGTTGCCCATGATGACGGGGGACAGGTAATGCGTGACGGATTTTACAGCCACCAACAGCAAGTCCACGAAGCAGCAGGTGAGCATGCTGAGACGCACAGAGAACGGAAAGCATTTGGGCCTTCTCAGCAGCACTAGCAGGCAGGAGGCATTTCCGTAGGTCCCGAAAGCCATCAGCAGGGGGAATAGCCAAGAGAACACGAGTCTGTTGAACCTCTCGAAGCCTCCCTCTGGCACTGAATCACCAAGTGTTTTGTTTTCCTAAAGATTAAGTTTAGAGATTGTTTGATTTCATTGAATTATTCACTAAAAGTCCCATTTTAAACTTACCATTTCGAAAATTTGTTGCCACTTTGATGTGTAGAAAAATTTGACTTTTCGTATTATTACCAATCTTGATGACCACCAAATAAATTCTGCGCCCATTTTTACGCTTATTGGCTAGTACCTATATGTCCAATCGCAAAATAAATTCATAACACCTTTTTCATAATTGAGTCCGCAACCTCAGCCAGCTATTTTGCATGAGTAATCATTTAAATAGTAGCTTCGTAAAGCAATGTTCTTGGTTTACAAATTCTCTTGACGGAAAGTTGTTTTATATCTAGCTAATTTTACTTGTCTATCGTATCCCCATAATTAATTGATTTAGTTACTGGCTCTTTTTATTTTGCCATGTCCTCGCTGCAAGCCACTCTCGTAGATGAGCTTTCATCACACATTCTGGGAAACATCCGCTGATGTAAACAGTGAATTTGTTTCCCAATAATTCATTGGCATTAATGTTACGGCTTTCAGATAATGAACCCTTCCATTTTTACACGCAAATCTCGAATTTTTTCACGTGAAGGAAGTTTGGCTAAATGATTTTGTACTCTGCTTTCGCTGAAACCAGTAGCTTCATTAGATAAATAATCCTGCTGAATAATTGATCTTACTTCGATTAGGGTGTTAATTCTCGGCCTATGAAAGTATGTAATCCTGATTTTGGAAGAGCATAAAGTTCCATCAGTGCTTTAAAGTTGGAATACACCCCAGCATAAATCTTCCCTATGATGGGCTTTAATGGAGTCATGTGCAACGTAAACTTGAATGACACGTCATTTTTTACGAACAACGTTTACATTATATTAAAAAATCACCAATTTTACATGTAAACTCACAAAATTACGGAATCGAGACTCCTGCCCATAAGCCAACAACAATATAGATATTTTCACGACCAAAATTGGAATTTTTCTCATTATTCTAGAAAAAAACACTTAAGTAGACGGTTTTGATGCAATATTTGCATGAATTTTCCTTTATCGCTTTCAGAGACACTTTTAATGCTGTTGCAGAATTTATTACAATACTAGCGTATTCTTCATATATTCATAGAACTCTAAGTTATTGACTCAATGTGACTAAACCGACCGATTCCGTTTTTTGAGTGGGACTTCGGACTCAATCTAAATTTTTTAATAACGCAGTGCCTTCTTGTATACTAAACAGCACGTTTAGCAGGGAATACCTGTAGAATTATGAATTGATAAGCTGAATACAATTGATGAGTTTCACTTTAGCAAACTCTTGAAGAGTTGTAAATAGCTACTGCCACTATTCTTGAGTGATTTCTTGAGTGACGTCTTGTCAGGCACTTCAAGCAGACACATTTTTGGCTTAAATTGCGGGTGTCTTCAATCTAGCATTTCGACGATTCTTTATTAATAGAAGACGAAAGCTACAATTGCGAACAGAAGTCTTGGTTAAAGTGCGATAGTCCAGCTAGTGTGTGCAGCGTATAAATTGGCGTATGTGACTGTGATTATTCCATGCTTGCCTCTATTTAGAAAACTGCTTTTGTCAGGCAATTGCTTCTGTAGGTACTACGGAACAATTCCAGAAAATTCTGAAGTGCCAAAGAAAATAAAAATCACACGTATTTAAGGTCAAACGAGCAGATCAAAGGAACAAAAGAGTAAGAAAAGAGGAAAATCAATTAAATTTATGGTTTCAGTTGATTGTAACGTTTTTTCAATTCACAGCCTTTCACATTAACCATCAATAACTAGCCATTTATCCAGCCTCAGTCAAAGTCTTTGTAGCCTAAATTGCAGCCAGACTCAAAACTTCACCCTGAGCACTTAAGCGTTCATCCGCAATGTACGAACTCGCCCTTCGGCCTGGTGAACGACGACAACAAATAAAGTACATCTTAGCATAATGCTGACGAAACTTTCGTCCAAGCAAGTAGGGCAGCCAATTCAACGCAGGATTAATGTACACGAAATGGTTGAACAAAATACCGGTTTGTTGTAGACCTTTGCCAGCCTCAACCAAATCTAGGTTGATCAGAGATCTTAAAACGCTGTACGGCATTTCGCAAACGAAGAATATCAAGCTGGTTGACACAAATATGCTAACTACGGTCCATGTCTGAGCACCGGTACGCGCTCCACCATTTGCACATCCAGCAAGTTGCTGACGACCACGTCTCAGGCTGACTACAATTACCAATAAAGTTGCCAAAAGACAGCAGACGACAAATATTCTGCCAATGAAAACCGTGAACATTCGGTAAAAAATCTCAATTGAGTCATTGCGGAACAAGCAAGCATCAGATTTTTTAGACCAAAAAGAGCTAGCTGTTCTCACACACGGTATGAAGCTGAGTAGCAACAGTGTCAGCTGATAGATGGTCACGTTGCGTTTCCGCAGAAGAACAGCTTGCTTGAGTGGCGCAAGGGTCACAGCCAGTGAGTGGAAGCACAGACTCAGCCGAATAAATGGGCTGCCATGAATCAACCAGAACGTGATGGTATAATACGCGACGCAAACGAAGTAGCTGGTGTTTTTTCGATAGTCATAGACCGATAAAATTCTACCCATAACTACTGGCGACAAGTAGTGCGTTATAGACTTGACTGCCACCATCAAAAAGTCTACACTGCAGCAGATGAGCATGCTTAATCGCACGGAGAAGGGAAAGCACTTGGGCTTTTTCAGCAGCACAACAAGACAGGAGAGATTTCCCCAGGCTCCGAATAGCATCAGCAGAGGGAAAAGCCATGAGAACACAAGCTGATGAAATCCTCGATACCATTCATCTTCCCAGTATGGTGCACTCGAATTTTTCTGCAAGGGAAATTTTGTCTGGTTGAAAATTTAACCTGACTTCGGTATTCGGATAGAGTTCAGGCAACGGTTGTCATATTTCAGTAGAAATGAATGAATTAAACTTGCACAAGGCTTCCGCTTGATGATGAAGATGATTTAAGAGCCTTGAGGGGCTTTTTATGTGCACGAAATAACTGGAAATGGGCATGAACTACCTATGAGTGCACTTGTCCAGCTAGATGGCTGTTGGAAACTTTTTCAATGTTGAGAACTCAGGGAAAACTAAAACAACATTAACATTCTATCAAAATTGATTGACATAAATGCTAGACCCAGTTTGAGTCAGTGTTAAACGGGTAAAAACACCACTACCTTACACCGTATTTGCACGATGTCAACAAGAGCCTAGCTCATATTATTTATCCTCTGTATGTGTGTTAACTCGTTGAGCCTCATAATAGCCACTGACAACCAATCAATTTATGGTAATTATCGACTCATTCTAAGCAAGCTCAAGAGTACTATAAAAGCTTCATTTACTTCGTTTATTTTGGCTTTTACCAACCATTTTTGTCAAGTGTAAAAATAATTGATGCAATTCGCTCTCAAAGGGACTATCAAGTTGACCTGCATTAACGAAGCTTTTTACCTAAATTAAAAATCTACCCAGTTGGCTCGTATTAGCCATTCTAAAATTAATTCTTTGATTCTAAACGGAGAAAGCAAACGAACTAGCAAAAAATAGTATTCAACAACTGATATTTAATCTAGACTTAAACGAGGTGTTACAAATGCTTACTGGCCTACCGTCAAGCTCTAGTAGCTGATCCTTGCTTGGTAATTCTGATTCAAAAAACAGAAAACTACACTTATATCTTGGATAAAGTTTTTGCCAAGCAGTGAATAATAAAATAATAATAACAGACGCTGACAGGTTAACCTGTAGCGCGGGTGCTGATCCAGGTGAAGACTGCACACCCGTTGCACCTGAAACACTCTCAGGCATGGTAGGCACCCCACTGCCAGCTCCATTTTTTATTTTGAACCTGCCTGGCGAACAGCGAATCTTCACTCACAAAGCCGCACAGTGACAGGGTAAGATGGGCCTGCTTCAGGATCAGTTATTACCCAGCATATGCTGGTGCCCAATCACAGCTGGGTGGACTGAAGCAATGCGGGATTAAGTGCCTTGCTGAAGGGCAAAAATTGTCACCTAGGGGCCGAGACTCCAACCCACGACCTTCTGGTCATAAGGCAGGCGCCCTAGCCTCTGGGCTACAACTCCACCTAGCAGTGGAGTGGATTTGTAGCATTGAATACCGGTAGCCTTATTATTGTGTTGAGACGCATAAAATTATTCAATAAAAGTCAGATTTTAATTTAAAAAACTCACCATTTGCGTCTTTTTGGCGGACAAAAATTCCGAAATTCATTTAATGACTGAATTGAATGTACTTTTCTCGTGGAATGCATGGATAATTATACACCACGCGTCATGCGATTCCCGTGAAAAAAAATTAGCCAATAGCTAATCGATCATCACCAAAAAAATTCAACACGATTGGATGAGTTGCTAGATACAGTAGCTTGAGTCGTGTGAGGTTGCGAGATTATTATAGAAGAGGCAGTATACATTTTATTAACTAATTTACTAAGTTAACAACATTTTGAAACATTCAGAAGGCAAACAATTAAGAACTGACATGCTGATTAGCTCTTAGCTGATGGATGGTTTAGCTAATATTGACTTTGGTTACGAGCGACCTTAGACGAGTAGTATCGCATGCTAATTGGACTTAAAAATTGATTTTGTGATGGCGTCAACGGCTACATTTGCTAAGCTTATGGTACCAATTACTGTAATATATCAATTTCTATGAAAAATTATATCCATAATTAGTAGATGCAGCTTTGAATTTTAACATACACTGAATGCATCATGTAGAAATCAACACCAATTTTTATTTCATTTATGCAGGTCAGAAAACTTTCCGAACTTGTTTAGTTATAAACGAAACTTGTGAACGTGCAAAATTTTAGACTAATTTTTGCAGAAAATTTGGTTGCTAAATCACGAAATGCAGTCAAGTGACTGAGAAAGGATCTCATGCATGGAAATCAATCTTGTGTGCTGTATACCAGCTCTAACCAATTACATGGCCGTTACTTTTCCAACAATCACCTTTCTCTGTTTTCTCTGGCTTAACCTAGGTGAGTACTTTGGCTCCTTAAATAATAATGAATGATTTAGTAATCACAAGTAAGCGTTCCGCCCTCTGTGTTGACCGCAGCACTCAAGTGCTTAGCTCCGAGCCCGCACTCCTTTTTGTACTCTTAGATTGATGAATTTCAGGTTAGTCGGGTTAGGAATAGGTTAGCAATTGCACAAGATTGAGTTAAGGGATTTGCTTCTGTTTCTATGGATATCATTCTCAATGTTTGGTCTGCATATTTATCTACTTTTATGCGTGACTCTTTCCTAAAACCGATGCATTTTTCCACGGTGAGGTTAGAAGCCCAAGTTAGAATTGCCTCGTTAATTCTTCTGAGACAGAGCAGTCTGTTTGCTGTGATTTCCTAAAAATTTACCTTGAATTCTACAGATACCGGTGATGAATGAATGACAACACAACGTCTTCGATGATTTAGGTTGAGATGCACATACACAGGCTGTTGAATATTAAAACATTATCGAATTTCAAATTAAAAGCTCTATTTTTTAGTTTTTAGGTAGTTAAAACAGAAATATTCCGAAATCTTCCGAACAGTTTTTCTTCGAAAAATAAGTCTACACTGAGTACGAAGAATCCGAAGGCGATAGAGAAGTTAAGACGTAGAATTAATTGATAAATTTTGGGTTAGAGGACGAAAATCGAAAAGCAAAAGGTTTAGTTCGATCTGGTCAGATGGTCAGTTCTGATCCAGCAACTCGTGGTGGACCTGAACGCACAGTCATAGACATGTCCGTGAACCTGGTAACACTCGATGTTTCTTGGATTCTACAGCAAAAACAACAGTACATCCTGATGTATTCACGGCGGAACTTGTGTCCAATCAGACAGGGCAGCCAGTTGAGAGCCGGGTTCAGGTACATCACGCCATTCATCACACGGACAACATCATTCAGTTCGACCGTATCCTCAACGAGTTCGAGATTACTAAGCGCTCTCATCACGGTGAAGGGCATTTCGCAGGCAAAGAAGATGACGCTGGTGGCAACGAAAATGCTGGTCACCGCCGCTGTTTGAGGTCCAGCTTGATTGCCTCCACCTGAAATCGCTGAACCTTGCAAGCTGTTTCTGGTGCGCCGAACGCCTAGCAAAATGATCAACAGTGTGACCAAGAGGCAGACTACCACTAAAATTCTACCCACAAAAATGGTGAATACCCGGTAGAATACCTCAATCCAGTCGTCTTGGAAAAAGCATCGGTGCCGCTCAACATACCAAAAGACGCTGAAAATCCGGATGCATGGGAAAAGGCTCAGCAGAAACAACACCAGCTGATAGATAGCTACATTCCTTTTGCAAAGCAGGCTTGCATGCTTCAGAGGGGCCAGAGTCACTGCCAGCGAGTGGAAGCAGAGGCCAAGACGGAAAAACGGACTTCCATGGATCGACCAGAATGTGAATAAGTAGTACACAATGCACACTGCAAAGCTTGTAGTTCGTCTGTAATCACGGACGTTCAGAATGTTGCCCATGATGACGGGGGACAGGTAATGCGTGACGGATTTTACAGCCACCAACAGCAAGTCCACGAAGCAGCAGGTGAGCATGCTGAGACGCACTGAGAATGGAAAGCATTTGGGCCTTCTCAGCAGCACTAGCAGGCAGGAGGCATTTCCGTAGGTCCCGAAAGCCATCAGCAAGGGGAATAGCCAAGAGAACACGAGTCTGTTGAACTTCTCGAAGCCTTTGTCTGTGACTGAGTAGCCCAGAGTTGCATTGATCTGTAAGTTTTCAATTTTCAATTTATTATGAAAAATGAAAAAAAAATTAAATGTACTGCAGACCGTTAATCATTACTAATTTATAATCACTTACCATATCGAATTACGATGTTACTTTATGAAGATTTGAATGCAGGCAAAATTATGGCAAAGGCAAAATTTTTTCCCATCAAAATGAAGGGAAAATATTCTTGCTTTTTATTCGATTTTTTTTTTCATTTCCTACCATTCCAATCTGAGTCCCCAATTCTGAGTCGATAGCCAATTGCGATTAAACTAGCTTCGTCTAAAGATGGAATTCAGAAACCAATATTGAGGCAAGTACACATTCTTTACTACTCCAAATTTCTACAACTCGAAATAAGTCTGCAAATATAATTTTCTTGGCAGCATATTCTTTCCATTTTCTTGGGCAGTCTTGTTTGCTAATGCTCAAAATTTCCCGGTTCTGACTTGAGCATTCCGTTTTGGGTTGCTTAAATTCCTGACTTGAGGCGTTTGAATTGGTATTTCAGCGCTTTTTCGTTTGTTTACCAAATTAGATTGCTAGAAATCTATAGATTTTATGCAAAAATGAAAAGGGCTGGACTCTGACTGAATCGATATTTTTAAATTGTGCAGTCAGCAAGAAGAGTTTGGATACCTAAACTTTTTTTTCGACACGATATGTCTTGGGGCTTTTCTTGATAGCCAAACGAGAGGGTCAGTGACCTGGTATTCAGTTTCGGTATCTATCAGGAAAACAAAGCTAGCGCTTATCCCCAGCAGTAAAAGTTTAGATTAGTTTCTAAACCTAGTTTTATAGGGTACTGTCATGATTAGCCACTAATTAACGCATACGAGTGCTGTTTACTGAAGCGGCATTTTAAATACCAAATTCGGACGCAGTAAATAAATATAAAAAATACGAATTAAGGTTAAATTTTTGTGCGCGATCTGACTTCTTCATTTGTTGACGCCAATTTTTAGGGTTCTTTGTGAACTTCTACGGATATTAGCATGGTAGTAACGTCGGGCTGCTTCCTAGTGACCTGTCCAGATTCCGACTGTGTTACTGGCCTCATCATTTGGTTCACTTTAACTTCTTCACTGCTAGCCTTTCCCAAGCTGACACGTGACGTTGTGCTCTGAGCTTGTGTTGGACGCCTCAAACATCTGCAGTATAGCTGAAAATACTGCTGACGGAACTTCCTGCCGATCAGATAGGGCAGCCAGTTGAAAGCTGGGTTTAGGTACACCAGGTGGTTCAACAGGATAACGATCTGACGCACATAATTTTCACGCTCGATTATGTCCCAAGTTGATCAGAGCTTTCACAATACTGAACGGCATCTCGCACAAGAAGAAGATTAAGCTAGTTGAGACAAAGATGCTGATGACAGTTCGTGCTTTAGGACCGTTATGACCTGCGGCGTTCACAGATCCTTTCAGCTGCCTGTGACTGCGCCTGACACTAACCAGGATCACTAGCAGAGTGATGAGCAGACAGCAGAATACGCAGACTCGGCTCACAAACACGGTGTAGAATCGATAAAACACTTCGATCCAGTCGTTGATAAAGCGACATAGTTGAGTGGCCTCGTTCCATTGAGAGCTGGCTAGGCGAACACAAGGTACAAAGCTGAGAAGCAGCAGAGCCACCTGATAGACTGCCACGTTTCGCTTCCGAAGCAGAGTGGATTGTTTGAGAGGTGCGAGAGTGACAGCCAACGAGTGGAAGCACAAACCCAGACGGATAAACGGACTGCCATGGAACAGGCAGAACGTGAGAAAGTAGTACGTGATGCATACCGCATAGCTTGAACTCCTTCGATAGTTGGGTACTTCCAAGATTCTCCCCATGACTACTGGCGACAAGTAGTGCGTTATGGACTTGGCTGTCACCATTACAAAGTCTACGCTGCAGCAGATGAGCATGCTTAATCGCACGGAGAACGGGAAGCTGCGAGGCTTTCTCAGCAGCACTAACAGGCACGAGAGATTTCCCCAGGCTCCGAACAGCATGAGCAGTGGGAAGAGCCAGGCAAACACGAAAATATGAAATTTCCTGTACCATTGTTCCTCCCAGTAGTGGGTACTTGACGTTGCGTTGCTCTGAAATTGTATGTAGCAGGTATTTTAGAGCAAAATCCTACGCATCCTTTTGAAAAATCAAACGGTTTTAAACTAATTCCGTGTTATAATGGCTTCTAAATTATTTTTCTTGACTGAATGCAAAATTCATTGTTTGTCTTTTCCACTTTGCGATCCTTTTCAGTCTCAGGAGGCACTTGATTTTTTGCACGAAAACAACAAATTTATTTTAATTTAAAATTAATTGATTTGGTTGCGACACAGAAACATTAAGAACAATAGCTTGTATTTCATCACAAGACAGCTTCGCTTTAATCTCTGAGATCGAGGGAAAGGTTTTTTAAGCTAATCTTTACGCATTTTTACATTTTCGGCTTAACTCACTGAGCTTGTTCAAGCATGTACGGATAGGCTAAAAGCAAAACTAAACACGAGAAGAATATTTTATGCTCATAGAAAAGCCTATCGTCACAAACAATGCAGTGATAACTCATAGTTTATTTACTTGTGTTAAAGTGCATTTCCTTATACTAATCTAAAATTACTACAGGAAGAGAGCGAAAGAAAGTATTCTTAAAGCCTGTTTTGAAATTCCCGGAAAATGAATTACTATATACAATTGTACTATTCAAGCTGCAATAAATTTTGCTTATAGCATCTTAAAAACGTTAACAAGTAATGCAATTCAAGAAAGACAATAACGTCATTAGAAATCTTACCATTTGAATAAAATTTTGAAAATAGCTGTCAAAAGTAAGCAATGCAACTGCGATGTCAAATATTTTTTACGCCCCAAGTTCCGGCAGAAAGACGTGTAAATAAATTTCCACAGAATTTATCAAATATCAGCCAATGCTGCTTTTCGGGAGTTGTTACTATTGGCAGCTCTTCCAGCGGAGCCCCCTATTGGCTGTTTGAGCAATTTAAAAAATGCAATAATTTTTAGATTACTATATACTACGGGAATAGTAGTACAGTGAGGCTGAGAGTGGGAAAAGGGGAAAGAGAGAGGGAGAGAGATGAGATGGAGAAAGGGATGGAGACTGAGGCAGTCACTAGAGGCTGCAGGAGTGGATGTCAGACAAATGACAGTGCCAGGGAATAGGAGTCCGAATCCCCTTCTCGACGTGGCTGTCCTCTCTCTCTGGCTACTGCATCCTAGTTCAGACGGCACCGACAGATAAAAAAAATATCCCGCCCGGACCGTGGATGCATCACAATTCAATTTCATTTTGAAAATTGCCATATTGGCCAAAAATCTGTCCGCGAAAGACAAGGGTGGTTTTTAGTTTTTTCTGTTTTAGTTTACAGAAATACCGATTTACAGCTGATGTGTACTATATGGGTTACTTTACAGCGTAAGCTGCAAAAAAACTGAAAAAGCAGTACTACATCTTTGTTTGCTTTCTCTCTGCGAGTTACCATAACAACATAGCAACAAAAACACGATAGAAAATATATATTCTGGCATGCACTGGTAGTGAATACACGATGCCCACTTTTTTAAAAATAATATAAAAAATACCGACATAAAATTCAACCTAGTCGCACAAATCTCTTCAGGGGTCTTTCATTAATAGTCAATAATTGAATTAAAAAATTTTGCCTTTATGTAACGATGTCTTGCATTTGTATTTTCATGTATTAGCGACCGTAACAAATGAAGACCAAATCAGAACATTACACCGCCATAAAAATAAATAAATACTCGAGGAAAGAAAAATATATTCGAAAAATAATAACTGAGAGCCTTTAGAAGTATAACTATAATGCTATACTGTCAGACGACTACAAGTATTTAGTTATCGGTAATTTAGGTAGTACGTTGGGACCACGTACGCTTATTCAGCGCATGCCATACGGGTGCTAGTATTTACATATTTAGAACATTTTTTCTACGAAAGTACATGAAAAATATAACGTCAAAAACTGCATGAATATTTAACAGTAGATGTGGCAAAAAACAAAAATAAATAAGCTATAAATTAATTTTTTGCAATTGAAGATAAAAAAAATGACGATGCAACACTTTAGGTGGAATTAACAAGGGGTAAATTTATCGCATCCCGCAGAAACAAAAATATCAGAATATTATGATGAGCAGTTACATTCTGCAGCTAGAAATCCTTACAATGTATTGTACGAGTTTCTCTGTTACTTTTGAACTTTCTGTTGTCGTAAGATAAAAAACTTTATCCTCATCTGTAAGAAATTTAAAATTAGGGATAATAGGGAATGTTTTGTGTAAAAATCTCTGTCTAGGCTCTGCATATAAAGTCAATTTGCATTTAAACAAAAAAAGGTTTTGTTTTCGACTCCTAACTTGGTACTTTGGGCATGATCTGTTTTCATAGGAAATCTTTGATGTCGTATGTAATGTTGCTATAAACAGTGAATTTTTACGCAGGAAAAATCAGAACTCGCACAAAATTAGACATAAAACCTTTTTTATGAATGAAGTTAGTTACAAAGAACAATCTATACCAACAAACTATTGAACAACATATTTTTAAGTTTAAAAAAAATTCGGGCAAGAACAAACAAATGAAAAAAATTGAATAATCTTATATTTGCCGTGTAGAGTTTTAACAATTCCAACGTTCTTAATTTAAACATCTTCACAATAAAACAAATTAAACTTTCTGTTTCACTTCGTTCAGTAGTGAAGAATTTTTATTTGTGCGAAAATTTACGCCACTATGACTGCATGGCTATTCGGCTGTAGGCAATCCTCTTGGTGTCAGATGCAGCATCCGCGTCAGCGTGGACAAATAGACCGGCACCTGCCTTACGTTGGTTTCATCGGTCACTCTTCGAAAAGTTTTTGTTAGTCCAGCGCGAATTTCCTCCGTCATTGAGTCAAAATTGGTTAAAATTGTATCCCGTAGCGCTCTAGTGAAGTAGCCGCCAATGTTGCCATCTCGGAAGCTGATGTTCCGCTTGAAAGTGCTGTAGACATACAGGCAGTCTTCGTGCATACCGGAATTCAGCTCGCCAGGCTGCCTAGCAGTGAATCTGTCCGAGTCCAGAGCTCGACAAGCCTGAACGATGAAGATCTTCGGCTTTTGATGCAAGCCTTCGCAGCGACGAAACTGTTGAAAAATTGTCTCTAAACGGACTCGAACTCCATCATGAGCAAATATGTAACTCTGCTCGCCATGTGACATCAAGCAGAGCAAAAATGCGTCAGTGTTTTTACATTCCTCTTGAATAGAATCTATTTCCAGCATGAATTGGAGGAAGTCACTGCCAACATTGCTATACTGCTTGATTTTATCAAATCCGAGATGACGAAAAGTCTGGTAAAGGCCATGCTCTCTCATGTCTTCCATGGCACCATCTCGACGCTTCAGGTCACAGCCGTGGCTAAAATCCACAATGTTGACTATTATGGCCAATCTGTGACCCCTTCTACTTAACGGATACGAGTATGGAAAGTGCAGGCGCTCGTTATTTCCTGGTGGTGGTGGTGGTGGTCGGTCACCATCATTAGAATTGCCCGAACCTGGTTGGGACTGATCCGCTGTACCGCTGCCGCCACCGGCACCGCTTGACCCAGCTGGACTTGAACCACCCGAGTCATTGTTGTCTCCATGGCTCTCACTGGACGGAATGCTGGCTGCTCCCGTTGGGGAAGCAAGTGAGCGGATTCTGCAAGGCGCGAAAGAGTTTCTTTTTTCTTCTACGCCAGCATTAAAAATTCAACAAAATCGATTATAGCCAAAATATTTATTCAATGGAACGAAAGTTTTGATATTTAGGGTGTAACAGCACTTACGCATCCTGAATGCAGCTGGCGCACTCATAGTATCCGCATCGTTTAGCCCACTCTTGAGCATTCATGCCCAGCTCGCCTGAGGCTCTCCAATGCTCCTCATCGGCTGAGTTGCACAAATACTCCCTGAGAGCCGCAATGACGCCTTGATAACCACCTCGAGCGGCCCAAATGAGCGGAGTGTTGCGTGAGAAGTCAGCGAGCTTAGCATTGGCTCCTAGTTTGCACAGTACGCGAACCGTATCATCAAACCCCTCCATGGCTGCATAGGCTACAGCGGAGAACTTCATGAAGTCCTGAAAAAATATCGCATGCTCGTTTAGTCAGAGGTCTAATCCAGGGTCCATACAAACATATAAGCTGATTGGCCTCACCTGATGGTTGATTTCGGCTCCCATCTTGACCAGCTGTTCAATAGCTGTGTTTTGTTGATTCATGGCCGCCAGAATCAGAGGAGTCTGACCCACGCTATCCTGCCTGTTTACTTCCCTCTTCAGAGCATCGGAGTCGTTTCTAAACGCTTCCTCGAAAACCTTCAAAACATCAACGTGTCCTCGTACGGCCGCCCACGAGACAGCCGTCCTCAGCTGTACATCCTGAAAGCTGATTAATCCTACTCGGTCAGAATCGCGCTCTAGAAGCTTGCCGACGAGATGCGGCTTGCCTCTGGCTGATGCGATCATCAGCAAAGTCTGCTTCATAGGGCCAAATATTTGGCGAGAGTAAATCGGCGATTCACAAAGGTCAGAAAGCTGTTTGTCCGACCATTTATTTGGCGATTCGATTCTGAAGTATAATATTGAGGTAATTGGCGTTCGTAAAAAGGAAAATCTTTTGTCTTTAGTATCACTCAATGATGCTCAATAATTTTTCAATTTAATGCGATGGCTTCATGATAAACATTGAATAGATAAGATTCAGTATTGAAAATATTATTTCGCAACACTTCTTTGATGATGGATACAGGGACAACTTGAACCCTGGATAGATGAAAAAATCATGAATTCCTTTAGAATTAACAATAAAGTCAAAATGCGTAATCAAATTTTTTTATAGCTGTAGATAAACACAGAAACTAAATATTTTATGCGAAACTCACTGAACAACATCCGGCATCTCTGGGAAGATAACAAACTTCTTGCTGAGACTGGAAATCGCACCGTTTGAAGAGTCGCAGATTTGCTTCTGCGTTTGAACTCTCGGAAGCTCAAGCTGCTCGCAAACCACATTGACCAGGGCTTCTATATCATCGCTTTTGTTAGGGTGGGCCTTGATTACGTCACTCAGAGTCTGCGCCAATGTTTTCTCACCCTGCTTTACTATCGACTGGAACAGCAAGAAGTCTTCTCCTGGAAGCTTCACAGAAGATGGCTCCCTTTCGGTACTATTTTGTTCCGCTGTCTTGACTGCTTGCACAAAAAATAGCTTCGGCTTGTTTTCAAGAGCTGGACAGCGGCGAGAGCGGAATATTGTTAAAATCTCATTGATTTCAACTTCCTCTCCGTCGCTAGCATAAACTACACCGTCGGATCCGTGACCTATGATGAAGCACGCGAGGCTGTCAAACTCCGACAAGTTGTCGGCGAAGGTAATATACTGCAGAAATCGCCAGATATCAGCACTGCTGGTCCCAACAGGGTAATCAACTCGAAAGTTCAACGCTTCGAAAACGCTTTTGATGTTCTCTGTGTCTTCTTCAGCTCCTATACGTGAAGCGAAGCCCGAAGTTTCGTCATACTGTTGCACGTTGATCAACAAGCAAAGGCTTCGCTTGGAAATCACTCTGTAGTACTGGATTTCAGCTTTTCTAGAAGAAGGGAGCAGGCTAAAAATTGCGGATGAAAAAAATGTTGCTATTTTAGACGCGTTATATATATTATCAGCATTATAAACGCGTAAACTAGAAAAAACTTTTTTCGCAACCCACAAAATTATTTTTGATTTCCTAAAATTTCTTCGGTTCTTTAGTTTCTCGAAAGTCTGTTTCGAATACAAACACCGACTCCGTCGTTTGAGTATCAATAAATCAGCCAGTGATTTGCTAATTTTAATAAAAATAAGAGGAACTTACGCATCGGAATCAGGTTTTCTATCTTGGTCTGGGGCTTCAGTCTCTTTTTCTGCGGACAATCATAGGCGTTGGAGAGGCAGATCATAAAAAAGACTCTTTAAGAGCTTTATTGTTACTAACAATTACCGCCTAACATTAAACTCACCCCCGACAATAAGGGGATGCTTCATCAGGTCCGCCGCACACGTCCTTTTCTCCCTCTCGCGAGCCGTACACTTGGCGTAGAAGCTTCTAATCAAGTGGGAGAATTCTTCAGGCAGCGGAGGTGCCCCTTTATTTTGGATTCTGCGCCCAATGTTCAGCACATTTCTGCAGTCGCTATAGGGCTTCCTGCCAACCAGCATGAAGTAAATGACGCAGCCGAAAGCCCAGATGTCTGAGGCGCAGCTGTACAGAGTATCCTCAGTCTCTGGCGTCAGGAAGAGTTCTGGGGCCATATAGTGCGGGTCTCCGCGCATCACCGACAGGTGGTGCTCCTTGGCGCTCATCAGCACCACTGCCAGGCCCAAATCGATCAGCTTGGCCCTGCTTCCATCAGCAGCTACCACGATGGTGTTGGCGCTGATCTGCCTGTGCAGGATGCAGGGCTTGTTGGGCGTCTCGCTGTGCAAATAGCGGAGCGCATCGCATATCTGAAGGGGTTTAGGGGTTTTGGTTTCTATTTCAGTTATTAGTGCTTCTTCAAGGAAAGAAGTAACGAAAGAACGTATTTGGGGGGTGGGGTTCTTGATGAGTCATCCAGTTTTTCTGTTTGCAAGTCTCTAAAGTTGACCGAGTTCAACGCAAATAGAAAACGCTGGATTATAAACTGTGACAATGTCTTTTCTGATGGAAAGATCTGTTGACTAAATGGTTATTGCGTGCATCATTGTCATTGGTTGCACTAATGGTTTTGATGAGGCATGCTTTGCCCAGTGCCCTTTCTGTATTGCAGAAATGTAAAGAAGCAAGGGTAAGGCAGTAGAAGAGTATCTAACTAAAGAATATCAAGGTGCGCTAGGCCGCGGCAATCAAGCTAGCGAATATTAAATAATTATTTCCGGTCTTCGAATTAGTGGGACTGCAAGCCGGATGTTACGTATAGAAAATAAATTCTTTGTGATTATAATTTATTACGAGATTGTTTAAGCTTTTATTAGTATATGATTATAACCTCATCGGCATTTAAGCCAGCACCGACAGCCTGTAGCGTCAGCAGGAATTGGTCTATCGGGTGGGCGCCACTTGTCTATGAGGTGGGTGGCCCTTGTCTATGAGGTGGGTGGCCCTTGTCTATGAGGTGGGCGGCACTTGTCTATGAGGTGGGTGGCCCTTGTCTATGAGGTGGGCGGCACTTGTCTATGGGGTGGGCGGCACTTGTCTATGAGGTGGGCGGCACCTGTCTATGGGGTGGGCGGCACTTGTCTATGAGATTTACGGCACCTGTCTATGAGGTGGGTGGCCCTTGTCTATGAGGTGGGTGGCCCTTGTCTATGAGGTGGGTGCCCCTTGTCTATGAGGTGGGTGGCCCTTGTCTATGAGGTGGGTGCCCCTTGTCTATGAGGTGGGTGCCCCTTGTCTATGAGGTGGGCGCATTTTGTCTATGAGGTGGGCGCCCCTGGTCTATGAGGTGGGCGCCCCTTGTCTATGAGGTGGGCGCCCCTGGTCTATGAGGTGGGCGCCCCTGGTCTATGAGGTGGGCGGCACTTGTCTATGAGGTGGGCGCCCCTTGTCTATGAGGTCGGCGCCCTTTTTTATGAGTTTGACACCGCCTCTAGCTTGTACGTATAAGGTTGGTGCTGACGGCTTTAAGATGGAAACTTTTTGTTTTTCTCCGTATTTCTTAATTTGTGGGTGGGCTTTCTAGGGCGCCAATATTTGGGTGCGCTGATTAAGGGGCCCGCCAGCGTACGACACTGTCGAAGGCAACAGATTTTACTCTTAGCTCGTAATTATATCTGCGTGAACCTTGAAAAGAAGTAGATACTTTCTTTCAGTCAGTTAGGAAGATTATAGAAAGTATTATTCCCTTCTAAACTGGATCGGGTGAAGGTCCGGTTCTAGACAAGGAGGTTGGCTCAAGTCTATAAATTTACCTGCTTTATTAAAATCGTAGCCGAATCCTCCAATAGAGGTTTGTTATGGCACAATTTTTGCAACGTCTGATCAGTTATCAGCTCCATCAGAACCTCGACGGTGGAGTCTTGGACAAGCGTGATTTCATAGAATCGCATGATGCTCTCGTGCCGCAGAAGACAGAGCTTCTTGCTGGTCGCCATGGATTTCTCTATGAGTTCTTTGTGGTCCGATTTCTCATGACCCGACACGGGGAGCCGGATGATCTTGACGGCGCAACGCTTTTTCAAGTCGGTGAGTACTTCGTAAACCTCTTCGCCGAATTCTCCTCGAGTGAGGAGTTGCCCTTTTTTCCATTCCTCTTTGTAGGGACTGAAAAGGATCGAGGAAAAACTGGCTTAAATATGAGTATTTGGGCTTTATACTCGTAACTTTTTATCTTATTGAAAAATCAACAAAACATCAATCCATCTACCCTCTATAATCTGGTACGTAATAACAAAATGCATAAGTTCTATTAAATCGATGAATAAATTCCTCTTTCTAGAATTGGAACGTTTCATTTATAACAATTAAAAAAAATTATTAAATAACTTGCCTTGACAGCATTGACTCGACCTCAGCCATGCTTAATAAGGCTTCGCTACTCGGTATTGCCTTTCCGTAGAATTTGATCCAATAGCATAGAATCTCATAAATTTCCTGACTTGTAAGCTTTACGGCCCCGCTTTATTAGTGTTAAATATATCTGCCAATGGGGTGTGCTACGCACACTTGACGGGTTAGGGTTTGGAATAAGGTACCAAACACAAAGTACGCGAGGCAAGTGTACTTTAAAGCCCTATCTCACCGTTAAGCCTCTCTCTCACACTCTGTCATTTCTAAAACTGCATCTCTAAATCGCGTGCTTTTTGTAGCTGAGTGACATACGGGTAAAGAATAAATCATTAGTTTTTCTATCCAACTTATTGTAGTTGCTAGTTAAAACAGTAGCTGAGGCTATTTAGGATTCAATGAATACAAAAATGTACTATTTTACAGAACATTTCTATTCGTACAGTACAGTAGAGGAGCACCCCTTTTCCTCTGCCCCTCTGCCCAGTTCCAATCTAGCCAAACAGCTGTACAATTGTGTTATCAAGGTGGGTTAGCTTGTGACTAGGAATGGGGAGGCCAGCATAGCACAATGAAAGCGCAAGGAGAGTGTGTTAATGTAGTTTCTGTACGACGGCATACAAGAACTCTGCAACTGGGGCAGATTAAGCCAACCTCTCCTCCTTGAGGCTTTAACAACTAACAAGCTACTTAATTTTGCGGCGTAGCTTCTCTTAGCAATAGCAAAAGCTCTATTTTTTGTTTGCAGCCTTTCAACCCGTGCTTGCCGGACTGGTTACTGGTTCTAGCGCTGACTAAAGTTTTCTTGCTGTTTCGCTATCGTCAGCCCCACACTATATAGTCGTTATGGAGTGGTAATTGGAAACTTTAATGCATTAGCTCTGAAGCATCGATCGATCTAAACATTGATTTTTTTCGTTCTAGCCTTTGTCTCGTGAAAAATTAATCGTTCATTTTTTATTATTGATGAGTTTTCTACTTATTTCTACATTTCACCTCAAATAAGATGTAAAGTTTTTGATGATTTTTGTGTTTAGTTATTTTCAATCCTCACTAACTAGTTCGCACTTCCCCTAATCTCTAGCACCCTATTAAACTTAAATTCTTTCAATACAGCTCCAAAGGCACTTCGATCGATGGCTGGGAAACAGCCCGTCTGATTGCGCGAGGCAATCACAGCGACATTCACGAAATCATCAATAAAGAAAATCGGCTCAGAAGAGTTGCCAAAACAGTTCGACTGCCGCTGCAACTGGGCCAGGATAAGCAATTGAATGTACATGGCAAACTCCTCGAAGTCTTTGAAAATGAAAAGCAACTTTGCAAATTGCAACATGACAACATTGTAAGATTTCTCGACATGGAATTGCTGGAGAAGGAGCCGTCCGTAGTTGTCGGAATGGAACTCATTGACGGCCAAACCCTTGATAATTTTATCAAAATTAAGAAGCCACTGGAGGAGGACACCATATCCCTGCTGGCTAATCAGGTGGGTGGCTGAAACTTCGCCTTTAAATATGCGGTTTGTATTGTGTAGAAAGGCCATATTAAACTAAAATAGTTCGAAAAAAATTATTAGGTGTGCCACGCCCTCTGCTACCTGCACACGTTCAAGCCCAGGGCCATAATTCACAGGGACATCAACTGTCGCACAATAATGGTGTCCGACGACAATTGCATCAAGCTGATCGACTTTGGATTGGCTGTTCAACTTGTTGAATCGGCAACTGATCACGTGACTGGTAATCCCAAGGGCGATCCGGCTTTCATGGCTCCGGAGCTGTTTCTGACTGAGGGCACTGAGGATACGCCCTACAGCTGCGCCTCAGACATCTGGGCGTTCGGCTGCGTCATCTACCAGATGGTGACTGGCAAGCGGCCGCACGCTGACTGCAAAAACATGCTGGCTATTGTGCGCAGGGTGAAGAACCAGGGTGCGCCAAGGCTGCCTGAGGGCTGCTCTGAGGTGCTGAAGGATTTCTATGCGAAGTGCACGGCCAAAGAGAAGAAAGACAGAGAATCAGCTGCTAATCTTCTTAATCACCCATTTCTTACTCGCAGAGGTAAAACAACTTTGACTCGGGTAAAAATTTTTGAATTTACAAACAATTGACAAAGAACAAAAAATGATCACTTATTTATTGAATGATCCCGCAGCTCTTGCTGGACCTAATACTGAAGCGGAAGCCTTAAATAAAGATCCAAACCTTAAGCTCAAAACAGATTCACGGTAAGTTTCCGATCGATATTGCTTTTCAAGTAAAAAGCCGGCTTTTGCTTTGCTATTTTTGTTAAATTACGTCCTTCCCTCGTTTACAGATCCACAGTGTGCGAAGTTTACACCAGGACGTCTATCAAAGGACTCTGTCTCGTCATCAATATTGAGAAATACAGCGACAGTTCGAGATTTCAAGTAAAACAAAATCAACAAAATGAAATTGAAAAAATTACAAGTGTTTTTGAGAAACTTGGTTTCTTCATCGAGAAAAAATCTGATCCAACGAGTGTAGAATTTTGGGCCTTGGTTGACAAAGTCGTAACGGCTCCCGACCTGGCCGATGTGGGCAGCTTCATCTGCTGCATCATCGGGCAGGGTAGCGGCGGGAGCGTGTTTTCTACTGACGGAGATGAAATTGAGATCAGGGATGTCTTGGCCAGGTTTCGAGCCAACCAGTGCCCCAGACTAAAGGACAAGCCGAAGCTGTTCTTCATCCAGACTGAGAAGCTGCCTGAAGGTCAGGAGGCCTGCTCACTGGAGGATGTATCGTTTCGCCTGCCCGAGAACGAATTCCTTCTGTGCAGCGGGGCTACCAGGGGATCTCTTGCGGATGCCATGCATGAAGTTATTACCGATGAAAAGTTAAACAAACAGCCAATTGAAGGCGTGGTTAATGAAATGAACAAACGCCTAGGACTTCCACAAGTGAAGGCAGGAGCTGAAAGATTCGGCCCTGGACCATCTACTGTGAGCAGCCTCACTAAAAAGTTCTACCTAAATAACTGCTCAGCTGATGATTGTCTGTGAGTACATTATACTGGTATAGAATGTCACGAGAAGTATACATAAGCCAGTAAAATTTCGTGCTAATCCTACAAATTTCAGGCTATCATCTCCGAATCAGTGGTCCGACCAGCAGCTCGAAGATCTATGCAACTGTCCTGAGAAATTGAAGCAAAAATTCGGGCCAATGGAGCAAATACCATTGACGATTGCATCTGCCAGAGGCAGGCCCGATCTGGTCCGTGTAATCCTAAAGCAATCCCCAGAATTCGGTGTCCCTGATGTGCAGGGTAGGACGGCTGTCGGTTGGGCTGCCCTCAAGGGGCAGAAAGACGTTTTGTTTGAATTCAAAAATGCTTTTGAACATAATAAGGATGCTTTGAAGACGGAAGTAAACAGAAAAGACAATATGAGCCAGACTCCAATTATTCTGGCGTCTAAGAATGACCAAGCAGAAGTTCTAAATTTGCTGGTGGAAATGGGGGCCGACATCAACTGTCAGGTAAGGTTTAACCAACTCAGAACTTAATCTAGTCCCTTTTTTATTTGATTTAGACAAATTGATTCGAAATCGCGTGCGTACTTCATCTTTTCACCGTAGGACGCCCTGAAGTTCACGGCAATTACGTACGCCACGAAGCTCGGATTCGAGGAGACAACCAGCAAGCTGTGCCACCTAGGCGCAGACCTGACTCTGCCTGATTACATCGGCAACACACCGCTGATCTGGGCTGCCCGCTGCGGCCACAAAGGCGTCCTACAGCTGCTGAGCGAGAAACTAAGCAAACCAACTGACTTGGACTATTGGAAACACAAGGGCGAGCGTAGCATGAATGCTCAGGAATGGGCAAAATTCTGCGAGCACTATGAGTGCGCTTCGATTGTTGAAAAATGGTGAGGCTGGTTGCTTTCTGTTATTTGAGGTAATTTTTGGGCCATAAGACGAAGCAAGCTGTTTCAACTCTAGTGCTTGAGTGCATACTGCCCTTATTTGTCGTTAATTTTCACTTTCTCCCATTACAGCATTCGGCGGCTAGTTAATCTGACATCTGGCGGCGTCAACTTTGAGCGATCAGATGGGGACGGCAATGGCCCAGGGTCTGGCGACCAGCTACCTGCCGGTTCAGGCGGTAGAGAAGGCGGTGAACAAGGTGCCGAGGGCGGTGCCGACGAACCAAACGAACCGTCTGGCGGTCAGGATGACTCGGTGACGAGCGGCCCGTATCCTATGGACGGCATCAATAGAGGCATCGCCTTGGTGATCAACATTCTCGATTTCATTGGATACGATCTGCCGCGCAGGGAAGGCTCAATGGTGGATATGTCGGAAAGTTCCCTCTATCGTTGCTTCACAACCCTTGGCTTCGACTGCAGACAGGCTCAGAACGTTAATTTCCGATTTTTCGATGGCTTGCCATTGAATATTTGTACGGAAGAGGAGTTGAATCGTTCCCAAGCTATCGTGGTGTGTCTAATGAGCCACGGTGGTCGGGAGTACATCTATTCGCACGATGGAAGGCAAGTCGCCCTCGAGTTAATCTACTCGAGATTTCAACAGTGCGCGCATCTCCGTGACAAGCCGAAGCTGTTCTTTATTCAGTCGTGCCGTGAAGAATCCAATCAAGGTCGTCGTTTAATTGGTGCTCAAGCTGTAGCTCAATCTCCGCTAGAGGACAGCATGTACTTTTACAGCACCTCGCAGGGAAGACTGAGCATCCGCGACCCCGATAACGGTGGCCTGTTCACCCAGGAGCTCAGCCTTGTTGTCCACAATAATTTTCAACCGGATAGCGAAGAATTCACGGCCATTATTCCACGTGTGATCAATGGAGTTTTCAACCGTAGCCAGGGACAGCAGGTGCCCTGTTGCGAGCTGTCTATTCGAAGGCCATTGGAGTTTCCAACCCTGGGAAGACGCCGGCCTGGGACGCGCCATGCCGGTCCACAGGCCTGATCTGACGTGAAGCTTCGTAGTTGATAGATTGTAAAAAGTTTTGTTACAATTTTTAAAAAAAAGGGTTTATGTAACCTTTATTTATTTTTATAAATGAAACATTTGCAGTGTCTCATAGTTATCGTAGCGCAATTGCGTCAAGATGATTTATACGGTACTAAGTAAAACACGATATATTCCAATATATATATATATTTTTTTTAAGCATAAAAGTGAAAAAAACTCTCAATACCTTTGACAAATGTGAGCTGACTCAGTGCTTTAATAATGAGTAAATAAAATTCCGTCATAATTAAGCTAAAAAAGTGTTCTGCATTCATTTAGCCCTCCCATAGTTGTCTTTTAGGCTGCAGTGATTAATGCATGAAAAATGACTGTACGCTCTCGTATATGATTTCAGCTATCGTTTTCATGTTTTTCTTGGATCTCATTTGTCCACGTCAATCTGTAAAGTTTACGGGTTTAAAGTATGTTATTATTTTTGCTACCAAGAAACTATTTTTTTCTATGCATAGTAATTTTTATTATGGCTCCAAAGTAAAAAAAATTATCTACATTTTATCAAATTTCAACCAACAACAATAAATATGTTTAATAATGTAGCTCGTAATTATTTTCTGTTCCGATAAGCAAACATTGTACTGTATTTTTAAGCAGAATGCCAACACCGTTCTATATTAATTTTTTTTAAATAAACTGTAAATTTCTGACTAGATTTGCTTCTTTATCTTCGCAAAATGATTGTCCTACTTGTTTATTATTTTTTTTATGTCCCTAGCTACACATTGAATATCACTCGATCTAGATATTGCCTACAGTTACCCGACTGAACAAAATTTTTTAATAATTATTCGCTCGTACATCATTTAACTAAACACGAGCTGTAGGCTAAACAAACCCAGACTTCCTCCCGCTCGAGTAATTTTGAGAAATATCTTGAGCAACCAGGGATTTTTAATCAATAATCCCGGGGAGCGAGTCCAGGACTGCAGCCACCAGCCCTGCCACAGGGAGAGAAGCACCCCCCCAAAAAGATTTCGTAACGACAGATGTCTCTTCGAGAAACCTCCGAAACGGGGGAGATTTTAATGAAAGTTTCGGCTCGCAATTTTTTTAGGGAAAGTGACTGACATTCACGTGACGCGTGGTGCTAATTACGAACTTTAGCCGACTAGAACCATCAGCTGCACTCTGATTAGCTAATAGTTAGCATACTACTGTACTCGTGAGTCATTGGTTACCCATTGAGCGTCATCGGCCGTTGACCAATCAGAAAGAGCTAGGGTAGCCATTGCAGCGGTGTCGAAATGGTGGCCCTCATTCTTCATAGCCATCTTTAGGGTTATAGGCATTACCAGTGCTCCAACCCATAATGATCCTAACAATCTCTATTCAAATTACTGATGATCCTAATGCATTGCTGAGCCTTTCAACTTAGGCGGCGAAGCATGGGAAAATTAGAGAAAGGCTCATACTACACAACAATCTCACACAGGCGGATAGAAAATTATAGAAATCTCATCAAACGGATCCGCTTGAACTAAAACTTTTAAATCGATTAGAGTAAATGTTCCTACCCTCACTACTTCTAGTAGTTAGGTTTCCGACGACTACCTCTCTCATTACACTGGCTCTATCGACCCTGTGTACAAAAGTCCCTTAGGTTTTTGACCCAGCGTTCCCGATAGAAGCTTGTGCAACGAACGACCCAAAAGGAGCTCCGGCTTCGTGCGTCAGGTGACACAGATTGTATGCTCCTTGTATGAGTTGTAGCCTAGTGGCTAGGGCGTCTGCCTTATGACCGGAAGGTTGTGGGTTCGAGTCCCGGCCCTAGGAGACAATTTGTGCCCTTGAGCAAGGCACTAAATCCCGCATTGCTTCAGTCCACCCAGCTGTAATTGGGTAGCAGCATATTCTGGGTAATAACTGATCCTGAAGCAGGCCCATCTTACCCTGTCACTGTGCGGCTTTGTGAGTGAAGATTCACTGTTCGCTAGGCATGTTCAAAATAAAAAATGGAGCTGGCAGTGGGGCGCCTACCATGCCCGAGAGTGTTTCAGGTGCAACGGGTGTGCAGTCTTCACGATCAGCACCCGCGCTACAGGTTAACCTGTCAGCGTCTGTTATTATTATTATTATTATCCTTGTATGACGCCACGTCATCCCACGTCAATCAGTTATGACTACAGGCTTGTATAGAGTTTATTTGAGGTTTTTATGCTAATGAAGGTTGAATCTAGTGATTTTGTTTTGGTTCACTGCTGCAGTATAGCGGTGCAGTACTCACAGTATTTATATTCGAAATCTAAATACTTTGACAATGGTGCATTTATGCTTCGCTGAAACATGTCACCTGAAACAGGTGCAAATACGCGAACATCAGCTTGCATAGTGCTGCGCATGCATGAAACTTAAGTTGGACACTTATTTATACAGCTTTTACTGATCACATATCCACGGCATCCCCGTAGCTGGCAGCTGTCAGTAAGGGATGTAGAAATTCCATCCAAATATAGTATTATTTGTATGTTTTGCCATGTCATCCATTGAGTTAAAGTATGCATATTGAACGCCTATCTATAGGAAGAGAATCTATTTACCCAAATCAGTCAAATTTTATGAAGAAAAACTAACATTCGACTTTCTTTGTCGTAGGCACTGTCTTAAGTTAAGTAGAAAAGATCATTATTAACTGAGGTTAACTCGTTTCAATTTTTCTCGAGCAGATATCAGAAAGTTACTACCAATGCGTCGTGCGTATAGAGGATATGAACAAGAACCAACACCTAAAATAAGTCCTAAACGTTTGCTTTTTCTGCATGGTAACTAAATGGTTCATGAATATTTGCTTGACAAATTCAAGACCATGTTTAACCAAAGTTCTTCAGTTTCTACATGTATGTGCATTTATCAG
Organism: Macrostomum cliftonense; assembly: GCA_950096795.1. NCBI lineage: Eukaryota > Metazoa > Platyhelminthes > Macrostomidae > Macrostomum > Macrostomum cliftonense. The sequence continues at coordinate 1,063,524 of CATNEM010000145.1, forward strand.
CTCTATATGTCAGATATAGAATCTATAAAACTCAATACTGTTAAAATAACAAAATGGATTGTAAAGAAATTTACGATGAAAAGTTTTCTGGACAGATCGAGCAAGATGATATGAAAAGGTAAATTATAGAATCTAACTCTGCAAAATATTCACGGCAGGAAAGGAAATTGTTGGTGGATGAAATAAGCATGAAAATACAGACTCAGCGGCCTATAATCTCAGAAATTAGAATGGCAAAATAAAGGAGCTGTTGTGTTTTCAGTTCTCCTTCGTAGATGGGCGGGTCTCGAGAACCTTGACACGGGGTTGGTAGCGTGATGTACAACTTAGTAGAACGTCCAATCTCAGAAGTAGCGGGTGCTGCCACCAGGAATCTCCGGGCTCGTCACCGCGATCGGCTGAGTGTCGGAGATCACCAAAAGAAGAAGACTCAGATTCTTGAATTCGCAGTCGTTTAGTTGCTGAATTTCCGGTTCGTAGTATTTATTAGTTTAGCTCTTATATTTATTAGTTCGACAATCGACAACCCTATGCAGACGAAAGGTAGAGCATGCACAGAAACGGAGCCAACGTAAAGGGGCGGAAACGGACGCTAAAGTTGTGAAGAATTCGCTGTTCAGGTCTTGCTTATATAGACCTCTTCGCGTAAACATGTTGACAAACAGGTGCAAGGCCTTAGAGAACGAAAGTGGGGAAAATGACACTATTAGGCAATGTGACGCATAAGTGCAGTGAATCATGTGCTAAAAATAGCAACAGGACGCAGAATGAACAGGCAGCAAAGTACAGTCATACGTCATATGCTAAAAATAGAGGCATGACTCACGCGGGGGAGACAGTCACATGACAGGGCACTGGGTAAACAACGAGCTAAAAATAGAAACTGACTCACGCAGGGATGTTTACAATAACAGTCACATGACAAGGGAACTAGAAGAACTAGAAGGAACTAGAAGCACATCTAAAAATAGATCATGACTCACAGGGGATCAGGCTGGACCTAGAGTGTGTTGAGAAACAGACTCAGGGACAGCCTAGAAAAGATGAACATTTAAAAGATTTTCTAACTTCTTAGGAGTGATGCCACGACTTAACTAGTGGCTCACTTCAGAGCTAAGGTCAAAAAAGTGATGTAGGAAGGATTAAGAGTGTAAAATTGGAGGAGAGAAAAGTAAAAACATTTGTATGCAGGTGAAACAGATGCTGGGCTTAAAAGCAGCCTCAATTCCCGATAGGAAAAAAGTTCAAAAAACCATCAACGAGTGTGGACTCAATCAGAAAGCAGCATTTCTAGGTTAAATAACTGGATTAAACTGGAACTAGTTTGTATCTTGCTTCTGAAACTTCTACTATAGAACGCCATTAGCTCCGACAGAAGCTAAGTAAGTAAGGCTCTTTGAACTCAACTCAACTTAGCCTGAAGAAACAGAACCAAAACGGCGTTGCAGGAAATTTCATATAGCTTAATAAAAAAAACGCCAGAAGCGGTGGCCTCAGACTTAAACAGACTTATAAATTTAGAATTCTTGTTTTTTAAAACTCAGAATCTACTGAATTTTATGCCTACTCAACTTCTTCAACGCATTGAAAAAAAGACGTGTATAGAGCCTACATCATCTACATGTACTAAGGCCATTGTTCTTACTAGACTTAGCGGAAATGAACACTATTGGGAAAATTCAATGGAATTAGCATCTTCTTTACCACACTATTTTTTAACTTCCCCCACTGCTTCCCTCCCCCACTCCTTCCCTTCCCAAATCCTTCCCTCCCCCACTCCTTGCCTTCCTCCACTCCTTCCCTTCCCCACTCCTTGCCTTCCTCCACTCCTTCCCTTCCCCACTCCTTGCCTTCCCCTCTTCTTCTCTTCCCCCACTCCTTCCCTTCCCCTCTTCTTCCCTTCCCCCACTCCTTCCCTTCCCCAAGCTTCTTCCCTTCCTCCACTCCTTCTCTTCCCCCGCTTCTTCCCTTCCCCCACTCCTTCCCTTCCCATCTTCTTCCCTTCCCCCGCTTCTTCCCTTCCTCCACTTCTTCCTCCACTCCTTCCTCCACTCCTTCTCTTCCCACCACTTCTTCCCTCCCCACTCCTTCCCTTCCCCTCTTCTTCCCTTCCCCCACTCCTTCCTCCACTCCTTCCCTTCCCCTCTTCTTCCCTTCCCCCACTCCTTCCTCCACTCCTTCCCTTCATACTCTCATTTCTCTTCCTCCCTTACTTCATTCTCTCCTCTTTCCAAACTTAGCCTGGAGAAACAGAACCAAAACGGCGTTGCAGGAAATTTCATATAGCTTAATAAAAAAAACGCCAGAAGCGGTGGCCTCAGACTTAAACAGACTTATAAATTTAGAATTCTTGTTTTTTAAAACTCAGAATCTACTGAATTTTATGCCTACTCAACTTCTTCAACGCATTGAAAAAAAGACGTGTATAGAGCCTACATCATCTACATGTACTAAGGCCATTGTTCTTACTAGACTTAGCGGAAATGAACACTATTGGGAAAATTCAATGGAATTAGCATCTTCTTTACCACACTATTTTTTAACTTCCCCCACTGCTTCCCTCCCCCACTCCTTCCCTTCCCAAATCCTTCCCTCCCCCACTCCTTGCCTTCCTCCACTCCTTCCCTTCCCCACTCCTTGCCTTCCCCCACTCCTTCCCTTCCCCAAGCTTCTTCCCTTCCTCCACTCCTTCTCTTCCCCCGCTTCTTACCTTCCCCCACTCCTTCCCTTCCCCTCTTCTTCCCTTCCCCCGCTTCTTCCCTTCCTCCACTTCTTCCTCCACTCCTTCCTCCACTCCTTCCCTTCCCCCACTCCTTCCTCCACTCCTTCCCTTCATACTCTCATTTCTCTTCCTCCCTTACTTCATTCTCTCCTCTTTCCAAACTCTTTCTCTCTTCTTTTACTTCCTCCTCGGTTCCCTACAGTCCTTCTCCATGGGACCATCGATTTAAAAGTACATAGCAATGAAAAATCAAGCAACTTTTATGGGCCTAAAATGAGTTTCAAGCCAGACAAAACCATTGATATGCAGCTGGAAAATCTGTACCATTCTTTTTCAAAGTAAGAAAATAGAATTTTGGCTACCAAACCTGAGAATAGAGCTTTGAAATCAGCTGTCCACATTCTAACGCAGGCAACAAAGCATATTTTCGAGTAAAAAAAGTATGTGCATGAGTGAAAGTTTCTAGAAATTGGGCGTCGATTTAACCCTGCGAGTAAACCAGTCCTTTTAAGTTTTCATTGACAGAAGCAGTTTTTAATCAATTTTACGACTGCATCTAAATTTTATGGGGATTTTGAGGATTTCAGGGATTCTATTCAAATGCATATCAATACTCTTTTACACTTAACCATTGCCTTCATTCTTTCCTATAATCTATACGCCCTTCCCCGGTCTGTCCAGGTCCGTGCCATCCATTGGTTGCCTCCCCATCCACCAACCCGCATCACCCGTCTCGTACTCGCACAAGGCTGCCAACTCTGGGCAATAACTGTGGCCAGCCAGTCTCGACACTTTCCGTTACCAATAGCAACGGCATCAAAACTTCCCATGGTCTGCAATTAAATCCATTTGTATTTCAGTTATTTCCTTTGCTTCCTTTTCTCCTGCGGACTCAAGCAGTAATGCTTCGGATTCTGACTGCCTCGAAGTAAAAATGCTTACGAAGATATTTCTAGTCACCACTATTGGCCTCAGTTCGATCTTACCAGCTTCTGTAGCTGACGCTTCAAGCTCAAGTCTCGAGTTTGTTTCCGCCAACGAACTTTGTCCACCAATCACCGAATGGAACGACGCTGGTAGTTCGAGCAACGCCATTCGAAAACTAACCGGCGTTTCGTCGATTCGAACCTGTCACGTCGAGTGCGCTAGCAGTCCGAATTGTTCCGCCGTTGCCTTCAAGTCGAACGAATGTCTTCTAGCCACTAACAATCGCTGGCAGAGTTTCTGGACCACCGCCGCTTCTGGAAGCAGTTGCGATTCGAAAACCTATTTGAAAGTTCCATCGCCTCCAGCGGCTCTGGCTAATAAACTGCTGTTTCTTCACTGCTATAGATATGGACTAGGAAATCTGGTTAATAAGACTACCTTTCAGGTGGGTCGCTTTCATGGATGCACCCTGTTGTGCAGGGACAAGTGACTAATTGATAAAAGGGAAAGGCCCATCAACTAGATTTCAAGAAGTCATAAAGAGTCAAGAAGAGCCCTTTTAACTAGCGTTGACCAATTGTCACTTTTTGTCAAGAAGAGGTCAAATGCGAGTAAATGGTCTAAAGAAAATGCTTTTTCCTCGAAAATTATCATACCCGCATAACATTTAGACGTATCGGGACGTCCAGGGGACGTCTCATTTAGGTAATTTTGGAACGTTGCAGATGCGAGATTTTTTTGGTCAACAATGCGTCCCCAGCACGAATTATTTAGACGTATCAGAATTGTCGCAATTTTACGTAGAAAATACCTTTAAATGTAACGCATATTCTACCTAGCAAATAGCCAGCTAGTCTGCTGCAGCACACTTTACACGTAGTAGCACCTCTGCAGACACTTCCTTCGTATTTTTTGTGGCTAATGATATATAGTTTCATATAATTGCTGCTGAAATCATTAAAATTTGAAAACAATGACATTTAAGTAAAATAAGGTAATTTTTAGGTACCATAATGAGAAATTACCTAGGGCTAGGTTGCATGGTATAATTTTCGATAAAGGCATAGTTAAGAGAAGCAAATGCAAATTATTACATTATGACAACAAGAATATAGCAAATGTATACTACGTAAATGTTGGAATCGCGAACCCTAGCAAAGTAATTTGCTTTGTTTAACAAGACTTTGTCTAGGTAATTACATATGACAGGCTAAGACGAACGCTTGCAATAGAAAGCTAACCATAGACCAGAGAGAGCAGAAGGATTAAGAGTTTGAAAGGCAGAGCTAAGGCTCCTCAAATCATTGCTTTGTTTTGACTTTAGTAACAAAAAAGAAATGCGATTCAAAGCCACAGAAAAAAGGGGATGACAAGGTTAACCTACAGATCAGAGAGTCTACTGGTTGATGCAGTTTTTCAACAGAACAACTGAGTAATGTTATAATTTTTTAGTCAATTTTAATTTAGTCTACCCAACAGAGCTGGAGTCCATGCTGCAGTCAGTGCCACCATCAGAGCTGAAGCTAGCCCCATTGTTAGTGCTGTCATCAGTATTGGAGTTAGCAGTTAGCCTTGTGCTGTGGTTAGCTAGCATTGGAGTCAGCCCCATTGTCAGAGCTGAAGCCAGTCCCATTGTCAGTGTTGGAGTCAGCCACATTGTCAGTGCTGTGGTCAGCATTGGAGTCAGCCATATCATCAGCGCCATGGTTAACATCTTGATGCTACGAATATTTGTTGACCATTTTAAAAGCAGAATTTTACCTATAAATGTTATAAAGATTCAATATGAGTTACATTTACAATTTAAACAGCAGAGGTTAAAAATGAAAACAAATTAATTATTTGTCAAATAAACAAAATATACTCACATATTCATTTCAGCATTCACTTCGGCATATAGTGTCTTCTAAGTTCTTTTAAGCTCTCAAGTCTTCTTTAAACTTAAATTCACCAAGGTAGTCTTCATCTAGTTCTAGACTATCACTTTCTGATACTATAAGAATATTATCATGGCTAATATATAGAAATGAAGAATGTCTTCAATGTTGAAAAATCTTTATCAAAATTATCACCATTTGACTCTTCTTGTATTTGTAAATTCAATTCAGATAATAGAACTTGAAGCTAAGTTTCAAATAATTCCAAGCTATTTTTAAATGCATAATTTATACTTGAATTTTATATATCAATTGAAGACATAGTTGAAACAAGTTTTATAAATTAATTTGGTTTCTTTGAAAGATCCTTTTAGATTCCATGGACCATGGAGTTAAATGCCAATCAATTAATTTAATTTTTATATAAAGAACTACATAATGATGCGACTCGGCTTTTAGACTCACACTGAAATGAAAAAGTTAGTAAAATGTTAAATCATTGGTTAAAATAGTAAATGCATGAAATTATTCTAATTACTATCTATCACTAGAGAAAAAGAATTCTAGCAGAATTCAGCACAACTTTGACTTTTCCAAAAAGCAGGAACACGTAACACGCGGTTTAACAAAAAATTCATTTGATAATTGCACCCCATATACGCGACGCATAGACACAGAATTTTACATTCCATCTTTTTATAAATTTAAATGCAGAATACTTCTCTAAAATATGTTATATTAGCATTTCAAAAACATTTGAGACGTTTTTGATATTGATCCCAAGTATTTACTAGCAATAATTGGCATTTAATTTTCTGCGTAATTTAATTATTGTGTTTATTTTTCGTAAGTTTATAATTTTTAAGCATTTACTTATTTCGCTTTGTTTTTCTCGTTACCAACTTTTCAGTGCGGCTGTTCAAAAGCGTTTATTTTGCTATTTATTTTTCTTACAACGTGTCTGGAGTTTTCTTTAGAGCACAGTTCGTAGCGTGTTAAGAATTTACTGTTAGCCCCGAGAATTAGTTGTTTGGTTTAAGAGTTTCTAAGTCTAGTAAATTAAGGGAATTTAATATTAATTAATTTAAGCCATTGAGCAGGCGTATATTTGTAAGCGAACGCAGCGTGCAGTGCTTAGCGCGTCTTCAGCAAATTATTCATAGTTTAAATTATTATAATAATGATCTGCTACTCAAATAATAACTCGTAAAATACAAGTTCCCGAACTAAATCGCATCATAATTAATCGCCAGTGTTATCATCATTTAAACCTATTTTGAAAGTGCTACCGCTACACGTTAATCGTCACATTAAAAATGGAGGGTCCCACCGTTTAGACAAGACTCATCACACGCCCGAAACCGGTTCTATCCGGTTCTGCTCAGCTCTGCAAGTCATCTCAATAGCACGGCCAGCCCAGCCAGCTAAGTTTCGCATACTATCATCACGTGACAACTACAGCCTAGAACGAAAATTGGCGCACGCTAGACAACAACCCCAACGGCCGCTTATTTTCTACCGTCTAAAGCCTTGTGAGTCATCCAAGCTTGCAAAAAAAGTGCAAAATCAACCTGCAGTCCTGTCCGCCGTAACTGCAACCTAGCTAGCCGGCACTGGTTCGCCCTTTCTCAGCCAAGCCTAGGCCTAACGAGCAAACGAGCAACCTCCATCCAAGCGAGACGTGTCCAGATTCAGTGGTCAGCATTTGGCGTGGTGCGGCACAGGTGAGAACGCGTCTTTTTTCCTGCTCTCTCTTTATTTAGGGACTTGCTGGCAGAGTTAGTTTTTATCTGTGGTGTCTCTTTTCAGTTAGGGAGTTGTTTAGGCTTATTTAGGCACCTTTTGGTTTCCCTCTGCCAGTTTTTCTGCGTGTATTTCTATTCCTCTCTTCATCCGTTTTTTTTCCTCTCTCTCTCTCTGTTCCGCTTGTCTTCGCTGTTTGGAATGCTAGGAGAAGGCGACGAGGCGAAGCCATCTGAGGATGGTGGGGCCCAATCCGACTTGCAGAAGGTCTTGCACACCTTGACACTGATTCTGGAGAAAACTTGCGACCGGGAAGCATCCGCTGCTGTAGACAGACTGCAAAAAAGCCCGAGGCTCCGCCCTCCACCGCCTTTCCAGCCGCAGATGAACTTCGAACTTTGGAAGACCCAGTTCGTAACCTATATTGAAGCTCATCATGTTCCAACGCCACAGCAACCTGCAGCTCTCTTGTCGATGCTATCTCCAGAGTGCCAGGAATTCATGTTCAATAACTCATTGCATCGAGTCGCTATTGAGACTGCGCTTAAGGCTCTTGAAGAGCGGTTCACAGATTCAGGCACCAAGCAGAAATGCTACCTAGAACTGGTCGCTGCTGAGCAACTCGTATCTGAGTCAACGCAGGAGTTCTTTGACCGACTCATCCATCTCTCCAAGTCTGCAGGGTTGACAAAGACTGAGGCTGAACCTTTAGTCCGTGCCCGTTTCTGCTACGGACAGAGAGACAAAGCTTTAGCAGAAAGGCTGATTCTTCTGGGCCAAGAGAATTCTAAGTATACTGCTGAAGATCTAGCAAAGAAGGCCAGGGAGATTGCAGGTGTCAAGAAGCTCTTATCCAGTGATAGTGCAACTCCTATAGTCAGGGCTGCGGGCGCGGCTTCCGACAGGACAGCGGAGCTCGAAGCACGAGTCCTTGAGCTGGAGAATCTACTGCGACAGAATCAACAAAACCAGTCAGTAGGAAATACCCCTGCAACTAAATCTCAGCCTAGAACTAATCAGGTCAATTCATCGCATATGCCTGCAATGCCAACTTCGGCTTCTAATAATTTCAAGCAAAATGCTAAATTCCATCCTCATAAAGGAAAGAAATCCTCAAAGTCTTGCAATCGCTGTGGCGCATCGGACCACTTTACAGCTGACTGCCCCCAACCTCCGCCATTCAACGGGAGAGGGGGTGGAGCACCTCAGAGTCATCACCACAACAGTGCTAAATTTCACGCCAGAGAGTCCGGAACTATCACGTCTTGGAGAGGCGGATATGGTTTCGTCCAGTCAGCTCAGATGCCAGACTCTCTTTTTGTCCACTACTCAAAACTTGACAACGAGCTGAAGCAGCTTGTTGATAGCCACCAGATTGTTGGCACAGCTGTGCAGTTCCAAAGACAAGCTGACCCCGGACGCGAACGCGATCAGGCAGTGTGGGTTAGTTGTCACTCAACGCCAGTCCGCTGTGACCAATCTTGCACCGACGAGGCCGTTTTGGAGTCAAGCATGTTCGTGCAGCTGGATATTGGCGACAGCAAGGTCATCGCGTGCCTCGACTCTGGCTGCAACGCTAGTGTCATGGGTGTCAAAGTCAGAGACCAGCTTGTAACTAAAGACCCAATTAACAACGCCTTTACTCCGGCCAGGAGGTACCAAGCTGCGACCGCGTTCAACGGCACCTCAACTCAGATTATTAGCACACTGCACTGTGAAGTTAAGATAGGCAAAGTGCTTAAGACACATGTCTTCCTAGTCACCGAAGGGCAGCTTACAGACGTCCTGTTGGGAATGGATTTCATGAGGAGCTTCAACATGAACTTGCTCATAGCCGATGGCCAGGCCACAGTGGATGGTGATCCTGTCCCCATTATTGAAGGTGACAAGGGAATTTTCCGAGCTCGTAGGGTCACTGCAGCCTGCAATGTCCAGTTGCCGCCCAGATCAGAGACAGTCGTCCCTAGCAGAGTCATCGACGCTGATCCTGGCTCCCATGGTGTCATAGGAACTAGATTATTCTGCACGGACTCTGAATTCTTTGTTGCCCATTCAGTGGACAATGTAAGTAGCACTAATCATGTCCTTGTGCGCCTACTCAATAGTAGCGATCAACCGTCAACAATCGTCAAGGGACAAGAGATTGCGTCATTTCAGAATTTGGGGGATGGAGAAGTCATTTCCCAGACAACTCTCACGGAAAAAGACTTCACCTTCTCAAACGTAGAGAAGCTGGGTGCTCAGCTTTCAAAGCTTCCACATCCCGATCCGAGTACAACAGCTTGGCTAGTTAAGCAGTTCAAACTGGACGAGACAAAGTTATCTAATAACCAGCTGGCAGTCACGGTTAAGCTCCTGAATCACTTCCAGAGTCAGATTTCTAAAAGTGAGACAGACTTGGGAAGGACCAATCTGCATGAAATGAATATCGAATTGCAGGACCCTGCTTGCCGGCCTATTTCACAACCTTCTAGGCGCACAACACCTGCGCAGAAGGAATTTCTTGACAAGCATATACATCAGCTCTTGTCGCAGGGTGTCATTGAGGAATGTGATTCAGAATGGGCATCGCCAATTGTCTTAGTAAAGAAGAAAGACGGCTCTCAAAGGCTGTGCATCGACTACCGGTTAGTCAACAAGGTAATAAAACCCTGCACTTTTCCTTTGCCCTTAATTGACGAAAGCTTTGACAGCCTCGCCGGCTCGAAAGTGTTTTCCAGCTTGGACCTCACCTCTGCCTACTGGCAGGTAGGTATTAAGGAACAGGATAGAGACCTAACAGCTTTTTCGTGTCCACAAGGCACCTATCGGTGGAAAGTAGTCCCGTTTGGCATAAAAACCGCACCAGCCAATTTCGCAAAGCTTATGCATCGAGTGTTCAAGCCGCTGCTAATGCGCGTCAGCCTTATCTACCTCGACGACATAATAATAAAAGCTAAAGACAATGACGAAATGATCGTCCACCTTGCACTCGTTTTGTGGCAACTGAAGAAAGCTAATTTGAAGATCAAGCCAGCCAAATGCGAACTGTTCAAAGATCGAGTCCGTTTTTTAGGGTTCATAGTTTCCCCAGATGGTATCGAGGCGGGCCCGGCGAAGATCGAGGCCGTTCGAGATTGGTGTCGTCCAACCGACAAGAAGCAGCTGCTTGCCTTTTTGGGCTTTTCGAACTACTATAGGAAGTTTGTTCCCCGATTCTCTGTCGTTGCTGCTCCGCTCTACTCTTTAGCAAAGGGCTCAGCAAAATTCTGCTGGCTCGAGCATCATGACAGGGCATTCGAGGAGTTGAAGGCCAGCTTGTGCGCGCCCCCTGTCTTGGCGTACCCGGACCTCAATGCCTCTGCAGGCCTCTTCATCTTAGACTGCGACGCATCTCTTGAAGGTGTCGGGGGCGTGCTCTCACAAGAAGGCCCTGACGGTCAGGAGCATGTAGTGGCCTACGCCTCGAAAAAATTCACTCAATCTCAGCAGAATTACTGCGCCACCATGCGAGAGTTGCTTGGCCTTGTAATCATGCTCGAACATTTCAGGACTTACCTCCTCGACCGTAAATTTCTTGTTCGCTCAGATGCAGCAGCACTGCAGTGGCTGCACACTAAAAAGCATGCCACTGGCATGCTAGCCCAGTGGTTAGCTACCATCGACGTCTACAATTTCAAAGTTTGCCAGACTCCACTCGAGCGTCTCGCCGAGTACGACTTCGCTGTTGAGCATCGTGCTGGTTCCAAGCATATCAATGCTGATGTTCTTAGCCGGAATCCACGCTTTCGAGCCGACCACCATGATTGCCCGACTTGCAGCAAAATCCCCGCTTTCCGGGAAAAGTTCATTCAGTCGGAGAAGCCGAGACAAATTGATGAAGACAACTGTAGCGAGTCCATGCAACTGAGAGCTGTGCAGGTAGACACCGGCAACCAGACGGAATCACTTGATCTCCAAGCGGACGTTTTTTCAACGCAAGTCAATAGCAAAATGCTTACCATGGAGGTCACAAGCGTTTCCATTAGCACTCAGACTCCATCGGGGGCTCATACTCAAACTGAACCGGAGCAGCCCTTTCTGCAGGCGTTGCACATGAGCCTCGCCTCGGACACCGCTTCTGCTGAGAGTGCCAATCACCAACAGAATGCTCTTGCGGCACCCGAGCTTCCGCAACAATTCCCTGGTTCGAGTGAGGCGGACCTTCACGTTCCATTGCTTAACTCTGCCCCAGTAGTCGTCTCCAACACGCTGGATGAGCCAGATATTCAACCAGCATCTTCCGCGCCGCCAACTGCGCAGGACACTGACTCCAGTGACGAGATGTCTGAGGCTGCCGAGAACCTCTGGGCCAGAGATGCCCAGGAGACCAGTGTTGACTTGATGAAGCTGATCGAGGCCGTTGCTGGTAAATCGCCAAGGCTTACGAAAGCAGATGTTCAGGACTGCAGCCGAGAAATTCGCACCCTTTGGGCTTTGTTTGACGAACTCGAAGTAGAGAACGGCTTGCTAGTTCGAGTCAAGCCTGGCAAGCATGGCAGACCTGTCAGTCGTCTCATAGTTTTACCAGAAACAGCTAATATAGATGAACTTGTTTCATGCTATCATAAAGACATTAACCATTGCGGCGTGAACAAGACTGTTCGCACGCTGAAACAGCGCTTTCAAATCACCAATCTCGAGGTATTCGTGAAAGGAATCATAGCGGAGTGCGAAATCTGTAGTCGTACTAAGAAAAGTAAGCGCAAGAACAAGGAGCCACTTCAACCTATCCTCACAGGATATCCTAATCAAATAGTTCATGCAGACCACGCGGGCCCGTTTCGTGAGCAAGATGGCAATCGCTATTTACTAGTTTTAGTTGACAACTTTACAGGCTACCTTGAGATAGTGCCAGTTCCGGATGTGTCTGCAGAGACTACTGCCCGCGCCATTCTTACAGAGTGGATTGTGCGTTATGGCACTATGGAACAACTCGTTTCAGATAACGGCACCGCTTTCATAAACAAGACAGTAGCTGAGCTCACTAGACTACTCGAAATAGACGTAGCGCGAATCACGGCCCGTCGGCCACAAGCTAATGGGAAAGCAGAGCGGACCATCCAGTCCATCAAAGCGCAGATCCGCGCAATCTGCATGGAGAAGCAAGTAAATTGGCCGTTAGCAGCCCGCTTGGCTGGTTTCTCTATCCGATCGACTGTTGCAGAGTCCACAGGCTGGTCCCCTGCCAGACTCTTCTTTGGTCGAGACCTCGCTATGCCGATGGACCTGCAGTTTAATCCACCCAAGCAAGATCGATATGATCCAGACTGTTATGCCCACAGACTCCATAAGCTATTAGTAGAAGTTTCAGCGATCGCTCGATCTACTCGAGGCAAGGCTCAGCAGAGGCAAAAGAGGAACTACGATCGAAGTGTTATTCATTCCAACTATGAAACTGGTGAACTTGTCTGGGTCCTTAATCCTGACCACAAAGGCTTGGAGACAGCTGTATGGCAAGGCCCGTACAAGGTTATCCAGAAAGTGTCCGAGCGCAATTACCGTCTCATTCCGGAGCTTTCGCGCGTCAATCCAATGTCTCAACCACCGAACCCGGCTCACAATATTTACAACGTCGACCGCTTGAAGCGGTGCGTCAGGAAGCAGACGTACCAGGATGTCACTGACCGGTACGGGCTCCGCGTTCCAGCGCTCCTTCCGCTGTCACGCCAGGGCCAGCGAGACGACCTGTCTTCGCAGCATAATGTCCTTGACTCATCATCCACCAGTGAGTCCGAAGCGCAAATCTTGGAAACTGCGCGATCTCCCGAACCTTCCAACTCGTCAGCAGATGAAGCGCCGCCGCAGGCAGCGGGGACCCAGTCGACTCTTGTAGCGCCTGCTAACTCACCGGTATTAGCAGAGTCAACTGAGCCGCCAAACATGCAGGACGAGCACCCAGCCATGTCGCCCGTTCATCAACCTGCCGTCTTGCCAGTACTGCATCAGGCACCGCAACAAACGCTGTCGTCCCCTCAGGAGTCGCCAGATCGCCGACTAGCGATGCAACTTCCTTTAGCGACGCCCCGTTCTTTGTCCACTGAGTCAGAGGCTGGGTCTACGCGGAGTTCGAATCCGTCTTCCTCCGAGCAGTCCCTGGCTCCTCAGCACCCAGACGCAGTTCCAGAAATCGGCGCCGAAGTGCTCGTCCCGACAGAGAACCCAGTACAGCATAGTCTAAACCTAGAGCATGAGAACACCAACAGCACAGTGCCTGCGATGGACGACAGTCCAGGCTCTGATAGCACACTGGACAGCAGCCACTCCGAAGTGCTTTCACCTGGCGCCATCAATGCAGTCGTGCCACAAGCAACTGAAAGTCCAGTCGACCCTAACCCGCGGGCGCAGCCAACGGCAGCCGAACCAGTAGCTCCGCCTGCCCAAACGACGCGTTCAGGTCGCCAGGTGCGCAAGCCTCACCGTTTCCTCAACACCATAGTGCAGTTCTGTACTAGAGCCAAAAATCTGAACAACCAGTCAGGAAGTCCCAGCAGTGGAAGTAACCACTGCAAATTTCCAGCACCTGAAAGCAGCTTATCAACTCATTCGTGGACTAATAGCCCTCGCAGTTCTCGTTAACCTCAAGTGGCAAGCCGTAGCTTCAGTTCCGCAAATAAAAAGTTTTAACTAGTTCTCCAGTATATTTAAATAATTGAACTCAGCAACTTGAATCACTGAACTTGCTTTAAAGAAATTTAAAAGAATAAAAAAAAGAAATAATTTAGAAGTGCCAGCATAATAAAGAAAATTCATTCTCGAATGCGTTTCAAGAAAAGCTATGCTTCGTCAAGTTCAGTTCTAAGGAGAGTAATATAGAGTTGCAAGTAAGGCCGCTGTATGAAGAAGTTATTGAAAAATCAAAAAAAGTTCAAAGCAAGTCCGTCATCATGGTTTTATCCCGTTATTAGTGCTCTCGGTGTGCAGTCGGCTGTGGGCGATTGGTGCTTTGCTTTCCTTGGTGTCGGTGACGCAGCGCCGTGTTCGCCTGGCATCCCTTTGTGTGTGTCTGTTCAATCTTTTCGCCTTGTTAGTTAGTATGCCTCCGCTTTCTCCCTGTTCTTGTCTCTTTCGTTGTTCTGGGGAAGGGGCGGCTAGTAGTGTGTAGGTGAGGGGCTGCGTGTTCCCTCCTTGTGCCGTGCCAAGCCGCCTGTGCTGTCGACTGCGTCTGTCGGTCTCTGCCGGCCGGTCGATGGCTTCTGCCGGTCTCTGCCGGCCTGTCGACGGCTTCTGCCGGTCTCTGCCGGCCTGTCGATGGCTTCTGCCGGCCTGTCGACGGCTTCTGCCGGTCTCTGCCGGCCTGTCGATGGCTTCTGCCGGCCTGTCGATGGCTTCTGCCGGCCTGTCGACGGCTTCTGCCGGTCTCTGCCGGCCTGTCGACTGCGTCTGCCGGTCTCTGCCGGCCTGTCGACTGCGTCTGCCGGTCTCTGCCGGCCTGTCGACTGCGTCTGCCGGTCTCTGCCGGCCTGTCGACTGCGTCTGCCGGTCTCTGCCGGCCTGTCGACGGCTTCTGCCGGTCTCTGCCGGCCTGTCGACTGCGTCTGCCGGTCTCTGCCGGCCTGTCGACGGCTTCTGCCGGCCAGACGATGGCTTCTGCCGGTCTCTGCCGGCCTGTTGATGGCTTCTGCCGGCCTGTCGATGGCTTCTGCCGGCCTGTCGACGGCTTCTGCCGGTCTCTGCCGGCCTGTCGATGGCTTCTGCCGGCCTGTCGACGGCTTCTGCCGGTCTCTGCCGGCCTGTCGATGGCTTCTGCCGGCCTGTCGATGGCTTCTGCCGGCCTGTCGACGGCTTCTGCCGGTCTCTGCCGGCCTGTCGACTGCGTCTGCCGGTCTCTGCCGGCCTGTCGACTGCGTCTGCCGGTCTCTGCCGGCCTGTCGACTGCGTCTGCCGGTCTCTGCCGGCCTGTCGACTGCGTCTGCCGGTCTCTGCCGGCCTGTCGACGGCTTCTGCCGGTCTCTGCCGGCCTGTCGACTGCGTCTGCCGGTCTCTGCCGGCCTGTCGACGGCTTCTGCCGGCCAGACGATGGCTTCTGCCGGTCTCTGCCGGCCTGTTGATGGCTTCTGCCGGCCTGTCGATGGCTTCTGCCGGCCTGTCGACGGCTTCTGCCGGTCTCTGCCGGCCTGTCGATGGCTTCTGCCGGCCTGTCGACGGCTTCTGCCGGTCTCTGCCGGCCTGTCGATGGCTTCTGCCGGCCTGTCGATGGCTTCTGCCGGCCTGTCGACGGCTTCTGCCGGTCTCTGCCGGCCTGTCGACTGCGTCTGCCGGTCTCTGCCGGCCTGTCGACTGCGTCTGCCGGTCTCTGCCGGCCTGTCGACTGCGTCTGCCGGTCTCTGCCGGCCTGTCGACGGCTTCTGCCGGTCTCTGCCGGCCTGTCGACGGCTTCGGCCGGCCTCCGCAGCATCATTGGGCCTCCGCAGCATTATTTACTGTCAGCTTGTCACCGCTAATTTCCCTTCTCCTTCTCGTGCGCCGTAAAATCAATTTAGCCTTATAATCAATCGTGCACCTGCATTTTCTCGCGCTGAACATCCTTTAATGCGTCTAATAATATTTTTTGTGAAATTAATCTTTCAGCCTTCCGTCATAATATTGTCAATTGTTTCTCGTATTACGAATACTCACCTGTTTTTAACTCCCATTTTTTCTTACAATAGTTCAGCAAATACCTGCGTAATTTTTGTACTTTAACTTTGTTTATTAATTTAACAAATATTCGTAAAAATGTTTTCTTTATCGTTCCACAATCCTGTTCGTTTTTTCGCGAAAATATTTACAATTTTCTCTCTCGTCTACCTGCTTTCGTTTTTCGGTGAGGGGGCGGGTGAGACGTTTTTGATATTGATCCCAAGTATTTACTAGCAATAATTGGCATTTAATTTTCTGCGTAATTTAATTATTGTGTTTATTTTTCGTAAGTTTATAATTTTTAAGCATTTACTTATTTCGCTTTGTTTTTCTCGTTACCAACTTTTCAGTGCGGCTGTTCAAAAGCGTTTATTTTGCTATTTATTTTTCTTACAACGTGTCTGGAGTTTTCTTTAGAGCACAGTTCGTAGCGTGTTAAGAATTTACTGTTAGCCCCGAGAATTAGTTGTTTGGTTTAAGAGTTTCTAAGTCTAGTAAATTAAGGGAATTTAATATTAATTAATTTAAGCCATTGAGCAGGCGTATATTTGTAAGCGAACGCAGCGTGCAGTGCTTAGCGCGTCTTCAGCAAATTATTCATAGTTTAAATTATTATAATAATGATCTGCTACTCAAATAATAACTCGTAAAATACAAGTTCCCGAACTAAATCGCATCATAATTAATCGCCAGTGTTATCATCATTTAAACCTATTTTGAAAGTGCTACCGCTACACGTTAATCGTCACACATTGCTATGCAAGCTACTTTCGTTTAAATTATTTAAATATCTTGGTAACTTTGTGACCGTTAAGATACGTATTAAATACGTAACGTAAAATCCATAATTACCCAAAATAGGGTTTTATCAGTGGGATAGAAAGAAAAATGTACAAATTCTTTCTAAGCAGCAAAAATTTAGTATTATAAATGGTATTACTTCGATAAACATTAAATTTTTTTACTTATCTTTTGGATTCGCATCTGCGACCTTTGGGGGACGTATAATTGTTATGCGGGATAGTAGAGGTAACAAAATAAAATCGTTTGATTAGCTGACAACCGCCAATTTTGGCGCCGCTTGATACTCAATGTTCCAGGCCGTATCAATGAATGCCACGAGGAATTCGTCGGGACTTTATGTCAGTCCGTCAGCCTCTGGCGGCTGCGGCCCCTACATCCGCATTGGAGTGCCGGGAGGCAACCTAGAGCACTTGCTGGCTAATGGCAGCGCCATTTCTGTACTAATGAAGCTGCACAAAGATAGGATGGGAAATTCTGATTTTCTGGTGGCGTTTAATACTACGGACTCGAATGAAAGATTCCTGATGTACCAGGTACGCTATTTTTTAGTCGTATCGGATCCGTATTGCTTAAAACGAATTTCGCTAAGAAGCTAAAGAGGGTTGCATTTCGAAAAAAATTCGACGAGGTTTATAACACACCTGAATACCGCCCTTATTTTGGTTTGTACCACACCAGAAAAACAATTGGATGATGTTTGTAACACACAGGAATAACAATAGGATGAGGTTTGTAACACACCGGAATAACAATTCGATGAGGTTTGTAACACACCGGAATAACAATTGGATAAGGTTTGTAACACACCGGAATAACAATTCGATGAGGTTTGTAACACACAGGAATAACAATTGGATAAGGTTTGTAACACACAGGAATAACAATTGGATGACGTTTGTAACACACCGGAATAACAATTAGATGAGGTTTGTAACACACAGGAATAACAATTAGATAAGGTTTGTAACACACAGGAATAACAATTGGATGAGGTTTGTAACACACCTGAATACCGCCCTTAATTTGGTTTGTAACACTGGTTTGGTTTGGTTTGTAACGATCGCCACGAATCAAACACACCGGAATAACAATTGGAGGAGGCTTGTAACACACCATAATAACAACTTTACGAGGCTTTTAGAGCTGAATAAAACATTCTCAAGGATTTTAACGTTCCGAATACCGTGTAGCAGGAAACTATCACACACTTATAGTAATGCAACGGGTAGCTAGGAAGTGTACTAAGTAAAACTACAAGACGTTCCCCTCCAGAAAGAACTCGCAATCTCCCACAGACCTCTGGCCAACTGATGGTGACCCACCCGGTTGCCACCGTTTCCAACGTTCGCTACGAATCAAACGAAGCAAATCTGCTGCCGGAATCGACTGGATTTTTCGGCAGCCTCGGTTTCAGCTTCGGCAATTCGGGATTTAAAATCTACGTCAACGGCAGCGAGCAGTCAGTTAGAGATACGGCCGACACTGCCATGCCTCTAGGCCGAGTGAACGAACTTCGAGTCGGGTTCACGAGCGACTCAACGTACAGTCTGACGGGCCGAATAATCTGCCTGGCTGTAGCCGGGTTTGAGCTGTCGGCCAATGACTTCGAGGCATTGCACAATTTCTGTTGATTGTTGGTTAGGCACACCAGTTGGCGAGGTTAAATCAACAGAGTGGCAGAAATATTCAGCAGAGTAAGGAGTTGCTATTTTATTGTCTTCAGTCAAGACAAGTAGACGGTTTCGTTGCGTTGTTTGGAACTAAAACTTTTACTTTGGTGCAGATTTTGCTAGTTAAAGCTTGATGCAGCATCTGGAGAAAAAGCTTTGTATTATTCTTTCTTCATTGTTTAATTGTGTCTAACAGTCTGTCACGTATTAAAAAAACAGTCGATTCAGTTTCCTCACTATTTCCCCAAGTTATTTTATTCTTTAATCCTGTAGTTCTTTGGCAAAAATTCATTTGATTGAAACCATCACGCGTCTCGTAATTTTTTTATTATCCACATATTGATTCGGATTTTACCCGAAAACTTACGACCTTAGAATTTTTTTCTAGAATAAAATGAGAATTAAAACAAATTATTGAACAATTCGCTCGTACAACTGCCTATAACAAAATGTACTAGTTTTTTAATAATTCATTGATTCTATGGTCGAAAAAACCGTATTGGGGGGCGCAGTGTTTACTTCTTAATCGTAGATTTGATGATTATTAGGTCTTCGAATCAATTTATAATGGTACCCTCGTACTCTAGCACGTTACTTGTCACAAAATGAAATAGTTCATTTTTCTTAAAATTACACACGATGAAAAATGTCCTCATGAAAAAACGCAATTTTATATTGACCGAAGAGTTGCACTCAAGATGCCACTGAGAACTGAATTTCTTCATTTTTTCGCTTGAATTTTGTGAGAGACAAGTCAAACCCTCACTTAAAATGTCTGTCAACTAGCAATGACTTGACTGGGAGTGTGTAAACAGTTCAAAATTTTTCCCTAGCTACAATACCTCTTCTGAAATGTTTCTGTCGCTTTAATTAGTGTAAGCAAACAGTAAGCAAACATCTGCTTTCATTCTACCTTGTGTTTGATTTGACTTGTGATAGCCGAAGTGTGCTCATTAAAATTTTTGTATAGCTATAGCTCATAAGTGCGTGCTTGTTCTAGCCAGTGCTCACGATGAGTTACCTCCGCGGTTTTACTTCACCTATAGCTACCTCTATCCGACAATCTTCCATTCTGAATTCTCTTTCCCCATACCTTCTTCCAAACAACATTTTACGTCTCTTTGCTCCCTACTTCAGTCTTTGATCTACTTACCTTTCTGATCCTCTAATCCTCTTGATCATTCTTGTCTTAATTGTCTACCATATTACACTGTCAGAAGCCACCTTCTTTTTTACTTAATTCTCATGATTTATGACCTGATACTAAGCCATTTTTAATCAATTTATGGTTTATAAATAAATTAATATTTTAATTTGCAATAATTCTCAAACAAGCAGTTTACAATTTAAACTCACAACCAGTACTTGAACAAACAAGCTTAAATACCTGCATTAAAAAAAATTAATCGAAATGAACAGTCTAAAGTACTACCCACTGTGCCAGAAAGGTAACGCCATAAAAATCTAAACCAGTTTGACTTTCTCTGTAGCCATATCTATCTGCAATTGCAATGTACATATTAACATTGAAATGTGTGCAATAGCTGGTTGAGAAAGATTACAGAGTCCCTACGAAATAGATAAAATAAGTTTGCGCAATGTATTTTCCTGAGCCAACCCGTTAAAAACGGGAGTTGCATTTTTGGTTCGATTGGAACCTGTAGAAACTAAATCCGATTATTTTTTTCTGCTCCAAAACTCGGAGAGTCATCGAAAATGGGAATCGCGTGGAGCAAGTACAAGTTCGAGCTGATGACAATGGTCAGGCTTGCTTGGCCTATGGTGAGTTGAGTTCTGTTGGTTTTAAGTATTTCAAGAGTACTAGAGAGATTTTAGAAAATGAGTATTTTAAATAAGGCATGCTTGAACTTTTACTAAACTATGACATAATAAAATTCCTTTAGGTATCATATTTGTCTCGAAAAAATAAAAAATATGTTATGGACAGTAGATTTAGTTGATAGTAAGTAGATTTACATGTTAGACAGTAGATTCACACGTTAGACTATTAACCTGTCAGACAGTGACACTCAGCAATTAATGCAACCGCTTTACCCACTAAACACAGTCAGTTTCGGTGCTATTCTACGGCCTAATGTACCCAGCAACGCTAGCCTTTTGCGGCTCGCTAGGCATTGAAGCGTTGGACATCGCGAGTTTAGCCGTATCGGTGAGACCTATTTTCCTGCTGGTTTCCTAGAAATGAATAATATATTTAAAAAGGTGCGCAAAATTTAGGGATTATAGGAAACCGGCAGAAAATAGGCGGTAAGGTAGGGCAGCATATAAGATGGGGCGGATAAGATGGGGGGATAAGATAGGAGCTTCAAGAATAAAAAAACGAAAGCAATAGGATAGTTTTAAATTCATTGTACCTGAGCCCCCCAAACCCTCCCAACCATCCAGGTGTTCCAGCTGGTAGTTGTACCCATAGAGAACGGCCTCCGCTGGTCCTGCCTGACATTTCTGTCGCAAGCTCTGGGCAGCACCAAAAAAAAGCGCGCTGGAGTAATCGTGCAGAGGTGTAAGCGCTTTATTAAACACAAAGAATGGCTTCGGTTTCTTTCGAGCGACTTAAATATTCAGGAATTTTTATTCTTTTTGCGGAAATTTCAGCCATAACGGCGGCCGTTTGCATGTGGATAATCAGCTGCGGTCTGGCTATCAACTGCGCCAAATTGCTTGTGCTGATTGGGCAGGATCCCGAGATTGCCATGTGAGTGCGCTTCTTCCGTGACTCACCTGCAGCTCCCTACTTTCGCTTTCCTCTTGATTTTCTCTGACTCCCTTCTCCCTCATCCCACTCTCTACTTTTCAAATCTCCCTCTTCCCTATGCTCCATTTCTCCCCCATGTTTCCCTATGTGCCATTTCTCCCCCTTGTCTTCCCTGTGTGCCATTTCCCCCCCCCCCTGTCCTCCCTATGTGCCATTTCTCCCCCTTGTCTTCACTGTGTGCCATTTTCCCCCCCTGTCATCCCTATGTGCCATTTCTCCCCCTGTCTTCCCTATAATTTTTACTCTACAAAAAATTAGCTTTTAAATCTGAAAAAAATCGACATACTTTCAAAAAAATTTCCCCCATCGACCGACTGTCCCAGCGGGTCGCAGACTTTCATCACCATCTTGATGCCTGGCTGTCTCTGCGTGCTCGTCTACCGCGTCCAAATGGCCTACACAGACTGCTTGCAGCGAGTGTTCCCGACACTGTTCATGCACCTGGTCTCTCTGCTGGTCTGTCTGGGTCTGGAGGCCCTGTTCGTGTTTCAATTAGGACTGGGTATTAAGTAAGTCGATAAGAAAGCTTTACAAGCTAGATACTTATTATTATACGTTTACACATTTTTTCGACTCGAAATTACAGTGGAGCGGCTCTCGGTCTTTGTTGCTCACTCTGCTTGCTACCGGTAATGATGACGTCATACATGCTTATCAGCAAAGTGCACAAAGACACCTGGCCAGGTAATAACTAGTCCATGAGATTAGAACTTGGAACCTTTCTGTTCATACTCGCACTCTCAAATCATCATGCGAAAATACAATAAACGTTTGGATTTATTTTGAAAGTAAAAATTTTTTTGTGCTACTAAAAGTAGCTGAAATCTAGCCTTCGGAATTTTATTCGTATTTTTTACGAAAAAAACTTGATTTCAATATTATCACACAGGCTGGTCGATACGATGCTTCCTGCAGTGGCGGGAATACTACTACAATCTGTTCCCCTCCGTAGCCAACCAGCTGGTCTTTGTCAGCTCCTCGGAGATGGGCACCTTCGTGGCCGGTTCACTCGGCAAAGCGGAACTGGCAGCTCAGGGCATCATCTTCCAGCTGTTTATCGTGACGCTGCAGCCCTGTGTGGGCGCCGGCTCCGCTGCCATCACCAGAATCGGTCGGTACATGGGCGCAGCCAACTATGTGAAGGGCAAACAGGTCTACAAAATCATTCTGGCTTTGCTAGGTGAGAATTACTCGAGCTGTTGCAGTCACTGCTTTTCCGCCAGAAGTGCAAAACCAATAAAATTGCGCAATTGAAATTCCGCCCTAGGCTTCATCGGCCTGATAGAAGGTCTAGTGCTGCTGAGCCTCAAGGATGTCATTCCAAGGATATTCTCAGCGGACCAGGAGACCACCGAGGTATTCAGCCAGATCATCTATTTCGTCATACCGTACGTATTTGTGATCGCCTCGGCCTGGGGTCACATAGCGGCTCTGAGAGGCTGCAACTATCACAACACCTGCGTGGTGATCGCTCTAGTGTCGCTCTGGTTCATAGGTCACCCCATCGGACTGAGCCTCACATTCGCCGTGGGAATCGGCATGCTGGGACTCTGGTCTGGCTACCTCATCGGCTCCGTAGCTCGGTACCTGCTTGGTTTGGCCATCGTGCTCAGACTGGATTGGACCAGCGTGTCAAAGAAGGTGTCCGGATCCGTTGAAAGGGAGACGGACATGGAGGGCTTCATGACGCATGATGAGACCAGGCGTGAGTCTTAAGCTTTTCTGTCATTGGCTTAGATTTCTGTTTACGCGTAATATAAAATGTGCCTTATCCATGCAAGAGATAGTCTACTGCAAGTAAAAAGTTAGTAAAAAGCCCTACAAACTTGCAGGAAGACTCAGAGATGGCGCTACACAAGAACGTTGAGTATACGTGGGAGTTCTGTTAAAGTGAGGGGGATGGCCATGTGGCTAATCTACTCAAAGTCACGTGGCTAATCTGCTCAAATTGAGGGGATAGTCATGTGGCTAATCTACTCAAAGTGAGGTGGATGGCCATGAGGCTAATCTTCTCAAAGTGAGGGAGATGTGTGGCTAATCTACTCAATCTGACAGATATGACCATTTCTAGAATTTCTATTTGATCAACTTCATACAGACAAAAAACCTGCAAAAGTGTTGTGTCTCTCTGTGAATTAACCACACAGAGGGTTTACCTTCGGCTGCTGCTGGTCGGTTGCTATGCGCTGTTCCTCGAAGCGGGGTTGTCCCCAGCAGGCTCCGGCAGATGCTGATGTCTCTGAATAGCCGTCTTGACGCTGATGGCGGTAGTCCTAGTCTGGGCGGTGTTCTTATAGAAATAAGTCACAAAGACAGATTCCGACTCCACAATTAGATTAATATAATATGGAGCGGCAAATAAGAAAAGCTCCGACTGGCGACGCTCAAACGCAGACTCTCCGGCTGAGTGGGCTGTCTAGTTGTCAAGCCCTTACAGTACGATCGGCTATAGCGGTCTAATTAACTAGCCTACAAGGTGTCCTAGCTATAAGATAATTCTTTGGAGGCCTAATGCCGCAGCTGTCCGAACCGGACCGTTATCAAGGACAACGGCTGGGCCCTCGGTCACACACTGGGGAACCCGGCACTGGTTGAGCACTCCCGTAGTCTAAGATCCGTTAGGATCTCCCTAGAGCTTCTACTTCCGGAGAAGTCTGAGATTTTAGCGTCTCCAGATGCTTCGTATATATAGACCCTAAAAGTGAAACGTTGCTCCTACGTTTAGGAGTGACAGACTTCATTTTATGATTCATTTTGAGTACAAGTGAAGGTGACACATTTCATTCGTGAGTCAGTTACGCACGATTAACAAGTGCGCGTACAAAAGGTGAGTTTCGTTGGATATGCGTAGCAGCTACGCATTCGAAATTGCGTTCATTATTATTAAGAGATGTACGCACTCGCAGGTGTAATAAATATTTTTTAAATATTTTACATACTTTCACGCACGCACAAGAGTTTGTTTTAATCCCTCTACAAAACTCCTAATAAGCACCACCTAAACTCGCACTTTTCCAGCAATTCTAGCCAGCCGTACGCAAAGAAGATTCGACCAGCTAGTGCCTGAAAGTTCCATAATGGCCAACTCAACAATGGACAAGAAACGAATTTCTGTTTGGCGAGTTTTTAAATCGAAAATCCCAGCTCTGCTACTTCTAGTAAGCTACATGGTGCTGGCTGTAGTAGTTCGCGTCACTCTGCCCGACCCGGAAGTCCATCACAAACAGTCGAATTTGACCACAGATTTCGTCGAACACAATTTCACCGTTTCGACTCTCTCGCCAGTTACCGTCTTGTCATAGTGATGACTGACTCCATTAACATTTTACAATTCAAACCATCGAACACAATTGTTTTTATAAACGAATCTTTATGCAAAATAATAAGTAAAAAAATGCTTCCAGCTATATAATGTTTAGCCGGAAATATAGAAATAATTGCGACTTGTCATTTATTAATAAGTATAACATATACCATAGTTTTGAGGTCGGTATGCGTTGAAATCACCTTGAGTATACCTTTATTTAAATCGGTATGAGTTGAAATCAGCGCTCTCGTGATTTAAACTCATACCGACCTCAAAACTATGGTATAACTACTCGTATAGCATTTTTCAAGCCAATTGAGCCTAGGATCAAGCAATTTAATCCTTAGTGTTTATAGAGCCCTATGCGCACTCGAGCCAAGACGTTATCAGCACTCAAAACTTAGTGTCAATCATACATTGTAAACTAATTTTTGCTCTTTCGTTTTTTAAATATAGCTGTGTGCATATGGAGCAACGTTTTATTTTGAACCCGCTGAGTGGACCATACCACCGATTTCATAGTAGACTACGACCCAAATGTACTCTCGGCGATAGATGTTGAAGATATTCTTCAGGAAGGGTTGGATCTTCGAAACCCGTATGCGCTTGATCAGCTTCAAGAACGACGTGGCAATTCGGGTGCAACTTTGGATGCCATTCTAGATCTCAACCGGAGCACGATGCCTCAGAGGACTATAAAACGAAATAAATGGGCCGTTTGTACATTCAACCAATGGCTACATGAATCTGGCATCAAATGCACCGTGGAACTGCAGGAAATGAACAACTCCGATTTTGCGTTTTTGTCGCTTGAACTGAATAAAACACGTGATGTGGCTGCAAACATAATCGGGTAGTCGGTGACTGAAAAATATTAACAAAAAATGATTGGTTTGCGAAATTTTGTTTGCAAGCGTCGGCGATTGTAGGAGAGACTCAAGGACACGAGCCATAATTTTTGAAAGAGGTAAGGGAAAAACAAGCTTCACGGAAAACTGGAAAAAACGGAATTCGTGTTTTTTGCGATGGAATATGGAATTGAGGAAAGAAATAGAGAAGAAAGGAGGAGAAGTAGCAACAGGAAGTGGCGCACATATTAATATGATTTGGTGGATAAACAGGATGGGGTGGAAAGAAAAATAGGGTGGGGTAAAAGGGGAAAGGGATGGGGTAGAAAGATAGATGATGGGTGGAAAGGGAAGCAGAATAAGGAAGACAAAAAACAAGACAAAACCGCCAGAATCGTAAAAAATAAAAAGAGAAATAGTGAGGTAGACGGCGAGAAAATTCACCATAATAACAACTTTACGAGGCCTTGAGAGCCGAATAAAACATTCTCGAGGGTTGTAACATTCTGAATACCGTGTACCAGGAAACTGTAACACACTTAGTAATGCAACGGGAAGCTAGGAAGTGCAACTACAAGACGTTCCCAACCTCAGAAACACGCAATCTCCCTCAGACCTCTGGCCAACTGATGGTGACCCACCCGGTTGCCACCGTTTCCAACGTTCGCTACGAATCAAGCGAAGAAAATCTGCTGCCGCAATCGACTGGACTTTTCGGCAGCCTCAGACACCGTATTAGGGGCGCAGTGTTTACTTCTTAGATTTGATTATTATTAGTTCTTCAGATCAATTTAAATTGGTAACCTAGTACTCTATCACGGTACTTGTCACAAAACAAAATAGTTCCTTTTTCTTAAAATTCCACACTGAGATTCGTCACCTTGACTTACTTGACTTAGCTGCAGGGAGGTCCCAGAGGGCACGCAGCGGGAAGGCGCAGCCGCCCATTCCGCTAACCCCTGGACGACCGACGCGCCGTTATGGACGAATGGTTGGCGTCGCCCTGGGAGGTCCCTCGGTGTCGCCGGCAGCTATGTTGCTCCCTGGAATTGGGAGTTCAGCCCTGCGGGTTGCCCGGAGGCAACGCATGAGCTGGTTGAAATTTTCGGGTTTGCACGCATCATAGATAGAAGTGTGTGGCCCGAGAAATTCAAGTCTGGCCCGCGTGAAGGCGGGGCAAATGCTGACGAAGTGTTCAGCTGACTCGTCACCAGAGTTGCAGAAGCTGCGGGTGGCGCTAGGGATGCTGCCCTGCAGGTGCTGGTGCCTGGAGAAGCAACCATGGCCTGAGAGGGTCATAGTGGCAGTTCGGATGTCCCTCCGCGAAAGCCGAAGGAGAAGGTTCCGGAGCTGGCGAGAGGGCTGTGGAACAGTACCTCTAGATTGCCTGCAATTGATGCAGTTCGCCCAGAGCGAGTAGTGCTGGGTCCTGACCCACGTTTTGATCCGTGAGTTGATGACGCAGGAGGGGGTCGGGACGAGGGGCTGAGGCCCGATGGAGGATCCAGATGAGCCGGCTTTTGCAAGCGCATCAGCAAGCGCATTTCCTCGGAAACCTTCGTGTCCCGGCATCCACTTAAGAGTGATTTTGTTGGATGAGCCCAACATGTTGAGATGCTTGACACAGTCCAGGACTGTTGCTGAGCTGACACTGCAGCTTCAGATGGCGTGCAGTGCAGCTTGGCTGTCAGAGTGGAAGATGATGTCCTTGCCAGCAACGTCAGAGGCGAGAAGCTCTGCTGAGCACGAGCTGATAGCAAGGACTTCATTTTGAAAGACACTAGAGCTGGTTCCAGTGTACTGGGCGTGGGTGGCGATGACCCGCCCATTGAGAAGGATGCAGACACCAAAGCCGGTGTTTGCTGACTGCTTGGAACCGTCGGTATAGCAGTGGATCTCTCCAGGGTTCCAATTGTCACTGATGGAGTCACGCGAGTTGATGGCTACCGAGTAGCGTTGTCTCACGTTGAGCGTTGAAGCGATGCTGTCCGTGAGGACTTGGTAAGCTTCGCATTCACTGAGGATGTTGAGGCACATATCGCTGTGTGGGACCAGGTTCCACTTAGCTGGTGCTCTCATATAGCGGAAGTTAATACCGGCGTCAAGGAGCCGCCGGGTTGCTCTAGCCGCCTCCCCTTTAATAAAAAGGTCGAGGGGGGGCAGGTCGAGAAATGCTCCCATACCAGCAAAAGGTGTGGATCTGGTAGCATTGCAGATCAGCCGACACGCTCGTCCTTGGATTGTGTTGAGCCTGCATGGCTTTATCTGCATGGCATTTGATCTGAGATTCGTCATCAAAAACGCACTTTTTTATCGTCAAAGCCTCGCTTAAAATTTCTGTCAAATAGCTTTGACATGACTGGGAGTGGGTAAACTGTTCACAATTTTCCGTATAGATACAATACCTCTCCTGAAATGCTTTATTCGCATTAATTAGTGCAAACAAACAAGGCCGTAAGCTAACTACGGATTCTATTGAGAGAGGCAACATCAATGGGCGACGCGCATTCAGGCTGGCATCAATGGAAACCAAGACTGTTCGAGGAAGTTTAGAAGCGCGGACATCAGAAGATTGAAAGCAGAGTGTGATTGTCGAAACCTTTCAAATAGGATGCCCCTACGAGTGTGTTGAGCTTTACCTGAGCAAGATCGAAGAGGCCAAGAGAAAAGAGGAAGTGTCAAGCTCCGTTGTGTTCATAAGTCCCCGAGTACGCGGCTTTGCAGAGTCGTGGTATTTTGCTAAGTAGGTTTTAGGCGTCAGCACTCTTGGGAACATGATGAGTGGCATCTCCAAAGCGGCTAATTTGAGCAAGATTTATACTGGCCACTGTCTAAGAGTCACCCTGGCAACCGAGTTGAGTGCAGCTGGAGTGTCCCTGAGGGATAACAGCGCTGTAACGGGACAAAAAACTGAAAAAGCTGCACAAAGGTACATTCGGAACAGCAGAAAGCGTGAGGGAGAGATGGCTGGGCTGTCTGTAAGAATCAGTTCCATCGGCGAGGAAAAGAGTGCAAGGATAAAGAGCCTTTATCAGCAAGGCTGATGCGTTGGTACCGGAGACCAGTGCTCAGTCGGATGTGCGACAGCAATCATATACAGCCAAGAGGGCTGGAATGGAAATGCAAACGTTGGCTACAGCTATATCGGGCACATTCAACAACTGCCAATGCCACGTGCGTATTTCGAACATGCCTTGATCCGGCGTACAACTTTGATCGATTTTATTAAATCCGTTGATTGTTTTGTTCATATTAGGTTTTTATAATGGTACTACGTTGGCCTCCTTTTCTACTTTAAGTCTGTCAAAAGTAACTTCAAATCTGTCAAGTATAGCAGAAACGCATACATTCAGCTCGCAAGCCGAGTGCCAACTAAGTGTCTATGGCAAAAAACCTCAGATCAATTCTGTCACAAGTAACTTCAAATCTGTCCAAAGGAAAGATAGGGAGTGGAAATTTCCGGGGATAGAAAAAAGGACTGCAGACTGACTAAACGTTCGGCACAGGAACTTAATGTCTATGGCAATTCTCAAGTTAAAATATGTCTAAATTGTTCGACTGTTAAAAATAAACGGACTTGATTAATTGAAGACAGATTTGAAGTTATTTGTGACAGAATTGATCTGAGGTTCATTGCCATAGACACTTAGTTGGCACTCGACTTGCGAGCTGAATGCATGCGTTTCTGCTATCCTTGACAGATTTGAAGTTACTTTTGACAGACTTGAAGTAGAAAAGGTATAGTATATTTCCGCACTCTGACGAGTGCGTCAATGGAGAGATAGTGCACGGCTTGCAAAGTGCAACAACGCCTAGGACCACGAGTGCGCGTAGCGCACGAGTGTCTATGGCGTTGCTGCACGCGCAAGCCGTGCTTCTATCACATTGTCATTTGGTCTAGCCAACAGTAGAGAGAATTCATCAGCGCAGACAATTTTACCATAGACAAAACGAAATTAGCGTGCAGTAATGCGATTGTCACGCACGCTAATTTCAACTAGGGTGACAATGGAGAGATAGTGCACGGCTTGCAAGTGCAACAACGCCTAGGACCACGAGTGCACGGAGCGCACGAGTGTCTATGGCGTTGTTGCACGCGCAAGCCGTGCTTCTATCACATTGTCATTTGATCTAGCCATGGACTTCTATATTTAGCATCTAAATATAGAAGTCCATGGATCTAGCCAACAATAGAGAGAAGTCATCAGCGCAGACAATTTTACCATAGACAAAACGAAATTAGCGTGCAGCAATGCGATTGTCACGCGCGCTAATTTCAACTAGGGTGACAATCGCATTACTGCACGCAAATTTTGTTTTGTCTATGATAAATCACCATTATTTCGTCTCTCTTGTTGGCTAGACCATATGACAATGATCGTCATTGCGTCGCGATGATTTGTCATTTCGACTCAGATTAGTCATAGAACAATGCACCTGAAAGACATATTGCATCGTTTTAGCTTAGCCTTGGTAAAAACAATCCTCATGTTTTTTTCCTGTGTCAAATCGCTTAAATACGAGCAGCTTAATTCAATTATATTCGGTTTTTTTACATGCCTGAAATTCTGCAAAAATTGCTTCATGATGAATTAATCAAATATACTAATACATAAGCGGCTGGTGGCAACATTTTTGTTGACAGTCATAATTATTTTTACCATAGTTATCCCCCAACTTATTCGCTATTCGTCACCAGTGCTTACTCTTAAATACTATGCGATGAAGCCGCACTATTTGTTCAAAGAATGTCTTAAGTGGTTCTGCCTATAAAAATCTAATATACTAAATGTCTAATGTGTGTGTGTGTGTCTGTCTGTCTGTGGCAGCTTTCTCCGTAACGATGTAGAGCTCGAATGGCTCAACCGATTTTGATCAAATTTTCGCCAAAAGATTGCAAATTCTTCGAAGATGAGACTGTGAAAGTTTGCAAGCTCTGCTCCAAGTGGAAGGGGATTAAATATTCGAAAAACGAGTTTTTCCTATGCTTTCAATGCGAGGCCAACAAAGGTCAAAGTCGGCACTGTCAGAATGTTGATTTTATTTTAGATTGCGTCATAAAGTTTTGTGCTCAGTTAAAATTCGCGGGCCAATCCTTCTCAAACTCTGCACTGTCTAATTTTTAATTTGAAAAGGTTGCGTCATAAAGCTAGAATACACTGCTCCAAGTTTACCTAAATTGTTGCGCCGGTAAGAAGAGAATATAAATTTTCTCACCTAGCTAGAGTACACTGCCCCAGCCCTAGCTTAATGGTTGTGAACAAGGGCAAGAGAAAAACTGCTCAAGCGATCTGTGTACATTTTATTAGCGATTGATTATTTCTCGCCCAGCTGGAGAGCCAACATTGAATAAATTGGCTTAAAAGTGTGGATGCTTGAGCGAAATATTTTTATTTAAGTAGCCATGGGCCGTTCTGCAGTGAATTTGCCAATCATGTCTTGAGTCAGTAAGTAAAGAATGATAGTTTTTGTAGCCCCGTTAGATTGAGAAAACTTTTCAAAGAAGCAAAAGCTGTTTAAGAGGTCTTCGTCGAGCACGATACTGATCGGTAAGTCTGATAGCCTGCAAAATCTTGAATTGTAATTAGCTTAATTTTCTTAAAGCACGTGTGTCTTTGATAAGGCGTTATAATAGCGACTTCCTACCTGCTCGCAGGATTTTTTATCTGCTGTAGTGATTTTCCTACGAGCGTACAAGCTGGGGAACAATTTTCTACACTTTTAGGGATTTCCTATATGCTCAGGGGAATTTGCAAACTGCTTGGGAGATTTTCTAACGACTCTTATAAATTTTCTGACTGTTAGGGTGCTGGGAGACTTTCTAACTGCTTGTGGATTTCTGACTGCTCCAATGGGATTTTCTAAATGTTCTGGGAGACTTTTTTACTGCTCAAGGAGGTTTTCTTACTGCATCGGGAAGTTTTTCCAACCGCTAGAAGGATTTTCTGAATGCTCGGGGAGATTGCCTATCTGATTGGGGGATTTCAAACTTCTGGGGAAAATTTTCTAACCGATCAGGGGATGTCTAACTGCTTGGGAAAATTTTCTATCTGATTTGAAGATTTCTAAGTGCTTTCAAGGGAACTTTTTTACTTCTAAGGGATTTCTTGACTGCTCGATTGGTATTTTCTGCCTTCTTATGGGGATTTTCTACATGCTCGGGGAGCTTTTCTGTCTGCTTGGGAGATTTATAACTGTTTGGGGACATTTTCTATCTGATTGTGGATTTCTAACGGCCCGAAGGGGAATTTCCAACTGCTGGGGGGATTTCTAACTGCTCGAAAGAGATTTTTTGTCTGCTTGGGGGTTTCAGGCTGCTCGGGGAAATTTGCTGTATGCTTGGGGGATTTCTAACTGCCCGAAGGGGACTTTTTAAATGCTACGGGAGACTTTTTAACTGCTCGGGGAGATTTTCTAAACTACTTGAGGGGGACTTTCTAACTGCTTGGGGAACTTTTCCACCCGCTGGGGAGATTTCAGACTGCTCGGGGATACTTTCTGTCTGCTTGGGGGATTTCAGACTGCTCGGGGGAAGTTTTTATTTAATTGGGGAATTTACGACTTCTTAAAAGGGATTTTCTAACTGCTTGGGGGATTTTAGTCTGCTCGGGGAAATTTTGTCTGCTTGCGGGATTTCAGACAGCTCGGGGATATTATCCGTTAGCTTGGGGATTTCTAAATGCCCGAAGGGGAGTTTCTAAATGCTCAGGAGATTTTCTGTCTGCTTTGCTTTGAGCATCTTTTATCTGTTTAGGGAAATTTTTATCTGATTTCGAGGATTTCTGACTGCTGGGAGGTTTCCAACCGTTGGGAGAGATTTTCTCACTGCTCGAAAGATTTTTTAGCTGCTTGGGGAACTTTTCTTTTAGCTTTGTGTATTTGTAACTGCTCGGAGTAATTTTCTATCTAATCATGGGATTTCTAACTGCTCGAAGCTATTTTCTTACTGTTCCGAAGTTTTCCAACTGTTTAAGGAGATATTCTTACTGCTCGGGGGAGATTTCTAACTGCTCTGAGAATTTTTTTTATCTGATTGGGAGAGTTCTTACTGCTCGAAGGGAACAGCTTGGAGAATTTCTGACTGATCAAAGAGGATTTTCTAAATGATTGTGGAGGTTTTCTGTCAGCTTAGTGGATTTTCGACCTTACTCGGGGGAGATTTTTCGGCTTGGGAGATTTTGTACCTCCTATTGAGATTTTTCTGTTTGCTGAGGGATTTCTTGCTGTTTGGGGAAATTATCTTTGTGACTGGGGATTTTTAACAGCTAGAACGGCACTTTCTAACTGCTTGGGAGATTTTTGACTGCTCAAAAGGGTATTGTCACACTGCTTAGGAAGATTTTCGAATTGCTTGGGGGAGATTTTCTGTCTGCCTGAGGGATTTTCTATCGGCTCAGAGAGACTTTGTAACTGCTCGCGTGTGATTTTCTTTCTGATTGCTGGATTTCTGAGACTGCTTGAAGGGGATTTTCTAACTGCCTGGGGGATTTTTAACTTCTCCGGGAGGAGTTTTGACTGCTCGCAAATTCTTTTTAACTGCTTGGGAGAGTTTCTAACTGCTAGGGAACTTTCTGTCTACTTGGGAATTTCTGACTGCTCGAAGAAAATTTTCTAAATGCTCGGGGGGAGGGACATTTTCCGGCTGCCTGGGAGATTTTCTACCTCTTCGATATCTTACTGCTCGGGGAAATTTTCTATGTGAGTGGGGGATTTATAACAGTTTGAAAGGGACTTTCTAACTGCTGAGGAGATTCCTGACTGCTTTAAAGGTATTGAAAAACTTTTTGGGAAGATTCTCTAATTGCTCAGTGAGATTTTCTGTCTGCTCAAGGAGATTTTATAACTGCTCGGTGTGTTTTTCTATCGGATTGGTGGATTTCTGAGACTGCCGCATGGGGAATTTCTAACTGCTTGGGCGATTTTTTTCTGCTCGGGGAAGTTTTTGGTTGACTTGGGGATTTTTTTAATGCTGCAGGGGGATTTTTTAACTGCTAGGTAGCTAACTGCTCTGGGAGATTTTTTACTGCCCGGAAACTTTTTTGTCTGCTTGGGGGATTTCTAACAGCTCCGGAATATTTTCTACCTGATTTGGGGATTTCTGACTGCCCGAACTGGAC
This sequence comes from Macrostomum cliftonense, assembly GCA_950096795.1. NCBI lineage: Eukaryota > Metazoa > Platyhelminthes > Macrostomidae > Macrostomum > Macrostomum cliftonense. The sequence goes on from CATNEM010000145.1 coordinate 1,096,955, forward strand.
TTTTTTACTTCTTGGGGGATTTTCGACTGCTCGAAGGGTCTTTCTAAATGCTCGGCAAGATTTTCTGCTTGCTTGGGAAGATTTTCTAACTGCTCGAAGAGAACTTTTTAACTACTTAGGCAATGTCTGACTGCTCGAAGGGTATTTTCTGTCTGCTTGGGAAGATTTTCTAATTGCTAAGGGAGGTTTTCTGTCTGCTTCGAGGATATCTTCTTACTGCTCAAAGGGGATTTTATAAATGTTCGGGTAGTCTGCTTGGGGAATTTTCTGTTTACTTGGTGGATTTCTGACTCCTTGAAGGGGATTTTCTAACTGCTGGGGGGATTTTTCCGTCTGCTTGAGAGGCTTTCTACCTGACTGCTGTGAAAAGATTTTCCGACTGCTCGCAAAAGTTTTTTCTATGTTTAGGGGATTTCTGACTGCTCGAGGAAAGTTTCTATTTGTATGGAATTTCCGACTTCTCAAAAGGGATTTTCTAACTGCTGGGGGATTTTTCTGTTCGTGGGTTTTCTACCTTATCCTGGAGGAAGATTTTTCGGCTGCTCGAAAAATTTTTTAGCTACTTGGGTGATTTTCTAACTGCTCGAGGAACTTTTCTGTCTGATTAGGGGATTTCTAACTGCTTGGGTGTTTTCGGACTGCTTGAGGGGGATTTTCTAAATGGTCCGGGAGATTTTTAACTGCATGAGGAGATTTTCTAACTGCCTCGGGTAGATTTTTTAACTCCTGGATGGGGATATTCTAGCTGCTCATGGAAATTTTCTGTCTGCTTAGGGGATTTCTTATTGTTAGGACAAACATTCTATCTTATCGGGGGATTTCTAATGCTTGGGTGATTTTGGACTGCTCGAGGGGGGTTTTCTAAATGCTCCATGAGTTTTTTAACTCCATGAGAAGTTTTTCTAACTGCCTCAGGTAGATTTTCCAACTGCTTAAAGGGGATTTCTTAAATACTCCGGAAGATTTTTCAACTGCTCCGGGTAGAATTTTAAACTGCTTATGAGACTTTTTTTATACTTAGGATTATTTTTCTGGTTAGGGAATTCTCTGTCTGTGGGGGGGGGGTATTTTTTTACCCGAAGATTTTTCTTCATTGGGGGCTTTTCGGTCTGCTTAGGAGATTTTTAACTGCCCAGGGAAAGTTCTATTTGATTGAGGGCTTTTCTAACTGCTGGCTGGGTTTTCTACTTTACTGCTGGGGGAAGATTTTTCGACTGCTCTCAAAAATTTTCCAGCTGCTCGGAAAGATTATCTACCTGGTTGGGAGATTTTTCAAGTGCTCGGGGCAATTGGCTAATTGCTTGGAGAGACTTTCAGTAGACTTTCTGAATTCACGAAAGGATATTGTGCTTTTAGGGAGACTTTAATTTTGCTGCAGAGATTTTCTAGCAGCTTAGGGAGATTTCCGTTGAGTACATGAGTGATTTAAAATGCCTGTCTGCGCCCCCCTGGGGGGGCACCGAAGAGCTAGTCTACTATACTAAATGTCTAATCTGGCTGGGTCTGTGGCTGCTGCTTTCTCCGTAACGATGTAGAGCTCAAACGGCTCAACCGATTTCGATCAAATTTGCGCCAAAAGATTGCAAATTCTTCGCGGATGAGACGGTGAAAGTTTGCAAGCTCTGCTTCAAGTGGAAGGGGATTAAATATTCGAAAAACGAGTTTTTCCTATGCTTTCAATGCAAGGCCAACAAAGGTCAAACTCTGCACTGTCTAATTTTTAATTTGAAAAAGTTGCGTCATAAAGCTAGAGTACACTGCTCCAATTCGCGGGCCAATAATTCTCAAACTCTGCACTGTCTAATTTTTTATTTGAAAAGGTTGCGTCATAAAGCTAGAATACACTGCTCCAAGTTTACCTAAATCGTCGCGCCGGTAAGAAGAGAATATAAAATTCTCACCTAGCTAGATTACACTGCCCCAGCCCTAGCTTAATGGTTGTGCACAAGGGCGAGAGCAAAACTGCTCAAGCGATCTGTGTAAATTTTATTAGCGATTGATTATTTCTCGCCCAGCTGGAGAGCCAACATTGAATAAATTGGCTTAAAAGTGTGGATGCTTGAGCGAAATATTTTTATTTAAGCAGCCGTGGGCCGTTTTGCAGTGAATTTGCCAATCATGTCTCGAGGCAGTAAGTAAAGAATGTTAGTTTTTGTAGCCCCGTTAGATTGAGAAAACTTTTCAAAGAAGCAAAAGCTGTTTAAGAGGTCTTCGTCGAGCACGATACTGATCGGTAAGTCTGATAGCCTGCAAAATCTTGAATTGTAATTAGCTTAATTTTCTTAAAGCACGTGTGTCTTTGATAAGGCGTTATAATAGCGACTTCCTACCTGCTCGCAGGATTTTTTATCTGCTGTAGTGATTTTCCTACAAGCTCGGGAACAATTTTCTCAACTTTTAGGGAATTCCTAGATGCTCAGGGGAATTTGCAAACTGCTTGGGAGATTTTCTAACGATTCTTACATATTTTCTGACTGTTAGGGTGCTGGGAGACTTTCTAACTGCTTGTGGATTTCTAACTGCTCCAATTGGATTTTTTAAATGTTCTGGGAGACTTTTTTGCTGCTCAAGGAGGTTTTCTTACTGCATCGGGAAGTTTTTCCAACCGCTAGAAGGATTTTCTGAATGCTCGGGGAGATTGCCTATCTGATTGGGGGATTTCAAACTTCTGGGGAAAATTTTCTAACCGATCAGGGGATGTCTAACTGCTTGGGAAAATTTTCTATCTGATTTGAAGATTTCTAAGTGCTTTCAAGGGAACTTTTTTACTTCTAAGGGATTTCTTGACTGCTCGATTGGTATTTTCTGCCTTCTTATGGGGATTTTCTACATGCTCGGGGAGCTTTTCTGTCTGCTTGGGAGATTTATAACTGTTTGGGGACATTTTCTATCTGATTGTGGATTTCTAACGGCCCGAAGGGGAATTTCCAACTGCTGGGGGGATTTCTAACTGCTCGAAAGAGATTTTTTGTCTGCTTGGGGGTTTCAGGCTGCTCGGGGAAATTTGCTGTATGCTTGGGGGATTTCTAACTGCCCGAAGGGGACTTTTTAAATGCTACGGGAGACTTTTTAACTGCTCGGGGAGATTTTCTAAACTACTTGAGGGGGACTTTCTAACTGCTTGGGGAACTTTTCCACCCGCTGGGGAGATTTCAGACTGCTCGGGGATACTTTCTGTCTGCTTGGGGGATTTCAGACTGCTCGGGGGAAGTTTTTATTTAATTGGGGAATTTACGACTTCTTAAAAGGGATTTTCTAACTGCTTGGGGGATTTCAGACTGCTCGGGGGAAGTTTCTATTTGATTGAGGGATTTGTGACTTTTCAAAAGGGATTTTCTAACTGCTTGGAGGATTTTAGTCTGCTCGGGGAAATTTTCTGTCTGCTTGCGGGATTTCAGACTGTTCGGGGATATTTTCTGTCAGCTTGGGAATTTTTAACTGCCCGAAGGGGAGTTTCTAAATGCTTGGGAGATTTTCTGTCTGCTTTGAGGATTTTTATCTGTTTAGGGAGATTTCTTTCTGATTCCGGGGATTTCTGACTGCTGGGAGGTTTCCAACGGCTTGAAGGAGATTTTCTAACTGCTTAGGCAGATTTTGTGTCTGCTTGGGGATTTTCTAAACTGCTCAGGGAGACATTCTAACTGCTTGAAAGTGATTTTCTAACTGCTCGATGAACTTTTCTGTCTGATTAGGGGATTTCTAACTGATTGGGTGTTTTCGGACTGCTCGAGGGGGATTTTCTAAATGGTCTGGGGGATTTTCTGTCTGCTTTGATGATTTTTTATCTGTTTAGGGAGATTTCTGTCTGATTGCGGGGATTTCTGACTGCTGGGAGGTTTCCAACCGTTGGGGGCGATTTTCTCACTGTTCGGAAGATTTTTTAACTGCTTGGGGAACTATTCTGTCGGCTTTGTGGATTTGTAACTGCTCGGGGTAATTTTCTATCTAATCAGGGGATTTCTTACTGCTTGAACCTTCTTACTGTTCGGAAGTTTTCCAACTGATTAAGGAGATATTCTTAATGCTCGGGGAGATTTCTAACTGCTCTGAGAAATTTTTTTATCTGATTAGGAGATTTCTTACTGCTCGAAGGGAACAGCGTGGAGAATTTCTGAATGATCAAATAGGATTTTCTAAATACTCGTGGAGGTTTTTCTGTCAGCTTAGTGGATTTTCGACCTTACTCGGGGGAGATTTTTCGGCTTGGAAGATTTTGTACCTCCTATTGAGATTTTTCTGTTTGCTGAGGGATTTCTTGCTGTTTGGGGAAATTATCTTTGTGACTGGGGATTTTTAACAGCTCGAACGGCACTTTCTAACTGCTTGGGAGATTTTTGACTGCTCAAAGGGTAGTGTCACACTGCTTGAGAAGATTTTCGAATTGTTTGGGGAGATTTTCTGTCTGCTTGGGGGATTTTCTATCGGCTCAGGGAGACTTTGTAACTGCTCGCGTGTGATTTTCTGTATGATTTCTGGATTTCTGAGACTGCTTGAAGGGGATTTTCTAACTGCCTGGGGGATTTTTAACTTCTCCGGGAAGAGTTTTGACTGCTCGCAAATTCTTTTTAACTGCTTGGGAGATTTTCTAACTGCTAGGGAACTTTCTGTCTACTTGGGAATTTCTGACTGCTCGAAGAAAATTTTCTAAATGCTCGGGTGGGACATTTTCCGTCTACCTGGGAGATTTTCTACCTCTTCGATATCTTACTGCTCGGGGAAATTTTGTATGTGAGTGGGGGATTTGTAACAGTTTGAAAGGGACTTTCTAACTGCTTAGGAGATTCCTGACTGCTTTAAAGGTATTGTCAAACTTTTTGGGAAGATTCTCTAATTGCTCAGTGAGATTTTCTGTCTGCTTCAGGGATTTTCTGTCTGCTCAAGGAGATTTTATAACTGCTCGGTGTGTTTTTCTATCGGATTGGTAGATTTCTGGGACTGCCGCAAGGGGAATTTCCTAACTGCTTGGGCGATTTTTTTCTGCTCGGGGAATTTTTTGGCTGACTTGAGGATTTTTATAATGCTGCAGGTGGATTTTTTAACTGCTAGGTAGCTTACTGCTCTGGGAGATTTTTACTGCCCGGGAACTTTTTCTGTCTGTTTGGGGGATTTCTAACAGCTCCGGAATATTTTCTATCTGATTTGGGGATTTCTGACTGCCCGAACTGGACTTTTTAACTACTTAGGCGATTTCTGACTGCTCGAAGGGTACTTTCTGTCTGCTTAGGAAGATTTTCTAATTGCTAAGGGAGGTTTTCTGTCTGTTTCGAGGATATCTTCCTACTGCTTAAAGGGGATTTTATAAATGTTCGGGTAGTCTGCTTGGGGAATTTTCTGTTTACTTGGGGGATTTCTGACTCCTAGAAGGGGATTTTCTAACTGCTGGAGGGATTTTTTCTGTTCGTGGGTTTTCTACCTTATCCTGGAGGAAGTTTTTTCGGCTGCTCGAAAAAAAATTTAGCTGCTTGGGGGATTTTGGACTGCTTGAAGGAGATTTTTTAACTGACTGCTCAGGGAGATTTTCAGTCTGCTTGGGGATTTTTTAACTGCTCAAGGAACTTTTCTGTCTGATTAAGGGATTTCTAACTGCTTGGGTGCTTTCGGACTGCTTGAGGGGGATTTTCAAAATGGTCCAGGAGATTTTTAACTGCATGAGGAGTTTTTCTAACTGCCTCGGGTAGATTTTCTATCTGCTTGATGGGGATATTCTAGCTGCTCATGAAAAATTTCTGTCTGCTTAGGGGATTTCTTGCTGTTAGGAAAAATTTTCTATCTTATCTCCATGAGTTTTTTAACTGCATGAGAAGTTTTTCTAACTGCCTCAGGTAGATTTTCCAACTGTTGAAAGGGGATTTCTTAAATGCTCCGGAAGATTTTTCAACTGCCTCAGGTAGAATTTCCAACTGCTCATGAGACTTTTTTCTGCTTGGGATTCTTGGTCTGGTTGGGGAATTCTCTGTCTGTGGGGGTATTTTTTACACGAAGATTTTTCTTCTCTGGGGGCTTTTCAGTCTGCTTAGGAGATTTTTAACTGCCTGGGGAAAGTTTCTATCTGATTGGGGGATTTTCTAACTGCTGGCGGGGTTTTTTTACTTTACTGCTACGGGAAGATTTTTCGACTGCTCTCAAAAATTTTCCAGCTGCTCGGAAAGATTATCTACCTGGTTGGGAGATTTTTCAAGTGCTCGGGGCAATTGGCTAATTGCTTGGAGAGACTTTCAGTAGACTTTCTGAATTCACGAAAGGATATTGTGCTTTTAGGGAGACTTTAATTTTGCTGCAGAGATTTTCTAGCAGCTTAGGGAGATTTCCGTTGAGTACATGAGTGATTTAAAATGCCTGTCTGCGCCCCCCTGGGGGGGCACCGAAGAGCTAGTAATTACTAAACATTTTTATTTGTTGTGAAGAACAAGTTGAGTAAACCACAAAAGGTTAAATAATTGCTCATCCCAAGCTAGTAGAAAAAGCAATAATTGACTAATGGCGCTACCTGCTTGCGAGTTAAATATTACTGCATCGAATGCAAAATTGTGTTATGGTGGTCTAACAGATAGCGTTCATTACTGAGTCTATTCTGAGTTTTCCACAAGGAACTGCTGATATCGTTTTAGAACTTGCGTTTTGTACAAAAATTATGTTCTTCCGACGCAGAAGCGGCAACGAAATTTCACTCAAAGGTTGCTCGCAGAAATGAGATTAGAAATGCCAAATTCTTGAATTTACTGGAGCACCCAGTGAAGTAAAAATGTCAATTCATGTATAATTCTTTGTGCCGAATGTGGCTAGAGTAGCATCCTACACTGTAAATGGTAAAGGTCCGCCTGAGGTCCGAAAGTTGGTCTCGGACCTTGAGGTCCGAAAGTAAGGGAAAAAAAGTAAGAAAAAAATGGAAAAAAAAGTAATTTCAACCGAAAGATAAATGTATCCACGTCACAGAAACTTCACGAAATCGCAAATTATTTCCAACTGGCGATGGATTTGGACTTTTGCTGTGTGAAGAAAAAAGTTAACTAACGAATTTTTTGTAGAAAAATTTTTTTTATTATCGTAATAAGGCAAACACAAATTGATACATGTGTGATGTTTGTAGTACAGAGATTAGTTATTATAAAACTAAATAAATCTGACTGCATTATTTGTTTATGTTATCCGTAATGTTTTGAGCATCTGACGAAAGTTCCGCAATAAATTTAAAACAGAGCGTGCTTTTATTGTACGGTTGTCCTCTCAAGAACTACTTAAATTTGGTAACTCCAGTTATACTTATAGCGTTGGCTTGTTATGCAAGGCAATGAGGATGAGCAGGTCATTAAGAGTGTATCGATAATTAAGTGTCAATTTTGTTCGTATTCCTCCAGTAACGTATTTGAAGTTATCACACATATTAAAAACCATCATTCGTTTTCTCTAAAATGGTTTCTTTGCCCAATCCAGTATTGTTTTCATGGATGCTCATCAATCGAGGCACTGAGGGCGCATGCGCGCAGAATGCACCAGGCAGAAAATGCTCAAGAGACTAATAGTAAAAACTTTCCTGATAGTAGTTCTACTATTTTATTGCAAGATGCTACGCAAGAGACAGATAATTTACCAATTGAATTTGATGCTGTTGAAGAGTCTAGGATTGGAGAGTCTTCCAGCGTTTTTAGCAATCTTATTCTGAATAGCCATGAATATCGAGAGAAAATTAGACTTAATCTCGCGAAGCAATTTGTTTACTTCTACTTAAAGAGCAAAGATTTCTTTTTAGTACCCAAGCAAAAATCGATGCAATTAAGCCTTTTAGTGAAAGAAATTGTAACAGAATTCGCCAATGATTATTTTGTGCTTTTTCAACAATTTTTGAAGGAGCAATGTCCTTCTCTTTTATGTAAACAGACAGTGCAGCTATTAAATATGCAAGATATGATTGATATCTCATTAGACCATTTACTTAGTGATGGTAAAATTTTAGACATATTACGAAATGAATTTAATTTAGTTGAGCCTATTAGTTATGTTCATGAGGATACTCAAAATAAGCTACAATATGTTTCAATAGCTGAAACCCTGAATGCAATAACAAAAAATGAACATTTGTTAAGATATTTGTTGTCTTCTCCTAGCTCTATTGATAACCCTTTTTTTAAGTCACCATATTTTTTTACATGTATCAAGCCAATTGCCCCTAATGGCATATACCTGAAATTATATTCTGATGAAATTGAAGTATGTAATCCAATAGGCTCTGCAAAGACAAAGCATAAATTATGTGTCATCTATTATACTATTTTAAACTTTCCTGAATATCTAAATACTACTTTGAACTTTACATTTTTAAGTATGATTTTTACAGAAAGCAATGTTAAAAAACTAGGATTAAATTTTTGTTTGAGCCCCTTAATTGAAGAGTTAAATAGTTTATATTATAATGAATTACAGATAAGTGAGTCAATAAAAGTACCTGTTGTGGCATGTTCTATGACTGGTGATAATTTGTCTATGCATCAAATGATAGGACTAAATAAATGTTTTTCAAGTGGTTTTATTTGTAGGTTTTGTACTATACAATATACTGAATTACTTGATATTGATATAAACAGTCTAAGTCAACTATTCAATTTTGAAATTCGAAGTCATAGTTCAATCATTAGTTCTTCAAGAAAAAGAGAAAATGGATTTATTAACTCATCTATTTTTTTAAACCTAATGTATATAGATGTACCATATTTTTTTGCTCCTGATATTTTACATGATATTCTAGAAGGTATGTCTCATATTGTAACATGTATTGTATTAGACTATGGAATGAAAGTATATTCTTTGACTATAGACTATATAAATGGACAATTGACAAGGGTTCCAAATATAAGTTTCCCCAACATTTCAAAGTATCATATTCAAAACTATCATTTACCATATAGTGCAAGTCATATGCTATATCTTTTACAATATTTTGGTCTTTTGTTTGCAGACGTATTTGAATTAGAAAATGAAGTTTGGATGCTTTTTATTTATCACCGTCTCTTTCTTGATATAATATTAAGACAGTCAAACAATGAACATGTTAGTTTAGACTATTTTAGGCACCTTATATCATTTCAAATAGAAGCAATCTATAGATTTACAAATTTTAACCCTAAGTATAAATGTAAGTTGCATTATATTTGCCACTATCCAGAATTTTTCCAGTTTTACAATGGCTTATACTATCTTTGGACAATGAGATCTGAAGCAGAACATCAAGTTATTAAGGAAATAAGTAGAAAATCAAAAAACTTTAAAAATGTACCATATACATGTGTCAAAAAGTTTCAAGTACAGAAAGCACTATTTGTGACCCATTATGTATTTTTAGAATTTGAGCATTCTAACCTATCACCTATTTCAATAGATACAGTTATACTATATCCACAGCAGTTAGAATTATGCAAGAAGTTAAAACTTCAACATAGTGAGGTATTAAAGTTTTGCTTTTCTACAAATAGTCTTAAGTATAGAGGGTTTCATTACAAAGTACCAACATTGAACAACAGGTATATAATTCCAATTTTATGCAATAAGGAAGTGAGTTTTGTGCTTATAGAATATATATTACAAGTTCAAAATCAATGGGTATTAGTTTGTAAAAGAGTGCAATCTAAGTTTTTGTGTCATTATAATAGTTTCTCCTGTGTAGTTGAAAATGATAATTTTGTATTTATCTTTGCAGGGGAGCATATGATTCATCAACCTATTCCTTTAGTTTTATTAAATGGAAATCTTTTAGCTGCAATGAGATATTTTCCTACAATTGACTGTTAAAGTATATATAGGCCTATTCTAGCCTCTTTAGTTCTACCATATTTAGCCACCACCTTTAGCTAGTTGCTTTAGTTTAGATGCTCTCTTTGTAGCCCCCTTACTGCCTTAGTTATCATTAAATATTAAGATATTGCATGTTGAGATCTCATATGGGAACTCTGTGCAAAAAGAAAGGCAGCATGTCTTTGTCTTGGCATCTCCCTTAAATAGGGCTTATGATGACAACCCTTGAGGTTGCTGACTAGTTGCTGAGACATTGATAGCTGTACCGGTTTTAGCACTTTCTACGCCTTAAAAGTGGCTATTTGCTGAAGTCCTAACTTCTTTGACTTCATTCCTTTTTTCTTTCTTCCTACAACTTTTATTCTTTTACCTATCTAAATCTTTTTTCTAGTCTTTTTTCTCATTTACTTATTATTTACTTTTACATCAGTGTATTATTTAATTTATAGTATTTTAAATACAATATAGTGCTATATTTAAATCAGTCAAATATATTTAAGTAGTTGTTATGCATGTTCAAGCTTATTAGTTGCTATTTCATAAGCTAATATATTTAAAAGAGGGCTTTTAATATCTGCTTTCTATATATTATGGTCCCACTATGATGCAAGCAAACTCAAGTAAAAATATGCTCAAATATTTCTCTCATACTCTCAAGAATATATAGAGCTCTGCATCATATGCCAGTTGGCATTTTAAAATATTATTGCTGGTTCCAGATGGTTTAAAAACTAACAAAAGAGGACCACAAACCTCTGGCACTATAATCCCCACCTATGAAAAAAGTCACAGTTTAATACCTACCATGACTAATTCATAGGCCAGTCAGCATTAAATCATCATATTGACTGCCAGTCCAAAGTGACTGCATGGAAAACTGACAAAAGAGGGACTAAAGGTCACTAAATTGCAATCTGTATCATAATATTCAATACTATAGCAGTTTAGCCAGTCCACACCTAATGATGCAATAAAGCCTATAACACCATAAGACTGCATCATAGGCCAGTCAGAATTGAGCAATATCAATTGCAGTAAGCTGACAAAAGAGGGACTTCGTATTGACCAGCATTAAGATTAAGCCCCACTTATGACTTCAGCAATATGTGTAAGCTGCATGCATTAAGAACAACATGTATATTTGATTTACAATACTGCTATACACCTATTCAGCACTAAGTACCATATGCCATAACATTATATTCGCATATTTACTGTAAGTACCATATATGTCTAGACCTATTCTCCCCTTTTCTCTTTCTCTCCCTCTCTCCATCTCTCTACTTCCTCTCTACGGTGTTCTTACAGTATTGTCTGTTTACAGACCCTACAGGTGTCCTTTATTCCCATTTCAGCTTCGAGTCGCGAACCACAACAAGTCTGTGAAGAAGCTAGTAATGGCTTCTACACTGGCTGGTCTCAAGCTTCAAGGTTCCACGAAGCTTGGCATAGAAGAAGAAGGCCTTCGGATTTTCACTGCCGATGGATTTGAAGTCGATGACGACGCCTTCCTGCCTGAGCTGGCCAAGAGTGGGACAGAGCTTATCTTCCTTTCTCCTGGTCAAGACCTCCCAGCTTTGTCTGCGGTTGTGGGCGAGTCTGCTGTGTCTGACGGGGTTGCAATGGCGGCAACATCAGCCAGCACTGTGCCGAAGACACCAGATCGACAGACCGTAGGCCAGGTGGCATCATGCGGCTTCATGCCCCAAAAGAGTTGGCCCACTGTGTACTCACTGCCACCAATGCCTGAATTAGAAGCCGCGCTGCAGGACCTTCACCGGAAACCTGAACAAGGTTCTGACTACAAGATGAAGGCAGCATTCGTCAACCGGTTTCTGAAGTACATTGTCACAGATGTGTTCGACAACTACAAGTCACGCAACAACCCGTACTTGTCAAGTGCCGAAATCTGCGACGTCTGCAATGCCATTGTCGCGTCCTACCCTGGGCTCAAAGGTGATTCAACCGACAACCTGTTTTGGCGGAAGAAGTTGTGTCGCCGACTTAAGGAGCTGCGGTGGAATATACTGGACGAGTGCAGCAGCCCGATCGTCAAAAGCATCCGCGAGAAGCATGGGCGCAAGCGCCAGCGAGACGGGGACAACCCTGGTGACAGTCGTGATGGTGCCACTGGCAAGACCCATGACGACAAGGAGAACGATGTGGTCGTTGACGCTGACGATCCAGATGAGGAGCCTGAGACAAAGCGCCAACGTGCCGACGACGCTGCCAGTACTGCTACGAGCAGTGTTGCCAAGAGTGTATACTTCGGTGAAGCTGACGACATCCCCGAGAACCACGAAGAGGCTCGAAAAACCCTCAACACTACGTACCAGCATCTACCTGTGGAGGATGTCCTCGAGAGTATGAAGGAACTGTTTCACCAGAGAGTTCTGAGGTGCCAGGACTTGACGGTCAAAGAAGAGGTTGAATTGTACAATCCGTTGACGCAGGCGCCCGTGCTGCTGCAGGAGGCGTTCCTCATGATTGAATTGTACAACAGTAAGAAGAAGGCCGACTATATCTTGCCTGCAACACCGAGCGACATCGCTGCCAATCTTCGTGCAGCTCTGCTGCATGTCTGGGAGAAGCGCGATGCGATGAGGAGATACAAGTTCTGCCAGAAGTACCTGTCTGCCGACAGCGAAGACCGGAAGTTTCCGGCCGCTGTATGCCTCCTCATTGGTCGCTTGAAGACTGACCCGGCAAAGATTTTCTCGCCTGATCTGCCAGTGCATGTCATCCTGCAAGACGACGCCTGGCGCGGCATTTCCGTCAACGGCGCTGAGTTGTATTTCGACAGTGAACAAGAGACGGCCATCTGCCTGATTGTCTCCTTCATCGCATTCAACTTACAGCACCTTCCTTGTCTCGAGTCTTTTCTCGAGACAATCGAGACGCTCGCGAAACTTCGCCGGCGCTCAGCTGTGACCCGAAGTGGTGCTTTAAGTCTGCTTGGTGCCATTCGATAGAACCTTTAACTTCTAAAAATGGACGTGTGGTCAATCCTTGCTGTCAATTCCCCCATGTATCTTGCTTATATTTTTGAGCAGCTGAGCCTTAGGTGGTGTTCATAAGCAAGCAAAAAGCTTATACTCGTAAACAATGAGATGTCCTAAAATGCAATTTAATATATTTGTGTGCTGTTTCCGCCTAGTGCCACCTTGGATACTATATGGTTAGATATCTCTATTGAATATAAAATTGGGTCAGTTAAGAAGAGTTTTTTAATCACTTGGGCTTAGCATGCGGTTAAACTTAGATCAAAATTGGGCTACTGCATTTAGTGCGACTGGATTTATTGCAAAAAGGATCTACCGCAACTGGATATATACTTGGACTAGATTCAAGTCAAGCCATTTACTGCTTAATCAAGTAGCACCAGGGTTTTTTTTAAGAATGCTTTGAAATGTTTTGCATAAAAATAAATACGATCCTTGAAAAATGAACATTTCGATGTTTAAAAACTCAACAACTGGTAAAATTACCTGCATGTAGTATTATACAAAAAATCTGTATTAGATGCTCATTATGCCTGTCTTTTTCATTTATAAGTTTTGTTTTCATCGCTAAACTGCTTGGTCGAATTGTTCTGTCAGTGCGTCGATAAAAATTAATGCTGAGCAAAAAATCAAAATGGCTTATTTCATATTGTAAACTTTTGGACCTTGCCTCAACACCCGGACCTCTGTCTCGATGAGGTCCGTATATAGCGACGCTGCGGACCTCCATACGGACCTCTAACTGTCATACATACGGACCTTAAATGGCCGTTCATACGGACCTTAAATTTCGGACCTCATTTACATACGGACCTTAGTGAGGTCCGTATATAGCGACGCTGCAGACCTTACTTATGGACCTCAAGCGGACCTTATTTCGGACCTCTACAGTTTACAGTGTATAAATATATTCTGCGTCATTGCAATCTTAAGGATATGTTGCTGGAAAACCAATTAAAGTTGTGTGATAAAAGCGCCAAATAAAGCAGTGGGATGCTTCATGCATCAGCAAATTTTTTTGACATTCCTTCATCTAGCCATGAATCAGTGCTGTACTGCCCCCAATTGTGATCCATGCAGAAAAGTGTAAGCATTAACAACTTTTTTATGTCAAACTTTAGAAATCACTAATTAAGATAGATTACTGATTGGTTAGAAGTGCGTTGGACCCGGATGAGTCCAACGTGCTCCGCCATTCAACTGAACTTAATCTGATACTACATGACTTGTTTCGCCAAACGTAAAATTAAGAAAAAATTTGCGAAAACTTATCCGCAGCGAGTCACTCAGTTGCTGGGCAGCAAGAATGTACAGGAATTAACTGTGATCAGTCCACTTAAATAGTGAGGCACAGTAATAATTTTCAGATATCACTTCTGTATTAACACATTCCCAGATGTACATTCCCAGATATATTGTATCAGCAATATCTTTTTTCTCTCCTTACTCGTATTTCTCATAGATACAGCCGTAGACAAATGTAGACATATAGATCCCTTTGAGTGTGTATATTGCTTCGGGATGCATCCCACTTTGCCTGTGCGCCTTGTCATCTCGCCCATGCTTTCTTAAGGGATAATGCTCAGTAGTTATTCGCCGCTACCATAGACAAACTTTATTGGCAACAGAGAATGGGCCATATGCACAAAGCTCTGTCTAGGGTAGTCCGGTCTTGAAAAGCAAGCCCAGGCTTGGATTTGGTATGCAGAAACACCGAACTAGCTCAGTCTACCATAGACCAAACTACCATAGTCCGGTCTAGCCTAGCTTCGTCTTGATTTGGTATGCACAACTGTTTAGTCTAGCTAGTCTGGACTAGCAAATAACCTAGCCTACTGTGGAGCAGGCTAGGTACGAGTTGTAATGAACGTTTTGTTTGCTATTGAACTGATTCAGCAGGATCTTCGTCAACAGCGTGTCATTCGGGATCGCCTGGAGCCACTACTTGGATTTTTAGACGTTGAAATAAAGACTGTTTCATTTCCACCGGAGATCTCTGGTTACTTAATTGGATTTGGTTGAGGCAGACCTCGAGGGATTTCGATCGAGAGATTTCGCGGGATTTCCCACGCAGAAGCACGGCGCTTTCTACAAGCCGGAGTTTGCCCTTTGGATAGAAGGACAGGTGCATGCACATCCATGGCAGAGAGAAGAACACTTTCGTAGTCCTGTGCCTTGTAAAAAAAGGATTTTTAAAAAAAGAAACTAACTTTTAAAGCAAGTCACTAGTGCATCTCACTTTAAATAAATGATATGGTTTTGGCCATAGACCTCAGGGAATCCCTCTCAAAATTGACCTTGAACTTGAGTTTGGTCTAGGCTAGTTTAAACTAGCCTAGACTAATCGGGGTAGACGAGTCTAGCTTTTGTGCATACCGATTTCAAGACTCTAGACCGAACTACCCAGTCCGGACTAGCTAGTCGAGACTAGGCTTTGTGCATACAGCCCAATAACTCAGATTCTCCTAGAAGAAAAACTGAGAACCACAGGCCGTGGGACCCAAAGGCTCGAGAGAAAAGTCGTCCAATCACTTCTGTTTTGCCTCGGAGATTCTGCATAGATATTCTACTCATTTCAGTGTGATGATACTCGGATTCATGTATCCCACTCTGCCTGTACGCCTTATCTATTCCCACCCGATTTGCTGGGCAGAAATGTCATAGAAATATACCAATACCATAGACCTTCTAGGGCAGAAAGGGGGAGAATCCGAGGGACGCGAATGGGAAATTTTTTCTGTACCTGTTAAAATTCACAAAAATGTATATTTCAATGGCTTATAAAGAGAGTTTTGTTAAAATTAGCATTTAATAGGAGGTTAAAAAATTCCAACCCTAAATTCAAATTGAATTTTGTTACATACCCTAAGAACACCTTAAGTAGACTACTTAACCTACTCAAGGACACCTTGTACCCACCTTGTAGTTTAAAGTAAAAGAACTTACAAGTACATGAGTTACAACCATCATTAATTCTCAGAAAATTTAAACAGATTCATTGTAATCATTTTTTGACATCAACAAATATAAATAGTTCAAAGACAAAATAAAAATAAAAATGAGTGTATGTTAAACCCATATATAATGACAACAACAAACAACAAAACAACAATATATATAGTGTCATAACTCAACTCAAAGTCATGTAGATCGTGAAATAGAAAAAAAATAATATTTAAAAGCATAATAATTATAGCAAAAGGTGTTAGTAAAATAATTATTAAAAAAAAATAACACTGGTAGAGCATTAAAAACCTATTATTGTGGTTCTTTTGTGCCAACTAGATAAATTTGTTATATTTTTATGGTTACGGTTATAGTTATGGCAAATTATGGAGATTTTTGGGCCGTAATTACGGGTCTTGACAGTTACAGTGATTACCCATTGATTACGGTTACAGTTACAGTCCCAGAGATTAATAGTGATGGAACACTAGAATTTATTAAACTTTGACTATAGAGATAGTAGACACCTGAAAATGCTAGATTTATCCTTTAAACTGATTTTTTATAAACTTGTTGTTATTGGAAAGCAGATAACAAGCAACTGATTTTACTTAAAAAAGATAGTATAAAATCTAATAAAATATTGATTCTACTTTTTAGATAAATATAAAAGCACACTGAAATCCCTGCATGCTATAATAACTAAGAAGGTTTTATATTGATTAATTAGTTTCATTTTACCTAGTTAGGCCTAATTACTACATCTTTACTTATCAATTATATAATACATAACATAAGGACAGAGTGACTCCCTAATTTAATAATATTAGATTGTTAGTTTGGTTACTTATATTCTCAGAAATAAAGCTTGCTAGACAATAATTCAAACTAGGCATCTTAATAAGTCATAAAAATGGCTATAAATAAATTAAAAATCTTACCAATAGGGTCAACTTCACGTTAGGCCTAGTCGTGACATTATCAACATCATAACGACATGAAAACATAGGCCTAACCAAAAGTGATGAATGTTGGCTACAATGATTGAAGTTATACTAGTTTATAAAATCTAATTTTCAGATTAGATCTCAAATAGCAAAATTTAATTTTTATCATTTTATATACATGCATGCTACGGTCGGTAGGTTTAAATTATTTTTGTCCTGAATTTTGTCGGAAATAAAATTTTAAATGTGTAAAAATAGAAATCTAGCTTACAGAAAAACTAATAGTTTCAGGTTTCTACTTTATTTAAAATATACTAATATAGTAATTTATACTATTTACTTGCGTTACACACTAGCATTCTGTCTGATCTAGTTTAATTTTTTGGATAATTTGATTTACCACAGAATATTTTACGATGTTACGCGACGAGAATTTAAAAAACAAATACAAGTACCCAAACAAAGAATAGTCGAAATCAAATACTCCGACCCAGTTTCTGGCAAGTAAAATTCAGCAACGTGTGATTAAAAAAACGGCCAGATTTTGGCAGATTTAAAATATCACCTACACAGTTACTTGTAAAATGTAAGCACTTTTCTAAGAGCGTTCTACGAAGGGCGATTGTGCCAATTGAGTGTCTATATTTATGATTTGAGGATGCAACTGTTTTAGCATGTACACGTAGCTTAGTTAATTACGCCAAAAGTTTTGGCGAAATACCACCCAGCCATTCAGAACTAACCTATTGTCTTTAAAAATTGTAACAATGTATTTGTAACAATCATATTTTTCGGCCTCAAAATGTAGTCTTGTTAAATAAAATTAAATTAAAAGCGCTAAGTCCAATCATAAAGCTAATTAGTACAGATAGAACCAGAGCCGAAAAAGCTCATCAAAGAGCATAAAAAGTTGCGTAGAATTGTATTTACTTAAAAAAAGACACATTTTCTTTTAAAAACAATTGGAAAAACATCTGCGAAAATTTACTAAAAACGGACTCTGCTGTAGAAACAAAAATTATCTAAAATTATAAATCTTGCTTTTGTACAAACCATAGATATAATGGTATATGGCCAATTGCAGAGAGTTTCGCGTAATACACGTATAAAGGAAAATTATATAGTTTCATAAACGTAACTAATTGGGAAAATTCTTCTCTTCCCTTGTTATTAAATATAGATAGATAGATAGAAGATAGATCGATAGTTGGATGGATGTGTTGAAATCAAATATAAACATATGCAATTAGTTTTTGAAAGGTCACTTCAATTAGTGCCATAAAAATAAAAATAAGATATTGACGTAACAGAAAGAGGATTGGTCCATAAAGTTCTGACAAATCTCTGTGGAGTTTTATGCAGAAAAATAGTGCCATTTTAAGCATTATTTGAAAATTAGTAAATAAATAAGTGGCGCTTTAACTTATGCAGCTTCGTGAAGAGAAAAAACTGCTGCAAATGAAACGCGATTAGCTGGCCAATTTGGTATGTATAAAAATTAACCAAAAAAATTTTTCAAAAAACACAGCAGGAACTACGTCATGAAATTGTTGTGTCCAAAATTGTCAAATCGACCTTCGAAGTGAGCTTTCAATAACGGGCAAGGATCACTCAAAGAGAGCATTTTATAATAAAAATATTGATTAAAAACATGACGCCAGATATGCAGTAGCCGATTTCACCTGTATAGACTGGACAGCAAAAACTTTCCAATTAGTGACTGGCGGCGAAAGTTCAAGGATGCACATAAATTTAACTGAAATAAAAGACAAATAAAATAGCTTTACTTTACTTTTCGAAATCAAAAGGAAAAAAACTTGACATGTCAAAGGAAAATAAATAGATAAATCAACGAAAATCTATCACGAGAGTCAGTTACGAGCTATAAAAGGACTAGAAAAAAAACAATAAATGTGTCCTGGGTGTCCAATAAACATTGTGACACGAAAAGACCTGAATTTGTGCCTAAGCTGGCTGTCTAAGGGGGGGCACTCGAATGTAGTAGCCATGGCAACTATATAGCTCAAAAAATCTAGCGCCTGTTGTTTTACTATCCATCAAGGTTAGAAAGGATATAGATTTTTGTCCATGTCGATCACTTAAAATGGTCTTCTTTTGCGAAAAAATTAAAGGTTTAATGCTGTACCTCAGGTGCCTTAGTGATAAACAAATGTTGAAAAAATACACTTGTAGTGACTTCTGGTTTGCAGGTACAGAACGCAAATAAAATTAGTGCATTTATTCTCTTTAAGGTAGTAATGTTGATAGACTAATAAATACAGAAGAATGTATTAACACAAAGCTGTGTGCTTTTGCAACTGAGTAAAAGCCATAGGCAAGCTGAACAGAAATAGACTGAATAGCTGTATAAAAAGTTATTACAGATATTTCAGAGAAATTTTAACAGACCAATGGTTAAAAATCAGTCCCAAGAGCCGCAGGAGCCAAAACTGCTGAAGCTGCTCCAGCTGCCGAATCCTCTGTGCATCATACCGGCCATTGCCAGACCTTGTGGGGACGAAAACGATTAAGGAAAACTTTTTGTTGAAAGAGAATTTGACTATTTTACTGCCAATGTTACAAGTACTATATTAGCTATATTAAGCAAGTAATAATTTTGGTTTTTGGCTTTGTCGTTTTACCGACGCGGCCTCAGAGCGCCGATCTTATATCGCCTATATCGACAACTCTGGCCTCCCATTCCCGATCTCGAGGTTAGCCCCAGGGGTAGCAGGATACTTCGTAGATGTGGCGAGCGGCTAGGTCCTATGATAGGAGACGACAGCGAGAGACAGACACGGAGATAAAGAAAGGTAGAGAGCCGCAAGCCCCAGAAGGAAGCTGACAGCCCCGCCGCCACCAACTTGTGTGGACTGCATCACCAAACAGCCCTATCGAAACCAAGTTCCCGACAAATTTTGCCCTAACTTCCTGTCAAAACAGAGGTTCGAAGCGCCTGGGAAAAATGATTTATGGCCCTAAAGAACCTAGGAACTCGGTAAGTAGAGGAAAAGGAATTACCATGGAGAGATCTGTTAGGCGAGCGAAAAATTGCATCCCCATCAATAAGAAGGACTTTTAAGACTTATTAATTAATCTAAAGCTCACCTCCAACTCCTCCAACCATTGCGGCGCCAGCCAACAGGGCCATATCGCTGTTGTGACCGCGCCTTCTGCGACCCCGCTGATGAATAACAACCTGCTGTTGCGGATGCTGCATGAACATCTGCGGCGGCGGCTGCTGTTGCTGCTGCGGATAAGCCATAGGGGGCATCATTGGCTGAGTTAAGTAAGGCGGCGGCGGCGGCATCTGCTGCTGATTTGGCTGCGGAGGGTATTGCTGTGGAGGGTATTGCTGCGGAGGGTATTGCTGCGGGGGGTATTGCTGCGGAGGGTATTGCTGCTGAGGATACGCCTGTTGGTGACCATTAACTGCACGGGACGATGGTGGCGGCTGCTGCTGGCCTCTGTGATTAGAATGGCCTATGTGATTTGGCTCTGAAATTTATGCAATTAACATTACTGAATAAATAAAAGCAATAAAGCTTCTACTTATCTACTTTTAGTAGAGTAGCAGAACTAAGCTTTATGCTTGTATGCTAGCTAATGCTAGTGTGTGAGTATAAGAAAATATTTCATCTTAATTTTCACTAAAGTAAACACTTACTTTGACTTGAAGCTCCGCATCCCATTGATAATTTAGCTATCTGGTATAACTGTAGTTCAACAGACCTGAAAAGTTTGCAATTGTTTGCTTTTTATCATGAACTATACAATAGTTACTTTTATAAAATCAATAATAAAATAAAATGAATAATATAAACTTAAAATATTTTAAGTTATTGATCGCCAAGTGAGTGTACATTGTACACACAAACTGTGACTCTCACCAGTCAGAAAACGCGGAGGACATGACCGGCACCACTATGTTGTAATTGGGTGTTGAGTTTTGGTGTCTGAGCTTTTATGTGCAGGGCCTCGAGAATTTTAAGTTTGGAATCAGTAGAGCTTTGGTCAATAAGTTTAAAGCGTTCTTCAGGTTCACAATCGCTACAATTGGTGCATTCAAAGAGGTGGGTTTGTATAGCCGATGGTTTTAGCCAGTGCTCCCTGATCCTTGTGTGCAGGTGTCTTTTTGTTTTCCCCACGTAGGAGACGCTCTGGTCAACAGAGCAGATGAACTGATAGACGACACCAGCACGCAGAGCACAAGGAACACGTGACTTTAACCTGCTAACATAACTGCCAATCTTGTTCGTCCGGAAGACAACCCGGATGTTACAATTGAAGGAGGCAAGGAATAACCTCTGCAGTCTGTTTTTGAAGGTCAGAGATGGAGGGCCGAGGAAGGGGAGAAGCAAAATGGGTTCAGATTCCTTAACGAGATTCCTTAAAATATTTTATTTAGTATGATTTAGGTTGTCCGAATGTCATTTTAGAAAATAAGAAAATGAATAAGCTTTTTGACTGAATGTAAAAATTTAAGTGAAAATTTTGAATAAATGCTAGCAACTTTTGATTGCAATTGCCCTAAACAGAATTTTTACTATTAAAATGCAATGATAAAAGCTGGAAATTTGTTGTGATTTGATATTAAATGACTTTGGGCAAGGCTCATAAATTTTTTTTAATTTTTTGCTGAGCAGGCAATTTAATAGCTTCAGGTAATTCTTTCCCTAGTAAACAAATTTTTAGCCTAAATTATCAGCACAAGTTTTTTAGATCTACAACATTACCAGATATATGCTCTTTAACTGTCATTACAGTAACAAGTTGGGTTTTAAAAAGTTACATTTCAAAGTCTGATTTTGTCTTGAATAGACCTAAATTTCATGTTATCTAAGCTCAAAACAAAGTCACAACAAAATTAGTTAAAATGCATAAAATGATAAAAATAATGCATCACATGCAAAAATCCTAGCATGTTGTGTTCTTGCTTGAAGATCAACTTAAGGGCTGAAAGTTTTAAAAACTAAATTAGTAAGGACCAATTAAGACACCAATGGGCCATGTAGCAAAACATTTCTTAAATTGTGTGATAATCATAATAACCTGAACAACCCTTCGGTCTAGTTTGTAAGTCACAGTTGCCTTTTTTCAATAAATTGAATATTTTCAATTTTTACATCCTAGAAATGAAATATCACTGGTAACAGACGCTAGAAAATCTTTTATATTTATAAAATTAGGCCGTATTATGTTAAAAAGTCTATAATTAAAAAAATAGGACAGATTTACGTCAGACAAAAAAATCGATGTAAGCAATTTGCGTAGCTTGACTTACTTGACTTAGCTGCAGGGGGCATCCGGCCGGGCCGGATACAGCGACTGGGCGGTGGCCGTCCATTGCGCTAACCCCTGGCGACCACGGGCAGCTAGCGCTGCGGTGTCGTGCAGGGGGATCCGGTGGCGCCGGGTCCTGCAGCGTGGTCCTCCTCCGGTAGATCCTGGAGGTGGATGTTTGCTCGCCCGGTAGCCCGAAGGTAACGGACGAGCTGGCAGATATTCTCGGGCCTGCAAACGTCGGAGAGGTCCGGGTTTGGTCCGAGATACTTAAGCCTGTCCTGGGTAAAGACGGGGCAGTCACGAATGAAATGCGCCGCGCTTTCTGCGCCAGAAAGGCAGAAGGGGCACTCCTCACTGTAGATTTTACCCTGCAGGTAGCGGTGCCTAGCAAAACAGCCATGGCCAGAGAGGACCATAGTGACAGCCCTGATGTCCCTGCGGTTGAGGCTAAGCAGGGACTTACGAAGGGCAGGGAACGGCCTCGCGAGACTGACGACAATCGGGCGTTCTCGTCCATCTGTCCTTGTGGAGAGAGGTCACCCACTGGTTGATCCTAGCGGTGACGACAGCAGTAGGGGTGGGAGCCGCGGGCATGGGGCCGAAAAGCGACCCGGAAGAGCCGGCCTTAGCAAGGCTGTCGGCCAGCTCGTTGCCGGGGTGCCCGGAGTGCCCGGGGATCCACCTTAGGGACACCTTGTTAGATGCACCTAAGCAGTTAAGATGCGAGATGCAGTCGAGGACTGTCCGCGAGCAGGTAGAGGTGCGACCGAGAGCGTGGATCGCCGCTTGGCTGTCTGAGTGGAAGGTGATGTTCTTCCCCCAGATTTGCGAGCTCAGGAGCTCCGCGGCACAGGAGCTGATAGCAAGAACTTCGTTCTGAAAGACGGTAGAGCCCGTGCCGGTGAACTGGGAGTAGGTAGCCGCGGTACTCCCTCCAGACACGATGCAGTAGCCGAAACCAGAGACAGAGTTGATTTGAGACCCGTCAGTGAAGCAGTGGGTATCACGGGAGTTACCGTAATTGCGCGCTTCCTGACGGGGGGGGATGCTGGTAAGGAACCTGGGCTGCGGGCAGAGCGTCGATGGAATACCATCGGAAAGGACCGAGAGGCCTCCCGCAGCGTCGAGGTCACGCAGGCTGAGGTCGCCGTGCGGTCTGAGGTTCCGTTTCCTGAAGGCGAACTGCTTCTGGATGGTCACGCCCGCGTCAAGCAGGCGGCGGGCAGTTTTGGCCGCTTCTCCTCTGATGAAGAGATCCATAGGAGGAAGCCCCAGGAAGGAGTTCAGGCCAGCAAAGGAGGTGGAGAGCGTCGCGCTCGTGATCGCCCGACAAGCGCGGCCCTGCACTTTGGTAAGAGCCTCCAGAATCCCTTTGGTCTCCAGGGCACTGTTCCAAATGAAGCCGGCGAAGGAAATGGCCGGTCTAACAATGGCAGTGTAAATCCACCAGAGGCGGCGGGGGGTAAGGCCCCAGGTGGCGCCGAATGCACGGCGAAGCTGCGCAAGCGTCGCAAGGGCCTTGCGAGTTTTGCTAGTGACGTGAGGGGTCCAACTCAACTTGTGATCGAGGGTAACGCCCAGACATCTAATTTGCTGCTCCATGGCGATAGGCTTGCCATAGAGGACGAGGGGTTCAATCCTCCAGTTACGCCGACTGGTGAACATGATAGCAACGGTCTTGGATTCAGAGAATTTCAAACCGCAACTACCAGCCCACATTTCAGCGCGGCGGATGAAGGCTTGCATAAGGTCCCGAAGAACATCAGGTGACGGGCCAGCCACAATAGCTGTGACATCGTCAGCATAGCCAGTCTTGTGCACCGGGTCTGGACCAGAGCTGCAGAGCAACTCATCCATGACCAGGTTTCAGAGGACCGGGCTAAGGACTCCACCTTGCGGCCCACCTTTCTGGACATCAATAGTGCGCGAATGCCCGAGGAGGTGCGAGGTGACAGTCCGGTTGGAGATCATATGCATGATCCAACGGGTAAGGTGCTCGTGCGTCGCCCGGGATTCCAGGGCGCGCTGAAAGGCATTGAAAAGCACATTGTTAAAAGCACCATCAATGTCGAGGAAGAGGGAGAGCGCGTAACCGGTGCCCAGAACGGCTCTTTCCAACCTGTCGACAATGGCATGCAGCGCACTTTCGATGGAGCGGCCAGAACGAAAGGCGTGCTGATTAGAGGAGAGCTGGGAGTTCCGCAGCTCAACAGAAAGCAGGCGCCAGAGGACCAGTCTTTCAAGCAACTTGAGGAAAAAAGAGGTCAAGCTGATGGGCCGGAACGAATTGGCAGAGTGGTAGTCTGCCTTCCCGGGTTTGGGAAGGAAGACGACAGTGGCCTGCTGCCAGGCGGACGGGACATACCCGAGGGTGATGCACGCCTTGAGCAGCTTGCAAAGGAGGCCAAGGAACCTGTCATTCTTCACTGCTTCCCGAAGGAACACAGGGTAAATGTTGTCAGGCCCTGGCGACTTGAAGGGGGCAAAGGAACTAACAGCGCGCGTTGTTTTCTCTTTGGTGATGACATTCGCAGCTAGGACAAAACCACCCGGGGAGTGGTCGTGCGGACCAAGCTGCGGAGGAGCCCGGGGAAAGAGTTGGTAAGCATGAGCTCCAACGATTCACCCGGGTTCTCAGCAAGCCGGCCATCCGGCTTTTTAACCACTGAGAGCTTAGACATTTTGTCGAGAGTAAGCGCTTTAACCATGCGCGAGGTTGGTTTGGCGCTCTCCAACTCCGCGCAGTATTGGCGCCATTTTTCGGACTTCGCTTTCCTGATTTCACGCTTAAAGTCGCAGGCAGCGTCTTGATAAGCGGACAGGTCCGCTGGGTCTTTGCTTTTCCTGGCTCTGCGCTGGAGTTGCATCACTTTTCGCCGGAGAGCTCCGAGCGCAGGATTCCACCAGGGGGCTGATTTTTTGCCTTTGTACGCTTTGAGCGGACAGGAGTCTGTATGGGCTACCATAATGGCCTCGCTAAGGGAATCAGCGAGGTTGTCAACATCCTGGCACGTGGTGGGAATAGTCGGTTCCAACTGGCGGACCTGGCGTTGCAGCGATTCTGCAAACGTCGTCCAATCAGAATTCCGGATATTCCTTTTCCAAACGATACCAGGGTTGGGATTGGTAGTCTGCAGTCGGAAGCGGACAAAGCGGTGGTCGGACAGAGATTCCTCATCCCACACCTCCCAATTTCTGACCGAAGCGGCCAGGTTTTGAGAAGCCAGGGTGGTATCCAGAACCTCAGTCCACCGACCGTTGTCAAAGGTGGGCGTGCCACCAGAGTTGCAGAGCAACATGCTAGTAGTGCAGATATAGGCAAGGAGTTCCTCGCCTCTGCTGTTAATACTCTTGCTTCCCCAGTGGGTGTGGTGGGCGTTGAGGTCCCCGCCCACCAGCAGCTCAAATCTATTATCTGAGCAGTACTCCACCAGGGAAGAGAGGGAGGGTGGGACCGCGGGGCCGTCGCCAGGAATATAGATCGAGGCGATGAGCACCGTGCGGTTAGGAATGAGGTTGGTGGATTGAATGACACAGAGGTCTCGGTCGGAGAGGTCCGGTCTGTGCCAGGCTTTGAGATGGGGATTCGCTAAAACGGCAGCTCTGGGTTGCTGAGAAACGGAAAAGCAGTCAAAGCCAGAGGGCACGTTAAGGATCTTACCTTTCCTCGACCAGGGCTCCTGCAGCAGAATGATGCCCGGGTTGACGAGGCTAGCAACTCTCGCCAGGTTGGTCGAGGCCGCGATGCAGTGTTGCAGGTTGAGCTGCAGGAAGTGCACCACGGGCGGGCCCGAGGTTCTTGCAGCCGTCTGCTGGCCTACGCCGAGTCGTTGAGGAGTCTCGCCTCCTCCTCGGCGGTAAAAGCCGGGGCCACCACTTTGCCACTCTCCGCGGATGCCGCAGAGTCGGCATTGCCCTCTCCAGAGGCGGCCGCCTTGTTTTTCCGCTCCGCAATTTTTAGCCGAAGGCGGAGACGATCGCGGGCTTTGCGCCGCGTTAGCCCTTGAGCCATCAGTTCCAGCAGCTCAGGTGGGTCCTGAGCCGCGGCAGTGGCTGGGCCAGTGGTATTGGGGACGCTGGGATTCCGAGCGTTGCCCCTGCTGGAGTCCTCAGTTGCCGCGTCTCCAGCCGAAACCGGCTGGGCAGCGGTGTCCTGGGACGCGCTGTTTGAACTCAAGTTCTCCATGAGTCGCTGAAAAATTTGGGGTGCTAAATAGTGAGAGACTGCCTGACCGCAAACCCCTAGCCACACAGCCAGCAAAAAGATAGCAACCGAGGGGGGAGCCAGCCCCCGCGGTCCGACCGCTAGCGGCCGAGTTTGACCCCGGCCAACTGCCAGCAGCGCGGTACATGACTGCGGCTGGTGCGTTAAGCTGCACCAAGGCCTGCGGACTGGCCGCATACCACTGTTAAGGTCAAAAGGTAACACCTGTCCCTCAGAGCACTTGGCCCCAAGGTACCCAGTTTGGCCAGAGCCAGGAATGGGTGGTCCATCGCCAGAGCCCAGTCAGCGATAACAGCTCGCGGGAACTGGTACCCAGGGTTGGCTTGCGTGACAGCTAGATAGAGGATGCCAACAGACATGGGCTCCATCTGGCCACGACCTGCTCAAAAAGAGGGTAGAGCAGGTGCAGAGCATCGCAGGATAACCTGTCTCATACTCTGCGGGCATGCTGCCTTCGCCTTGCGAGCCAATTTGCGTAGCTTAACAAGTTTAAACAAAATTTTGCTGAAAATGGGCTATAAAAATCAAACTCAAAGTCCCAAGTAACTCATAAAATATAAATATACAATGGAGCGGTTTAAGGAAACATTTGAGATGGGTTAACTCACCTCAGCCGCTTTTTAGAGTTCAGCCTCGGGAAAATCGGGGTCAGGTTCAGAGTCGAAGCCTCGCAGGATTGTCATAGCCGGAGTCACCGCTGATGCTGATTTGATGCTGATGCTGATGTCTACACAGGGTATGTTGGACGGTAGAATTCTTATTCGACCGACAGGGGCCAGTCGGGGCGACACAGGCGTGCTGGAAATGCAAGACATGGAAGATTAAGACGCCTCCAACCCAAATTCTTATGCCATCCTTCTCACCTCCGCTTCTATTGTTCTCTTTCCTCTATAATGTTTATCTGTCTATTGTTCCCAATTTCTGCTTACCTTTCCAATGTTTTCTTGCTAATTGCTCCCTATTTTCCCCGTTTTTGTTTATCTTTCTGATGTTTGCTTTTCTATTGTTCTCGGCCCGTCTCCATTGTTCTCCATCTCTTCTCAACCCCCCAGCGCTTGCGCCTCATATCACCTTACTCCCTGAGCTTAGCTACCCCTCTCCGGCTTGCGCAATTCCCTGATGCTCTCATGCGCTGGCGGCCATTTTTAGTTTTCTCATTTCAGAGTCATCAGCTGGCGGCCAATCGGAGAGAGGGAGCCATGGCAACGTGAGCCGAACGCTCATTTCGGGGTTTCTTACCTATTTTTGTCTTTTGCTTTGCACTGGAGAATTGAGCCTATTTATTAGTAATCCATCTGGCTACATTAGTGTATTATATCTGCTGAGTAACTTTAGCTTAGTGCCGCTTTTACTACTAGCAATCTCCCTAACCATCAAATCCATCCAATCCTTTGCTCGATTCTTATTGGACGGACTATTAATGGCTTGCTAAGCCATTCACCTTGGGCGGTGAAGTATGAGGAAGTTAGGGGAAGCTAGTGAACAGACTGTCGTGGGCGGCTCGCCGCGTCTGGCGGCGTGCATGTGTGTAAGGAGCGCATGAGCGGTGTAGAAGCTATGTGCACGTGACGGCGGGTAGAGATAGCAACACCTGGTTTATAAGCGGACCCATCTCGCATTTAAGCGTTCGAAGTATCAGAGTTCACGTTCTCACCTCACTACTCTTAGTAACATGTTCCCGGAATCTCTCTCTCCGCATCGCCTCAAAAGACTCCCTGCACAAAAGCTCTTCAGTTATGATCCCGGCACTCCCGAAAGAGGCCCGTGCAGAGCCCCTAAATCGGCTACACCTTGGCTCGCTGATTAATTCCCGGGCGGAGCTCTGGCTTCGTTAGATCTGGAAAGTCATCAGGTGGGCCAGGTCATAGTCGTACAAAGTGGTGGCAGCCGTGGGGCTCATACTATGATCCCAAGACCCAATAAAGGCACCTAAGCTACAGCAGAGCAGGCGTGGGACCTTGCCCTCAGGCCAACGGCTACCCAATTCTAGTTAATATCCTCAGGGCGGGTTTGCACGGTACTGAAGGCCCGTGAGTGTCAGCCTCAGGTCATTGGAGGCTCATGGTCATCCTCCTGTTAGTCATAGTCATCTCTCTTCCCCTTTAGGCTAAGGCTAATTTTAATGATTAATTTTTAAAATAAGCTAATCTGCTAATCATTTTATTTAATAGTTCAACTGTGTAATGCTAGAATTCTTTATAAACTGTCAGGTAAAGTTTATGAAATCTGTAAACGGAGCTCAGCGGCACTTTCCCAACAAAATTAAATTTAATTAATAATTTTATCCCCTAGGGACGCAAGAAATGGACAGGAAGCTCCATCAGTGTGGCGACATTCGCAGCAAAAGCCAAGGTCAAGATCACGGGAGGGATCATTCAGAGTCTCGACCGGAACTGGTCCACAGATCAGCTGCAAGAGGCCTGGAGTGCTACAGACTTCTTCCTTAACTGAGCTAGGAGCATCTCTTCTAAGGAGCATTGCTTCAGTCCAACCAGCTCAGACTTGGTAAATTTAGGGTGGGCGAGTTGCCTCCAGCCGGTACACAGCCCTAGCTCGGATGCGCCGCGCAACTATAGGGTTGGATTTTCCTATTTGTTTTATTTATATTATTGTTATGAGAAATTAGGTCAATAAGGAGCGTTTCTAACAGTGCAAACGCTGCCAAAAAAGTTTAGATAGATGCATGCCCAAAGCATTCACCGAATTAATTGTCTTGTCTTTCACTGTCTATACTACTTAAAATTTGTCTGTTCTAGTAGTATAAAATGAATTTAGTCCTTTTACAAATGCATCCGAGGTATTCACGAAAATTAAAAATTTTAATAAATTAACAAAGCAAAAAGTATGATTAGTGCCGCTAATGGTTCGCTCCATGTACGAGCGTATCAATAATTCAATAAATTTATTTTTTCGATCACAAAACTATTATTTATGATCATACATGTAATAACTAACTACATAATGAAAAGGTGTTCGGCTGCCATAGAAAACGCGCAGCAAATTTGATTATTTATTTGTTAAATAAAGTATTAGCTGATAAACTCTTGGATGGCTCTTATTAAGATTGTTATTGGCAAAAATAGTTGCGTTTGTGTAACAGATTTTTTTCTCATTGTGAGTGTAAAACAATTAGCTTGGTTCACGCGGCGCTTTACTTGCTGGTCATCAGCTGGGCGAATTCCTGGTAGTTAATCTTCCCGTCCCCGTTGCGATCAGTCTTGCTAATCAACTCTTCAATTTCCTGGACCGTGAGCTTCACACCCGTTTTACTGAGGCCTTCGCGCAGCTCCGCAGGCGAAATGAATCCGTTGCCGTCCTTGTCGAAATGACGGAAAACATCGTGCAATTGTTGGTCAGACATGATTGTTAATTACCGATTGATAGGAGACTGATCAGAATTGTGCAATAAAGAATGTGGCAAGAGCAGAGCTGTCGAATAGTTCTATTGCGCACAGCTCTTTATATAATTTTTTTTAATATAAAAATTATATAGGCGGCAGCTGGGCGCCGTTCTCGATCGTGGTCCCCAGTCCTCAGCCCCTTCTATATCCAGCACCCAGTCTATTCATTCTACCGATTCTAGCTCAACTATATCTGCCAACAGAAACAGCAAACGCACCCTAAGCTTCATTCAACTACATGAAGCGAAGAAAGAAACGAATAAATATTAAAAAAACAGACACAAAAACCTGCGACCGAGCTAAACAATGAAGACATGGGTAGTTGACAGATTCAATTTCGTTTCCAAGATAGCCTGAGAGGCCTTAGTTGGGGGTAAGAGACAGTTTTCTAATAGAATTGAAAAGATGCAGAATTGCTCCGTAACCGCCCCCCTGCATGGCGCCAGGCCAAGTTGGGGTCCAAAGTAACAAAGATTTAAGCAAAGTTTTTCAGATGAATGAGCAATTGTGTGTTTGTGAGACTGCGCCTCTAATGTTGCGCACCAGCAATAGCAAAAGCATAAACTCGGTAAAAAGGAGATAAGCTCAGGACTTACTCTCTAAGGGTACACTCTTGTCAAAGTCTTGTGCAACCCAGGAGCGAGCTAAACAAGGGCGCCTTTTAGTGGTTCTTGAGATTTGCTTTTATTACACGGAAGGGGGCACGAAAGCGTAGAGCTACCTATATTATTAATGCTTAGCACATGTATGCATGCGCTTTACACAAGTAAAGCACACAGCAACAGCAGACCTGATCTGTGTCAAGTGCTAATCGCATTTTGAGCAATATAACGGCACTATTTTAGCGTACTGCACATGTATAAGACCAACTTGTCAAAGTAGTTAAAATTAAATTCAATTAATGGAATAGAATGGGAATTAAACTCTATTAAGTCGGTGACCTAATTTTTTATGAGGCACATTTTTATTCATTTGGCTGTTCAATATGCATACATAACACGTTTCGCTCGTTTATTAAACACGTACATGAATTATCTACTTAAGGTGTCCTTGAGTTAACCATCATCAAAATCCTCAATGCATAAAGTCCAGGGCTAGGCCAAAGACTAAAAAGCTCGTTACTTGCGGTTACTTGAGGAACGCAAAATACTATAGAAATACACTTTTGAGGATGTTTTACTGACTGGTTGGAACTGTCGGTATAGCAGTGGATCTCTCCAGGGGTTTCAATTTGTCATCAATAGAGTAGCGCTGTCTCACTGCTCAGAGCAATGAAAATTGTTGGTCCTCGAAGTAGCATTCGTTCGATGTCGATGGAGATTCCCTCCTCGACTGTCAGCTCAATAAGGAAGAAGTCTGTAGCACTCCAGGCCTCTTGCAGCTGATCACTCCCGGGATCTTGACCTTGGCTTTTGCTGCTAATGTCGCCTCTGATGGAGCTTCCTGTCCATTGTTTGCGTCCCTAGGGGATAAAAGTATTAATTTTATTTTATTTTATTTTGTTGGGAAAGTGCTGCTGCGCTTTGTTTACAGCTTTCATAAACTTTACCTGACAGTTTACAACAAATTCTAGCATTGCGCAGTTGATCAATTAAATAAAATGAGTAGCAGATTTTCTCATTTTGATTTTTCAAAATTATATAATTTCATTAGTTTTGATCCTAGGAAAATATTCTTTAACTTTTTTAGTTAGGAGCCAGTCAATTAATCAACCTGTCTAATATGTTGTCTCTCTAGTACCATTTTTAGAAGCATATATTTTCGCCTTTGTCTCAAATTTTTCCATTTTTTAATTAGTCTACTTAAATTTAGATGCATAAAAAACTATTGTGTCTAGCAGCTTGAAGACTTTACCTGCTATTTAGAGAAACACACGAATTTTATACTGATTAAAACTGTACTTTTACGGCAGTGCCAAATAATTGTTTTGAATTACAATATTATTCGGTTTTCCAACCACCCCGTTGCGGGAGAAGAGAATGGAATGAATGGAGCTTCTAAACGAGTCGAAGTCAGCTACGGGTTGCCTGTTGATCCTAGACTGACCCGCAGGCCTCTGGCTACAGTGTCTCCGTCCTGAGATGAACTTTGGTAACGTTGGCGCGAGGGCTAGGCCTACATTCACCCCTCCTGCAGCACAGGCGTATGAAAGGTACTCCGAGACAGTAAAAGTACATCGGAGGCCGCCACCACCCGTTGCGACAAGATGCAAAAAAGCCAGCCTAACGAGACAGGGGTCCTGCCCCATGCATCCGGGATCTTTGTACTTGCAGGGGGAGCGAAACATAGCCGAATCAGGGACTCTGCTAAGGGCACTAATAGGATATCTGCACTGCAATACCAGAGGACTTGTTAGCAGGGGATCCTTAGTGGCTGTGTCTTAATCGGTAGATACGGGGAATAGTCTACATAGAAATCGTCAATCCTTTGCAAGCAGAAAATTGAACCATAGACAACAAGATCTATTTTTAGAATCCTTTAGAGTCACTTTCACATTGGATCCAATGTAATTTGGGCTCCCGGGCAGAGAAATGACGTTTCTGCCCGCCCTTGCAAATCGGTTGGGAATAGCTATACCATAGACCTTCTTCGTGCAGAAAGAGGGAAATCCTCAGGCCGCTTTGCGTCCCTCGGATTCTCCCCCTTTCTGCCCTCAGAAGGTCTATGGTATTGGTATATTCCCTTAGTGTTAGGCCCTTAGTGAGATTCTCAGTAGCAAACCTCCGATACCATAGACAATTTAGTTACGGAGCGGAAATTACTCCGAATCTCTGCTAATCGAGTCAATAATCTTCGCTCCCTGCATTCGTGGAATAAAATTTAATAATCTACTGAAACGAGGAGAATGTCTATCCAGAATCAGAACCGAGACATTTCAAGCTTTTGATCACCGCGTCTTTTTAGCAAGCAAAACAACCCCAGCGCCTGTTGCTGTCAGCATCAGATTTGCAGGTGCGTCTTGCTGTCAAGCTTGAATAATTAAAACGACATCACTTTGCAGTACACAATAAAAAAAGGTAAAATTAAATCTGCTCTGCTGTTTTAGAAATTCTCGCGGCCTGCCTGTTGGCTCAGCAATGATGGATCTTGAAGTTGGAGTCCTTGCCAGCGGCTTACTGCTCGGCGTGCTTTTTACTGGCGGTGAAAGCAGCTTTTAACGATTCTGTCTTTGTTTTACTACGATTACTACGAGTAATAAACGGATTTGCCATATACGGTACTTTTTTAATGGTTATTTCAGATACTTTCTTTTTCATGCAAAAATTCCCAACAAGCAAGAACGTAATACCTTTTTTCTTCGTGTTGTTGTTAAACATGCGATGAATAAGATTAAAAATTCGATTCAAGACAGCTGGAAAGACAGTCTCTTACTGCTAATGCCCATCTTTAGCATATTACACATTCGTTTGCAATCTTGTGACCATTTTTTGTTATTAAAACTTTTGCTTAATAGTGTTCCATTGTTACTTGAAACACTGATTAGAATTGGGTATAAAGTTACACAATAAGGTTGGATAAATATCACATCAACGATTTTATAGTAAAATTTATCCTCAATATATAACGATTTCTAGAATCGATAGGGCGTCGATTGTTTCCAGCCGACGTAGCCTAAATTGAGATGGACAGATAAGGTTATCTGTCGCCTTTGATTGGTCTTGGGAGGGTCATAGCATGAGCCCCAAGGGCTGCCACCACTCTGAATGACCTGGCGCACCGGATGACCTTGCAGGCCTAACGAAGCTAGAGCTTCGCCCAGAAAGAGAATCGGGAGTTTTAGCTCGT
Source organism: Macrostomum cliftonense (assembly GCA_950096795.1). Taxonomy (NCBI): domain Eukaryota; kingdom Metazoa; phylum Platyhelminthes; family Macrostomidae; genus Macrostomum; species Macrostomum cliftonense. Next base: position 1,130,331 of record CATNEM010000145.1, read on the forward strand.
AGCTAGCAGAGACATAACGAAGCCGATTTAGGTGCACTTGACGGGCTTCTATCGGGAACGACAGTTTGTACACTGAAGGGCTTTTGTGCAGGGGAATCTTGGAGGCTGTGCGGATGAAGAAACCCTGAAGAATGACTACTTAGAGTAATAGGGACGAAGTGTACGAAACTGTAGATTCTGAATGCATCTGAACGCATAACTAAGTTTTGCTACCCCATGCCAACCCTATCGTGCACACTCCTACACTTTCTGTTCACACTCAGAAACGCTGCCGAATGACGGTAGGCCGGACACGGAAGTTCTGTCGCTAATCTTCCCAAATATCCTCATGCTTCACCGCCCAAGGCAATACAATTACAATACCTCTTCTGAAATGTTTTAGTCGCTTTAATGTGCGCCGTCGGAGACTCCAGCTGGCAGGCCACGTCATCCGCGCCGAGTCGTACTGCCCCGAGCCGGTGCAGGAGGTGCTGCTGCTTACGCTGAGGCCCCCTACCGGCGAGGACAAGCGCGAACTCGGCGTTTGGTCGATTGCCTGCTGGCTGACGCTGGCGCCCCCGACTCTGTCGGCGGCGCGGCCTTCATTCGCGCCCAGGCCCTGAGGCGCGCTCTGTGACGCTGCTTTTTTCCATCTAACAGCGTGATTTGTTGTTTGTTGTTGTAGTTTAATTAGTGTAAGCAAACAAGGCCCATGGCATCTGCTTTCATTCTATCTTGTGTTCGATTTGACTTGTGACAGTCAAAGTGTGCTCATTAAAATTTTTGTATAGCTAAAGCTACTTTTTCAGTTGCAACTGAACTCACGCTCGTTAAATAAACGCTAAGTGGCGTGCTTGAATTTTAGCGAGTGCTCTCGATGAGTTACCTCCACGGTTTTACGTCTCTTTGCTCCCTACTTCCCTACTTCAATCTTTGATTCTCTTATCACTCACTCCCCACTGTCTCCTCTCCTACCTTCCTTTTCCTCTAACCTTCTTGTTCATTCTTGTCTTTACCATCTAATATAAACCCTGTCAGAAGTCTCAATTTCTCTTGATTTATAACCTGACGATTTTTACTCAGCCATTTTTTAAATCAATTCCATGGTTTATTGATAAATAATAGTTTGATTTGCAATAATTATAAAACTCTAGCAGTTTACAATTTAAACTCACAACCAGTACTTGAACAAACAAGCTCAAATACTTGCATTAAAAAAACACAATTTAATCGAAATGAACAGTCCAAAGTACAGCCCAATGTGCCAAAAAAGGTAACGCCATAAAAATCTTAACAAGTTTGTACGCATCTGTAGCCAGTGAAAACACGCGATAAGTACATATCAATGGCAAACTACTGGTGCCGAACAATTTAAAAATTTTTAAAACAAACTTCTCTACTGATAGCTGCTGCTCACTAGTTTGACTTTCTCTGTCGCCCTATCTGCAATTGCAATGTACATATTAACATTGAAATTTGTGCAATAGTTGGTTGGGAAAGATTACAGAGTCCCTACGAAATAGATAAAATAAGTTTGCGCAATGTATTTTCCTGAGCCAACCCGTTAAAAACAGGCATTGCATTTTTGGTTCGATTGGAAACTGTAGAAACTAAATCCGATTATTTTTTTCTGCTCCTAAAACTCGGAGCGTTATAAAAAATGGGAATCGAATGGAGCGAGTACAAGTTCGAGCTGATGACACTGCTCAGACTTGGTTGGCCTATGGTGAGAGTATTTCAAGAGTATTAGCAGATTTTAGACAATATCGTGTGCTTTAATTAAGGCATGCTTTAACTTTTACCAAAATATTGCGTAATAAAATTCCTTTCAGCAATATATTTGCCTCAAAAGCATTAACATCATGTTATGGATAGTAGATTCACATGCTAGAGATTAGATTCATATGTTAGACAGTAGATTCACATGATGGACAGTAGATTCATATGTTAGACAGTAGATTCACATGCTAGAGATTAGATTCATATGTTAGACAGTAGATTCACATGGTAAACAGTAGATTCACATGATGGACAGTAGATTCACATGATGGACAGTAGATTCATATGTTAGACAGTAGATTCACATGTTAGACAGTAGATTCATATGTTAGACAGTAGATTCACATGTTAGACAGTAGATTCACATGATGGACAGTAGATTCACATGTTAGACAGTAGATTTACATGTTAGACAGTAGATTCACATGTTAGACAGTAGATTCACATGTTAGACAGTAGAGTCACATGTTAGACAGTAGTTTCACATGTTAGACAGTAGATTCACATGTTAGACAGTAGATTCACATGTTAGACAGTAGATTCACATGTTAGATAGTAGATTCACATGTTAGACAGTAGATTCATATGTTAGACAGTAGATTCACATGATGGACAGTAGATTCACATGTTAGACAGTAGATTTACATGTTAGACAGTAGATTCACATGTTAGACAGTAGATTCACATGTTAGACAGTAGAGTCACATGTTAGACAGTAGTTTCACATGTTAGACAGTAGATTCACATGTTAGACAGTAGATTCACATGTTAGACAGTAGATTCACATGTTAGACAGTAGATTCACGTGTTAGACAGTAGATTCACATGTTAGACAGTAGATTCACGTGTTAGACAGTAGATTCACATGTTAGACAGTAGATTCACATGTTAGACAGTAGATTCACGTGTTAGACAGTAGATTCACATGTTAGACAGTAGATTCACATGTTAGACAGTAGATTCACATGTTAGACAGTAGATTCACATGTTAGACAGTAGATTCACATGTTAGACAGTAGATTCACATGTTAGACAGTAGACTCACATTTTTACCAATAGACTACTAACCTGTCAGACAGTGACAGTCAGCAAATAATGCAACCAGTTTACCTACTAAAAACAGTCAGTTTCGGTGCTTTTCTACGCGCTAATGTACCCAGCAACGTTGGCTTTTTGCGGCTCGCTCGGCATTGAAGCGTTGGACATTGCGAGTTTAGCCGTATCGGTGAGACCTATTTTCCTGCTGGTTTCCTGGAAATTAAAAAAAATATATTTCAAAGAGGTGCGAAAAATTTGAGGAATATAAGAAACAGGCAGAAAATGTGCGGTAAGGTAGGGCAGCAAATAAAATGGGGGGGCCGGATAAGATAAGGGCGGACAAGATCGGGGGCGGATAAGATAGGGGGATAAGATGGGGCTGATAAGATAGGGCGGATAAGATGGGGGCGGATAAGATGGGGGGATAAGATGGGGGCGGATAAGATGGGGGGATAAGATAGAGCGGATAAGATAGGGCGGATAAAATAGGGGCGGATACGATGGGGTGGATAAAATGGGGGCGGATACGATGGGGTGGATAAAATGGGGGCGGATACGATGGGGTGGATAAAATGGGGGCGGATACGAAGTGGTGGATAAAATGGGGGCGGATACGATGCGGTGGATAAAATGGGGCGGATAAGAAGCGGTGGATAAAATGGGGCGGATAAGATGGGGCGGATAAGATGGGGCAGATAAGATAGGGGCGGATAAGATAGGGGCGGATAAGATAGGGGCGGATAAGATGGGGGTGGATAAAATGGGGGCGGATAAAATGGGGGCGGATACGATGGGGTGGATAAAATGGGGCGGATAAGATGGGGCGGATAAGATACGTGGCGGATAAGATGGGGGCGGATAAGATAGGGGTGGATAAAATAGGGGCGGATAAGATGGGGGTGGATAAAATGGGGGCGGATAAGATGGGGACGGATAAGATAGGAGCGTCAAGGATGGAAAAAAGAAAACAATAGGACAGGGTTTTAAATTCATTGAACCTGAACCCCCCAAACCCTCCCAACCATCCAGGTGTTCCAGCTGGTAGTTGTACCCATAGAGAACGGCCTCCGCTGGTCCTGCCTGACATTTCTGTCGCAAGCTCTGGGCAGCACCAAGAAAAAGCGCGCAGGAGTAATCGTGCAGAGGTGTAAGCGTTTTATTAAACACAAAGAATGGCGTTAGCTTTTTCAAGCGACTCAAATATTGACGAATTTTTCTCATTTTCGCGGAAATTTCAGCCATAACGGCAGCCGTTTGCATGTGGATTATCAGCTGCGGACTGGCTATCAACTGCGCCAAATTGCTTGTGCTGATTGGGCAAGATCCCGAGATTGCCATGTGAGTGCGCTTCTTCTGTGACTCACCTGCAGCTCCCTACTTTCTTTTTCCTCTTGATTTTCTCTGACTCCCTTCTCCCAATTATCCCACTCTCTACTTTCCAAATCTCCCTCTTCCCAATGTTCCATTTGTCCCCCTGTCTTCCCTACGTGCCGTTTCTCCCCCTGTCTTCTGTATCAGCTTTTATCTATGATGTTGAGCGTTGTTACCCAAATCCTCCCATAGACCATACTGTACCCTTATAACTGCGAAGTAGAAGAAGCGAGCGAACGACCCAAATGAATAGAATAACTTATTCCTTGCTTTGCTCAAGCATACCGCTTGTTAATCTTCGTAGCAAACTACCCGCTACAAATTGGTAGCAGAGCGGAGCGATAATCATGGCCGACTCACAGCCGCCTCAACAACAGCCACACTTGGACGCAGCCGCAGCTTTCAGAGACCAACCCCAGTTAGCACCACAACGTACACTCTGAGGCATATGGGTATATGCAACGCATGACCTTCAAGCCACCCCCATTTTACCGGCAGATGCCCGAAATTTGGTTCCGCCAACTGGAATCTCAATTCGCCCTAGCCGGAATAACTAATAACTAACGCCGGAACTAAGTTTCATCACACCATAGCCGCGCTACCAGAAGACGTTGCCCGCTATGTCGACATGGCAATCACCAAATACATGACTTTGAAAACCGCAGTCATCGATTCCCTGCGCGCCAATAAACACCAACGTATCGAAGAGGCCCTCGCAACTGTAGAACTCGGCGACAGACGGCCAACGCAGCTGGTCACCGAGATCAAGCCCCATCAAATCACGGTTACTCACCGCACTTCCGAATAACTTAGCGAATAACTTGGCGATTTTGTTGGTAATAGCACGCCGTTCGCAGCCATCCAGAGAACTGCAGCCGCCGGTCCCTCGCTCCCATCCCGGCCGTTCAAACTCCCGCCGCCGCAGACAGAGGGGCACCGCCCACAGCGCCATTCGCGCCACAAGCCGCTGATCTGCAACGGTCACCTGTTTTACGCGGCAGAGGCCCAAACCTGCCGACCTTGGTGCCGCTGGCCTGGCCCCAAGCCCTTGAGAATGCTCAACAGCTGCCAGAACACACCGGCCCATTCCCGGACTGCCAGTCCAACACCAGACGCTACTTCAAACTAGTCGGTCACGTGCCCTGGCCGACCCTTGACCAGAGCAAGGCCACCACTCTATCCCTCCGTTGTCAAGTGCTGCGCACAACAGTTTCCTTCATCGTTGACACAGGTGCCGAGCGTTCCTTGTTACCGCTAGAGTATTTTCCTCAAAATTTGCTTACTCCAACACACGTGAAATTACGCAGCATAGGCGGCCACGAGATCCGTACCTTCGGGCCGAGCGTCCCTGTGGCGACTATTCGGTGCCGAGCGTTCCTTGTTACCGCTAGAGTATTTTCCTCAAAATTTGCTTACTCCAACACACGTGAAATTACGCAGCATAGGCGGCCACGAGATCCGTACCTTCGGGCAATGCTGCATTACCCTCGCTATCCCAGGACTCAGGCGGCCGTACCCTGTTACCTTCATCGTTACCAATACAGTACCCATTCTCGGAGCAGACTTCTTTGTCAAATTTGGCTTGGTCATCAACCTCCAGTCGCGATCTATTACGGATCCTGTGACCGACCTCCAGGCGAACCTCACACTCGCTTCCACTCCACAACCGCAAATCAATGCAACTACGGAGCTGGAGCCCTCGAATCTACTCTTGCAGCTTCCTCTCGTTCTCGAGGCACCGGACTACACCGCACTTCCGGTAACCGACGTCCGCCATCGTATTGACACGTCGGGTGGACCAATATTTTGCCGACCCCGGCCTCTCTCGCCGGCTAAATTCACAGCTGCAAAGCAGGAGTTCGACAAGTTACTGCGCCTAGGAATAGTGCGACCATCGTCAAGTCCGTGGGCATCGCCCCTGCACATGGTTAGAAAGAGGACAGTTCGTGGCGTCCCTGTGGCGACTATCACGCTTTGAACTCTGCCACCAAGCCCGACCGCTACCCTATACCGAATATCAATCACTTTCACCACCAGGTGTTTAGCACACTTGACCTGGTCAAAGCCTACCATTTCGTTCCAATGGCTGAACAGGACATCGAGAAAACAGCTATCTGTACACCTTTAGGCTCATTCGAGTACCTGCGTATGCCCTTCGGTCTGCGCAACGCAGCCAGTACGTTTCAAAGATTTGTCGATTCCATATTCCGTAACCTACCATTTGTCACTACGTACATCGACGACATTCTGGTGCACAGCAAATCGGGTCAGGAACACGAAGAACACCTCACAACCATATTGCAACGCTTAACCGACAAAGGCCTGGGCGTCAATTCCGAGAAGTGCCGCTTCTACCAAGACTCCGTTGAATTTCTAGGATACCTGGTGTCCGCTGACGGGATCAAACCACTACCCCAGCGAGTCGAAGAACTACGGAATCTGCAAGCCCCGACGGACGTGAAATCGCTGCAGCGCTACTAAGGAATGTTCGGATTCTACCAGCGCTGCATCCCTGCTTTTGCTCAAGTTGTTCAACCGCTACGACAGTTGGTCACTGCACCCACTTTTACGTGGACAGAAAGGCACGCCGAGGCTTAGAAAGCTTTGAAAAACAGCATGGCAGAAGCCGTCACTCTGGCGTTCCCGCATCCCGACGCAACGTTGACAATCACCACAGATGCTAGTTCTACGGCCATTGGCGCCGCGCTACACCAGGTAGTGGCCGGCAACTCGTCACCGCTAGCATTCTACTCGCGGAAACTCTCCGAGGCAGAGACTGCATACAGCACATTCGACAGGGAACTCCTAGCCATTTTTGCAGCCGTCAAGACTTGGAAACACATGATCCAGGGACAAGCCGTCACAGTCTTCTGCGACCATAAACCCATCATCGGTGCATTTCCCAACAGGAAACAGCGCTTCTCAGACAGGCAGCAGCGCCAGCTCTCCGCGATTACCGAATACGAGTCGGACATTGTCTACATCGCCGGGAAAGACTACATAGTGGCTGATGCTCTCTCGCGTCCCGAGCCAGACGCAGGCACCCAGCAGGACACGTGAATGACATCCCAGTTGCAGTGGACCTTCCGGCACTGGCAAGAGCACAGAAGCAGTCGTCTGAGGTTGAGGACACGGCCAACGGTCGTTTCGCTCGGTTCGATATCGGGATTCCTGACTGCCCACTACTTTGCGAAATATCGCAAACCAATCCACGCCCGGTTGTACCAGGACCACTACGCCGAGCGGTATTCGACTCGCTGCATTCACTGGCGCACCCCGGCGTCAAAGCAAAACAACTTGTCGGGCACCGTTTCTGCTAGCATAAAGCAATGGGTATCCGAGTGCGAACGTTGTCAGCAGTTCAAGAGCGGTAGACATTCTCAACGACCCCTTCAACATCTCCCAGTCCCGTCACAACGCCTTACAACAGTCCACGTCGACCTAGTGGGACCACTACCGCTACCTGAGTCACACTTCGTGGGACCACGGCCGAGGTATCTGCTGACCATGGTCGACGCCTACACTCGATGGGTCGAGGCCGTGCCGGTTTGTGACACCACAGCAACAACGGTCGCACGCACATTCCTGGAATCATGGATTGTCCGCTTCGAACCACCACTTACATTGGTCATTGATCAAGGAACGCAATTTCGCGCCGAATTAATCGGCAACCTAACAGCTGTGCTAGGCATCTACCATATTAGAACCTCTGCGTACAACCCGAATGCAAACGGCATCGTCGAGCAGGCGCACAAAACCCTCAAAACAGGATTAAAAGCGCGTGGCAAGAACTGGTTGCACCAACTACCGCTCGTGTTGCTGGGAATGCGCATTTTTGCTGACGAGAGCGGCTCATCACCTTTTTCCTTGGTCACCGGGGAACAACCGATGGTGCCACCGGTGGTAACAAACGATACGACGCTGACAGCTTTTAACGCAACCGCACCAGCTATTCTTCCCGTACAGACTCCCGAGGACACGCGACGTCAAGAAACATCTGCCTAAAGAACTCGACAACTGTACCCATGTCTGGTTACGCCTGGATCGCGTCCGACGGCCTCTAGAAGCGCCATACCAGGGCCCCTTTGCGGTACTGCGCCGGAACGAATCGACTATGACGCTGGAAGTCAATGGGCGACCCGTGGTCGTCTCCATCGATCGAGTAAAGCCGGCCACGCTACCAGCACTGCGGCCAGCGAACGCAACACCAGTTGTCCCACCCAGCACAGAGCCAGATGACCCCCCCCCCCCCAACCGCGAATACCCGCATGTGGTCAGCTAACCGCGTTCGTTTTGCAACTGCACCCTCAATGAATTTTTTTGCGCCTAACTGCTTGCCTTCTTACCCTAAACTCTAATTTTTAAGTGTTGCGTACAGTTTTCAAGTTATACAATATCTCAGTCCCTCCCAAATCTATCCACCTCAACTCCGTTTTTTTGGGAGGGGGAGTATCTTGTAGCAGCTTTTATCTATGATGTTAAGCGTTGTTACTCAAATCCTAACATAGACCATACTTTACCCTTATAACTGCTAAGTAGAAGAAGCGAGCGAACGACCCAAATAAATAGAATAACTTATTCGTTGCTTCACTCAAGCATACTGCTTGTTAATCTTCGCAGCAAACTACCCGCTACACTTCCCTACCTGCCATGTCTCCCCCCTGTCTTCCCTATGTGCCATTTCTACCCCTGTCTTCCCTATGTGCCGTTTCTCCCCCTGTCTTCCCTATGTGCCATTTCTCTCCGTGTCTTCCCTAAAAGTTTTACTCTACAAAAAGTGAGATTTTAAATCTAAAAAAATCGACATACTCTCAATAAAACTGTCCCCATCGACCGAATGTCCAAGCGGGTCGCAGACTTTCATCACCATCTTGATGCCTGGATGTCTCTGCGTGCTCGTCTACCGCGTCCAAATGGCCTACATGGACTGTCTGCAGCGAGTGTTCCCGACACTGTTCATCCACCTGGTCTCTCTGCTGGTCTGTCTGGGTCTGGAGGCCCTGTTCGTGTTCCAATTAGGACTGGGTATTAAGTAAGTCGATAAGAAGGCTTTACGAGCTAGATACTAATTATTATATCGTCACGTTTACATTTTTTTAACTCGAAATTACAGTGGAGCGGCTCTCGGTCTTTGTTGCTCACTCTGCTTGCTACCGGTGATGATGACGTCATACATGCTTATCAGCAAAGTACACAAAGACACCTGGCCAGGTAATAACTAGTTCATGAGATTTAAACATTGCACTTTCAAATCATCATTTAAAAAATTGATTGTGCTACTAAAAGTAGCTGAAATCTAGCCTTCGGATTTTATTGTATTTTTAACGAAAAAAACTTGATTTCAATATTATCACACAGGCTGGTCGATACGATGCTTCCTGCAGTGGCGGGAATACTACTACAATCTGTTCCCCTCCGTAGCCAACCAGCTGGTCTTTGTCAGCTCCTCGGAGATGGGCACCTTCGTGGCCGGTTCACTCGGCAAAGCGGAACTGGCAGCTCAGGGCATCATCTTCCAGCTGTTCATCGTGACGCTGCAGCCCTGTGTGGGCGCCGGCTCCGCTGCCATCACCAGAATCGGTCGGTACATGGGCGCAGCCAACTATGTGAAGGGCAAACAGGTCTACAAAATCATTCTGGCTTTGCTAGGTGAGAATTAGTCGAGCTGTTGCAGTCACTGCTTTTCCGCCAGAAGTGCAAAACCAATAAAATTGCGCAATTGAAATTTCGCCCCATAGGCTTTATCGGCCTGATCGAAGCCCTAGTGCTGCTGAGCCTCAAGGATGTCATTCCAAGGATATTCTCGGCGGACCAGGAGACCACCGAGGTATTCAGCCAGATCATCTATTTCGTCATACCGTACGTGTTTGTGATCGCCTCGGCCTGGGGTCACATAGCGGCTCTGAGAGGCTGCAACTATCACAACACCTGCGTGGTGATCGCTCTAGTGTCGCTCTGGTTCATAGGTCACCCCATCGGACTGAGCCTCACATTCGCCGTGGGAATCGGCATGCTGGGACTCTGGTCTGGCTACCTCATAGCCTCAGTAGCTTGGAACCTGCTCGGTCTAGCCATTGCGCTCAGACTGGATTGGACCAGCGTGTCAAAGAAGGTGTCCGGATCGGTTGAAAGGGAGACGGACATTGAGGGCTTCATGACGCATGATGAGACCAGGCGTGAGTCGTTCAGCTTTTGTGTCATTTGCTTAGTTTTCTGCTTATGCAAGAGATAGTCTACTGCAAGTAAAAAGTTAGTAAAAAGCGTTACTAACTTGCAGGAAGACTCAGAGATGGCGCTACACAAGAACGTTGAGTATAAGTAGGAGTTTCGTTAAAGTGAGGGGGATAGTCACGTGGCTAATCTACTCAAAGTGAGGGGGATAGTCACTTGGCTAATCTATCTAAAGTGAGGGGGGATAGTCACGTAGCTAATCTACTCAAAGTGAGGGGATAGTCACGTGGCTAATCTACTCAAAGTGAAGGGGGTGGTCGTGTGGCTAATCTACTCAAAGTGAGGGGGGTGGTCGTGTGGCTAATCTACTCAAAGTGAGGGAGGTGGTCGTGTGGCTAATCTACTCAAAGTGAGGGGGGTAGTCACGTGGCTAATCTACTCAAAGTGGGGGGATAGTCACGTGGCTAATCTACTCAAAGTGAGGGGGATAGTCACGTGGCTAATCTACTCAAAGTGAGGGGGATAGTCACGTGGCTAATCTACTCAAAGTGGGGGGATAGTCACGTGGCTAATCTACTTAATCGAACAGAGGGCCATTCGTAGAAGCTTCTCAAAGTGAGACAATCTGATCTACTTCATACAGACCGCAGAACCTTCTAAAAAGCATTCCCTAACCTCGCACTTTTTTTCCAGCAATTCTAGCCAGCCGTACGCAAAGAAGCTTCGACCAGCTAGTGCCTGAAAGTTCCATAATGGCCAACTCAACAATGGACAAGAAACGAATTTCTGTTTGGCGAGTTTTTAAATCGAAAATCCCAGCTCTGCTACTTCTAGTAAGCTACATAGTGCTGGCTGTCACAGTTCGTGTCACCCTGCCCGACCCGGAAGTCCATCACAAACAGTCGAATTTAACCACAGATTTCGTCGAACACAATTTCACCGTTTCAACTGTCTCGCCAGTTACCGTGTTGTCATGGTGACGACTGCAGACTCCGTTAACATTTTACAGTTTTAACAATCAAAACACAATTGTTTTTATAAATCGTATTTTTATGCAAAATAATAAGTAAAAAAAAACAATACATCCAAAAATATGTAATGTTTAGCGGGAAATATAGAAATAAGCGCGACTTGTCATTTATTAATAAATAATAATAAACCATAAGCTGTCGAGTTTTATATTGTAATACGAGCAGTAACAGTGGCAAATATCTGTGTTTTTTACAAGCGTGGTTAATTGTTTTGTTGTGCTTTATTTACAACAACACAAAAAGGTAGTTTTTATAGCTTTCAATTTATTGCAATTCAGTTGCTCATATTTTTCTTGCTGCTGCAAAGGGTTTGCTTTTTTTAGCTTGAACTGAATAAAACACGTGATGCGGCTGCAAACATAATCGGGTAGTTGGTGACTGAAAGATATTAACAAAAAATGATAGGTTAGCAAAATTTTTGTTTGCGAGTGTCGGCAATTGTAGGGGAGACTCAAGGACACGAGCCATAATTTTCAAGAAGAGAAAAACTAGCTTAAAAAACGGAAAAGCAGAATTCGAAGTTTTTTGCCATGGATTTGAGAAGAGAAATAAAGAAGAAGAAGAGAAGTAGAAACAGTAAGTGGCATACATATTAATAGGATGGGGTAGACAGATAAACATGATTGGGTAGAAAGAGCTACAGAATGTGGCAGAAAGGGAAACAGAATGGGGTAGAAAGAGCTAAAGATTGGGGTAGAAAAAGCAAGATGGGTAGGAAGGAAAACAGGATGGGGTAAAAAAGGAAATTGGATGGGGCAGAAAGAGAAACAGGTTGGGGTAGAAAGGGAAATGGGATGGGGTAGAAAGTGAAACAGGATGGGGTAGAAAGATAGAGGATGGGTAGAAAGTGAAACAGGATGGGGTAGAAAGGGAAACAGGATGGGGTAGAAAGGGAAATAGGATGGGGTAGAAAGATAGAGGATGCGGTAGAAAGGGAAGCAGAATAAAGAAGACAAGTAAAAAAAGACAAAACCAACAGAATTGTAAAAAAAGAGAAATTACGAGGTAGACAGGAAGAAAAATGACAGAGCGTCAGACAATAGGATCGGTATAGAGCAGTAGTAGAAAAGAAAGGCAGATTTCAGATGTCAACAGGGAGTCTGGGATGCAGTTCTTCAGCTTCAAAAAATCCCCAAACACAACGTATTAAAAATTCAGCAAAAGCAACTCAATGGATTACTCAAGCTTCTAACTACAAAATCAATGAATTAATAATATTAATAATAAAAATCTGAGAAAAAACGCTGTCATAAAAAAAGAATCCAATTCAAGGTATGTTCAATAAGAGGGGGATAATAATATAATGGGAAAAAAGTTTTCCTACAACAGACTACATGCAGCGCAACCAACACATACCACAGTAACATTAACTAATTATTCATTTTTATTACAAAGCTGACTACTGAACAAACTACTGCACAAATATAGTAGTATATATAATTAAGCTTGACGCTTTAAAAGTGAAAAAAAATTTAACAACTAATTGAAGGTTTTTATTATTTATAAATGAGGCGATTCTTCCTAACTATCCTAACAAAGGAAGAACCTTGAAATCAGGTGACTTCTTTAATATATAGTAGGGAAGTAGCACAGGCTCTCTAACACCATCAACACCTTCAAGACAACTCGTCAGGGTCCCGGCTGCAGTTTCTGCGGCTGGCCGCTGATAGCATCGGCCCGACAAATCGGACAGCTGCGATTCTGCTTCAGCCAGCGGTCCACGCATCGGGCGTGGAACTCGTGACCGCAGGCGAGGCCGCGAAGCTGCTGGCGAGCCTCAAAGTCGGTCAAACAGACGACGCAGTTGCCGCCGCGGCCGCCGCTGCGACCGCCGGATCGACGACTTTGGCTGGGAGAGAATCGGTAGGCCGGCAGGCGACTGTCCAGCTCCTGACGATCGGCGCCGCGGATGCCGCTGTTGCCGCCAAAACCAGCTCCGCCGACTTGAGCGGCCAAGTGCAACAGGCTGTCCAGATTGCTTGGCTGATGCTGCGGCGGCTGCTGCTGCTGTTGCTGCTGCTGCTGGAATTGCAATTGCTGATAATCGGTTTCTTCTTCTAGTAGATACAGAAATTGGCGCAACAGGTTGGAACCGCTAGAAGCTGACTGCTGCTGTTGAAGCGGTCCGTCAGTCGACATAGTCGCGGCGGCGGCTGCTGCGGCGGCGAATCTGTCAAGATAGGCAACTTCCCTAGCCAGCTCGTAGCGATCGTCGTACGGCGGCACAGCTGACGAAGGCCAGTTGCTGATGAACAGGTAGCTGGGGGCGGGCGCGTGCGAGAATGCACTGTACTGCTGCTGCTGCTGTTGCTGATCCTGCTGCTGTGGCGGCGTTCTGGAGTAATGACCGCCTCCTGACGTCTGCGTCGGATGATGGAGACTGCGGGGATCAGGGGATTAGAAATAGTAATAATAAACGATCCAACTCTTACTGTCCACTGACTGTCACTCTCTTTCTTCCCTGATTGTCACTCTCTATCTTCACTGACTGTCACTCTGTATCTTCCCTGATTGTCACTCTCTATCTTCACTGACTGTCACTCTCTATCTTCACTGACTGTCACTCTGTATCTTCCCTGATTGTCACTATATCTTCCCTGATTGTTACTCTCTATCTTCCCTGATTGTCACTCTCTATCTTCCCTGATTGTCACTCTCTATCTTCCCTGATTGTCACTCTCTATCTTCCCTGATTGTCACTCTCTATCTTCACTGACTGTCACTTTGTATCTTCCCTGATTGTTACTCTCTATCTTCCCTGATTGTCACTATATCTTCCCTGATTGTTACTCTCTATCTTCCCTGATTGTCACTCTCTATCTTCCCTGATTGTCACTCTCTATCTTCCCTGATTGTCACTCTCTATCTTCCCTGATTGTCACTCTCTATCTTCCCTGATTGTCACTCTCTATCTTCACTGACTGTCACTCTGTATCTACCCTGATTGTCACTCTCTATCTTCCCTGATTGTTACTCTCTATCTTCACTGACTGTCACTCTCTATCTTCACTGACTGTCACTCTGTATCTACCCTGATTGTCACTCTCTATCTTCACTGACTGTCACTCTGTATCTTCCCTGATTGTTACTCTCTATCTTCCCTGATTGTCACTCTCTATCTTCCCTGATTGTCACTCTCTATCTTCACTGACTGTCACTCTCTATCTTCACTGACTGTCACTCTGTATCTACCCTGATTGTCACTCTCTATCTTCACTGACTGTCACTCTGTATCTTCCCTGATTGTTACTCTCTATCTTCCCTGATTGTCACTCTCTATCTTTCCTGACTGTCACTCTCTATCTTCACTGACTGTCACTCTGTATCTACCCTGACTGTCACTCTCTTCCTTGATCACTATTAATCTTCCTTGGCTGTCACCCTGTTGCATGAATTTTGTTGTTTTAAACGACATCGTCAAAAATAAAAGTTCACCTTGACAGCCGCTGCTGCTGCTGCTGCCCACCCGTGGCACTGGACCCCGAGGACCGCCATGACGCGGAACTGCTGCCAGACGGCTGGATGGAAACAGACGAGCGGCTCTGAGCTGCCTCGGAGTGCCTGCCGAATGCCGCAGCAGTCGAGGCCGGGTCGCAAGCGCCTGCAACGGTGCCAGCGCCAGTAGCGCTGTGAACTGTCGACGAAGAGCTGGACGAAGCTGCCGAAGTTCGTCGACGCTTACGCGGCGGCGGCTGCGACGGCGGCGGCGGCGGTGGAGGCGGCGTCTAGGGGTAATCAATGATTTTTTAAATGCAAATTACGCACTCAATAAGTGTAGCTATTTAAAGAAATAAGATGGAGTTTAAGTATTAAGTGTTTAGTAAGCAATTATAAAGCCCATAATGTTGTTAGCAGGCACGAAAGGTCATGAGTTCGAGTCCCAGCTCTAGGAGACGATTTGCAAGTCAGGACTGAGCAGCTGTACACAGTCCTTGGATGCTTAATTTGACATCGTTTTGACATGACGGCCTAGTAATATTTCTAGAATTTTCAAGCAGGCTATGAACCTAGATCAGCTAGCTGGACTGTCTAAATCCTTACCTTGGCCAAAAACTCTTCAGGACTACCCGGTGCAGGAGTCAGTCTGTGTACAAAATCGTTGGCATAATCTGCAAAATGTTGACAAACAGTGCACTTTTATTTTAATATGCAGAAACGACATTTGTGGCAAGGTGATGGAATGGAATCCTGTGAAATCATTACCCAAACTAGAAATCTGACGTCTTCTAGGTCTCTCCCTGAGATCGTAGGGCGGCGGCGGCGGCGGACTCAACGCCGGACTCAGCTGAATCAGCGGCGGACTGTGCGTGCTGAATCGCGCTGTGGCGCCATACGCGTGCGAAGCCGGCTGCTGACCAGCTGCGGCACTACTAGCAGTAGTATCAGCTATTGTTGATGAATTTGATGTTGATTTAGAACTATTATTAGAGCAGCTAGTAGTAGCCGTTCGAGTTGACTCTTTTGTTGGTCGCATCTTTTTTGATTGATTTGACTTAATTTTCAATTACCAATTGCTGATGAGGTTTTAAAGAAGTATGGATTCTATGCTATGCACTCATAACAAGCAATATTACATAGATCATGCTTGGATATCACTTTCCACTGGCAATACAAAACAGGTGGGTTGGCATTGATTAATGGCTGTCCCCTGATATATACTTGTTCTGATAGCTAAATTTTTAGCAATCAAACATTGTAAATGGCTAAAGATTTTAAAATAATTATTTCTAATTTTAAAAGAACAAAAACTAAAAAAGAATAGAAATAAAACTAAATTCTATAGGAAAATACTTTTGATATAGATTATAAAATTGGCATTTACCCAGCTACTTTTATAAATAATAACTAAAAGCTTCAATTAGTTAATGGCGATTAGGAAATAACTATCTTTTATACTAGTCACTAACTGAATATCCAACTTTGAAATGGTTAAGTTTTTCTTGAAGTTAACTATAAAGCAATAACTATAAGTAATAAACATAAATATAGTTATTCATTAGCCTATATATTGCTTATATAGGCTAATTACCTTCTAAAAAGTACAATTAAACCTACTTCAATAAAACAAATTAGACTTTATCAAGTCTAAAAAAGTCCATAGAAGTCTAAGACTTTATTTTATTTTTAATAGCTAATATAGGTGTACAACTTGGAAAATTTGGTTGGCCAGTGCAACTTAGTTGAAAAAATTTGTGACTTACTTGGGCTGAAAGTTTGAAGGACCTAAAAAGGTCCCACAATCCTCATTTAACCTATTACTTGCCTACTTGCTATATTGTTTTACTATTCTTAGGCCTTACCTCTTTGATGACTTACCCCCTCCATTTTGTGACTTACCCCTTCCATTTTGCAACTTACCCCCACTAGTTTGCAACTTACCCCCACCAGTTTATGACTTACCCCCTACATTTTTACTGATTTTGCAACTTTTACTGGCGATTTTGCAACATATTGGCAATTTTGTGATTTACCTTGGTCAGCCACCAAATGAGTCGGGTGGATTGTCTGACTCGGCCAATTGTTGCACACATATGATAGCTAATGTATCCTTTTATACAAATGATAAACTATAAAAAATTCAACTATTACCTATACCCAATTATGATTCAAAGCAAAAAAATTGCAAATGGCATAGATATTATATACTGTTTACAAGGACAAGGAGGGTAAATTTAATATATTTTTTAATTAAGTTTAAACTAATATCATGAAATTTAAAGGTAGCTCATTAAATAAAAATAAATTTTCTTAAGCGGAACAGATATATTGCCTAAATAGAAGTTTGAACTTAATGAAACAATAAATAGAACATTGTCAATGTCATTGTTTGTATCTAGAGCTAGAGCTAAGAATTAGCTAGGTATAGTTGTCTTAGCTTTAAGGATAGGCCTATAGGCCCTATGCCAAGGGTTTAGTCTAGTAAAAAGAACTTGATTGGCTTTTTTAGTAGACTAAGACTGTAGCTAGCTAGACATTAGCTAGCTAGCTAGCTAGCTAATCATTTTGTTTATTTCTTCGGAGTACTTACAGGCACGGCGGCTGCGCAGGCTCCATTGACACGGCTGCCGTGTCTCCAGTGTAGGGCGCATTATATTTTAGAGACACGGCGGCCGTGTCTATAAGCTCCAATATTATAGACACAGCGGCCATGTCTGTAAGTATGGTCCTGGTCAGCACTTGCAGACATGGCTGCCGTGTCTATAAGCTTTTGGATTATAGACACGGCCGCCATGTCTCTAAGTGTGGCATTATTTCTTTGCAGTTTTACTTATAACAACTAGGCCTAGGCCCTGCTCCATATTATTTTTCTCTTGCTAAGTCTAAATAAACAAAGGCGAATAGGCCCAGTCTATCAATAACATGACAGTATGTCTTCTCAGTGATATTGCAACTGCATAACAATAAGGGAATATTTTGCATGAAAGACAGCCACCTTTCTGGTCTTTGATTTTAGAGTCAATGCACGATATGATTATGAATTATATAATTAACTGGCGTAGCAACAGTGACTAGGCCAAATCTAATTCACATTGTAAATAATAAAGCATATGAGATTGAGAGCACGGGAAGTACAGTATCAAGTTTGACTTGGTATATCATTTAGCTGTAGAATGGTCGATCGGAAAAATTTACACCTAAAACCCGAAATCAAGTTGAACTGAGTTCTTTGTTTATCACCTACAGACCAGTTTCTTATGCCAGAACGAATATATGATATTTAGCAAAAACTACCCCAGCACATTAATAATTTTCTTTCGGTCAGAATATTAACGTGTCATGTGCGAAATTATTTGTTTTAATAACATCATCAAATTCGTGCAATCACTGGATTCGACGTCCAGAATGTAACAAGCGACTTTATCTTTAAACAGATTTCGAGCAAGCAATAAAAATACAGCCAAAGACTGACTGAATGGCGATGAAGAAAGTTTTCCAATCAATTATTTTGTAAAACTCCTATTAAATCTATAAAACTATTGCTTTTTTCTCAGAAAGGCTGGATGTGGTTAACAGAAATCTAAGTGTGGAGCGCAAAAGACGGACAAGTTGCGAATGAGTTCTGATTACTGATGGTAAAAAGAAATGCAAATGAATTTGCTCATCCTCACAGATAGCCAGGTTTATCCCATTTTTAATGAAAACAAAACGCATAATTCCTCCTTCAGGCATTTTTCTAGGTCGGATACAATATGCTGTGCCTGTAGGTCCATGCCAACAATACAGCTGTCAATATGAACATGATTTTTGTAGAAGTATATTTTTAACAATTCACGGTTAATGAATTATAGAAAACTTTTATATACATAAAATTCAGTATAGAAAATTACACTAAAAAGCTATTAGCCACTTTGCACTACAAAACTGTCGAGAGAATTGTGCGCCAGAATGTCAAGACAATTTCGTACACGAATTTAATGCAGACAAACTAGGCAGAGCATTCCAATTAGTTTATATTTACTTTATTGATTTATAATAAAGTATTAAAGTCAGGGAAGGCCAAGCAATTCTTCAAGATCTTGTCGTCGCTTGTCAATCTGAAAGGTTCAAGGGAATATTGAAGGTTAGAAAATATTATATTATAATATTTATAATTACATATTTAAGACATTTAACGATATTTTCAAAACGCAGACAAACCTGATCAGCGAAATACTTGGACGCCGCATCGGGCAACCAACCGCCCTGAAAGAAGCTGGCACGCCGTTCCTCATCGGGGTCAGACTGGTGCTGCTGCTGCTTGAGCTGCGCGGCCGCATTTGGGCCAATTTTCAGCAGGCTGCTAGTGAGAAACTGCTGAGGATCCGAGGCGAATTCGGCGAAAAATTCCGCTTGCTGAACGGCTGAATTCATCTGGTCGAGGGTGTCCGCGATGCGAGCTTCCGTAGCATTCAGCTCCTATGATGCATTGTTTTCATCATTAAATAGTACTTTAATTATATTTGTTGGCTTCTTTCTTTTCTGACTCTTCATCTTCGTATAGCTCGTATAATCTTTCCTCCATGTCTTCTTCTCTTTTTCCCCTGTCTCCGTCTCTTTCTCCCTTTCTCCATTTTAATTTCCCATGTCTCCCCCTCATTCTGCCTGTCTCCTTCTAATTCTCCCGTCTCATTCTAATTCTCCCCTGTCTCATTCTAATTCTCCCCTGTCTCATTCTAATTCTCCCCTGTCTCATTCTAATTCTACCCTGTCTCATTCTAATTCTCCCCTGTCTACCTCTCATTCAGCCCTGTCTCCTTCTGAATCTCCCCTGTCTCCCCCTCATTCTCCCTGTCCCCCTCTCATTCTCTGCGTCTCCTTCTCATTGTCCCCTTCTCCACTTTACCTTGTCTACTTCTCTTTTAAGTAATGGCTCAATCTTTCCGTCTCCCTGTCATCAGCTCTCCAATTCCGATTTCCCAATCCCTAAAGAAACCATCCAGCCACCAAAATCTCCCAGACGAACCTGCAGTGCAGCAGCCGACAAAGCCACAGCGGACGAATCATTCGCACCGATACTGGCCGGAGAATCCTCGGCGTCCAGCTCTAACTCGTAGTTGACGCAGCGCTTCACGCCCGCCTCGGCTGACACCACATAGTGCAGGCAGATCGGCTCGGCTGGCAGCAACAGCTGAGCCAGTCGCCTCGGCACGTCGGCCGTGGGAATCCTGACCGGCTCCTTGGCGGGCTGTCCGTCGGATCTGAACAACTCGCCGAGAGCCGCGTCCAACACTAGGCTAGCACGGTCAAGCGGATCCAGCAGCGATTTGGCGACAACGTAGCGCCAGAAAGCGTGCGCCGCCTGCGCCTGCGTGCCTGTGTGCAGGCCGAGTAGGCGGGCCAGCTGGGGCTGCAGTCGGTAGCGAGGCGGTCGCTGATCCGGGGTGAGCAGCACCGTCAGGCGGACCGGGGCCTCGCCGGCGCGGCGGACCTGGGGGATTAGGGATAGTGAACCTTTGAATAATAATGAAGGCTGATGGATACTGAAGTCTTGAAGGATAATGAGGGCTGATTGATAATGAAGGCTGATGGATAATTAAGGCTAAAGAACAATGAAGTCTTGTAGGATAATGAAGTCTTGTAGGATAATGAAGTCTGGTGGATAATGAAGTCTTGATGGAGACTGAAGTCTGAAGGATAATGAAGTCTTGATGGATAATGGAGTCTTGATGGAGAATGAAGTCTTGATGGATAATGAAGTCTTGATGGAGAATGAAGTCTTGGAGGATAATGAAGTCTGAAGGATAATGAAGTCTGAAGGATAATGAAGTCTGAAGGATAATGAAGTCTGATGGATAATGAAGTCTTGATGGAGAATGAAGTCTGAAGGATAATGAAGTCTGAGGGATAATGAAGTCTTGATGGATAATGAAGTCTGAAGGATAATGAAGTCTTGTAGGATAATGAAGTCTTGGAGGATAATGAAGTCTGAAGGATAATGAAGTCTGAAGGATAATGAAGTCTTGTAGGATAATGAAGTCTTGTAGGATAATGAAGTCTTGTAGGATAATGAAGTCTTGTAGGATAATGAAGTCTTGTAGGATAATGAAGTCTTGTAGGATAATAAAGTCTTGTAGGATAATGAAGTCTTGGAGTATAATGAAGTCTTGTAGGATAATGAAGTCTTGGAGGATAATGAAGTCTGATGGATAATGAAGTCTTGATGGAGAATGAAGTCTTGATGGAGAATGAAGTCTGAAGGATAATGAAGTCTGAGGGATAATGAAGCCCTGAAGGATAATGAAGTCTTGATGGATAATGAAGTCTGAAGGATAATGAAGTTTTGGAGGATAATGAAGTTTTGGAGGATAATGAAGTCTTGTAGGATAATAAAGTCTTGGAGGATAATGAAGTCCTTTAGGATAATGAAGTCTTGAAGGATAATGAAGTCTTGTAGGATAATGAAGTCTTGTAGGATAATGAAGTCTTGGAGGATAAAAAAGGTTGAAGGATAATGAAACCTGAAAGATAATGAAGCCTAAAGGACACTAAACGCAGCAGACTCATCAAGTTGCAATAAAAAGCACCAAAACTGCTGCCAATAAAAACCGAACCCAACCCGAGAGAGCTCACCACAAAGCCGTCAGTATCTGGCAGGCCGTCAGCGCGGCTCCACTCGGCCAGATGCTCATCCGGCCCGTACAAACTGCGGTCCAGCTCAACCACCAGGCTGCTCAAGTAGCTGGTGAAACGCCTCCTAGCAGTCTGCGATCCCGACGATGAGGCAGCGATTCCCAGGCCAGCAGATAAATCGCTACTAGACAGACCGCTTGACGTCGTGGACTGCAGCAGCGAGACGGCGGAGACAGTCGACGAGGTGGTGGTGATGCCGGCACTGGATGCTGCGACTGGTGCGGCATCGTCTAAGGCGCGGCCTTGAAGCGAGACAAGCTTATTCTCTGTTATTTAGGAATCTTAAATCGGAGTCGCTTTACAATCTATAAATTTCCCAATATCTTAATATCAGAATCCCTAAACTTCCTCATAACAAAATTTCACAATTCCTAAGTTTTATAATATTTAAATGTCATAATCTCTGAATTTCCTAATCATTAAATTTTCACAATCCCTAAATTTCCCAATCCCTAAATTTCCCAATCCCTAAATTTCCCAATCCCTAAATTTCACAATGCTTAAATTTTATAATCCCTAAATTTGCCAATCCCTAAATTTGCCAATCCCTAAATTTCCCAATCCCTAAATTTCACAATCTAAAAATTTCAAAATCCCAAATTTTTGGTAATTTTGGGTGAATCCCCCCCTCCTCAAAATGCACAATTATCTGGGCAGCTCCTCACCCTCGATCCGAAACTCCCAGCCAGCCTCTCCAGAAGGTCCGTAGGCGCCGAAATGGCTGCTCAACTGCAGTCGGAGACGCCGGCGCGGCCTCGGCTGACCTGGCCGACGCTGCGCCTCGCGCAGAGCCAGCCGACGAGCCTGGATGACCTCGTCGAGGCGCTGCTCCAGACGGGACAGCTCTCTGAAGGCGCCGCACTCCGGAGCCAGTCGGATGGCCCCATCGGATAGTCGCTGCTGCCCGGCGCTGCCTCCGCCGCCGGCAATCCGTCGACGCTTAGCCGCCGCCGCCGCTGCAGCAGCAGCCGCCGACGCCGCATTCGAAGCGACAGACGTTACTGACGGTGAAAAACTGATGGCGGCAGAGCTAGAGAGAGTCAGAGCGGACACATTTGGTGCCGAGGCTACTGTGGCAAATGTCATGATTGGCTGCTGCTGCTGCTGCTGCTGATTGCTGATGCTCACAGATGATGGACCTGGCAGATAAGCCGGGGTGGCTCGCACAATGATTGAGCGACGCTGCTGCTGTTGCTGTTGCGATGGAAGCATTTTTGTTAGCGTCTATTGTGGCTTAGTTTGTAATGCTGAAGAATTCGACATGCAAAATCTAAATGGTGAAACATGGTAAAATTTTATTTAATATAATTAAATTAAATTAAGTAATTAATTAATTAAAATATAATTAATTTAATATGCTGGCATTCAATGCAGTAGTCAATTAATTTTTTTATAAAATAAAAAAAAGTTTCATTAAGCACAAATACTATATAATTTAATCCCGGTAAACAAAAATTTTTCTTTTTCCAATATTAGGTGAATTTTTTACAATTTATTTACATGCTCTGCTGCGAAAGGGGCTTTTCTATAGGGTAAAGCATCATTAACAGAATAAGGGAATAAGAGGGTCTAAAAACTTGATGGGAATATACTGTTTTTTGTTTTATTAGTAGAAAGTATAGGGTATATTTAGTACTTTAAAATTGTATACTATGAAAGTAAATACATTACACTTGAGGACAATGGCAATTTTTAGCCATAATAATATTTTTATTTTCAAAAAATGATATACACTTTCACAAGGTCTCATCAATATATTGCTAAATTTTTTTAAGATATTTGGTTGGTTGAACTTTCTTGGTTGATTGACAATGATTTAACCTATATTCTGGAGTAGGGTAAAGCATTGTCAACCAAACAAGGGATATAATAAACCAAACAGGGATATAGCATTTTTTGTTTTATCAACATGGGGTATAGGATTTATCTAGTACTTTGACATTTTATACCATTAAATTATGTATATTATATTTAAGGGTAGAAGCAGCTTTTGTCTTAGCATTTTTAGCTTTTATCAAAGTACTAAATGTATTTAACAATCAATTTTTGCCTAATTAGCTATTTTTTTAAGATATTTGGAAATATTTTAATTAGAGAGAATAAGTTTGGAGTGTCAAATTAATCATTTTAGTGTTTAGAATAAGTCATAGAAAGAATCCTAGAAAAACTAGCTTTATTTAGCCAGAATCTGCTCTGTTTGGATTTTTATGCTAAAAAGGCAAATTAAAAATGATTCTTTTGTATATAGCACATTAATTATCTAGTGAAAACATTACACATGGGTATCATTTTAAAGATCAATCTATTTGCAAAAATTTTGAATATATAGTTCTATTCATGGCATATTGGGATTAAAGTAGAAATTATTAAAGAAAATAAAAATATGACTTTCTTGTTTGGTTGACAATGCTTCAACCTAGACTAGCCATCCTTATTGGCAGCTGGCAAAAATTCCATAGCTTTATTGATAGTGAACCCATATAGATATTTTTGTGACTCTATGAAGCTACTTAAAAATTGTTGAAAAGAATTCCAAGAGCCAAAGTTTTAGCTATAGCTGACTTATAATCAATCCTTTTATAAAATAGATAAACTTAGTTGAAAATTTTCTACTTTGCTTTATGGAACTATTTTGATAAAATTTTTAACCATTTGATTAAAATAAATCCTTTTATTTTAAATCATACTTAGGGGCACTGTGGCTATATACACAATTTATCACTTAGGGGCACAGCAGAAAAAACTTACAGATTGTAATACAATTGGCCAAATACATAATATACAAAAGCTTAGGATTAGGTGAAGTTGTTGAAGAGAGAAAAAATATAGTAAATCCAAATGTACTTTTAAGGGGTCAGAAAGTTAGCTATCATAGCTATATATTTGATAGGAAAACAGCAAAAAGAGAACAATATGATAGGGAAAGTCATAAATTATTAAACTGTCAAATGCATCAAAATAAAATCCTAGTCACATGACTTCCCAGACACTATGTGGCACCATAAACCAAGAGATTACAAGACATGTAAACAACCCACAATGCCTAGTAGCTTACTAGACTAATTTAATAATGTCAGAATAAATTATAGGGGAACCCACAAAATTTTTGGCTTATTGCACATCATTAAATTGTATAGTAAAATAAAAAAGACTCTGAGGGTACAAAATTATAATATATATCATAAGACATAAATAAGTAAGCAAAATAATAAAGGTTAGAAATAATTCATTAAAATTTGGTGTCTACATGTATTATAAATAAAGCTGCCATGCGCCTAAGTGACAAATTATATATATATAGTTGCCATACTGCTAAGTGACAAATTATGCATAGGCCTATGACTACTGTCCCTCTAAGTATAGCATTTATTTTAATAGTTTTTAATAGTTTTGACATATCTTTTAGCATTTTTAATTGCATAGGCCTAGCACACAGAAGTCCAGTACAGGATGGCTATAAACTAGGCCACTTTATCTTTGTTGATTATTAAATTTAAAGCTCTAGGCTAATTTTCATTCAAGTCTTATCTTATTAATAAATTATCAAAGATTAAGCAGCCTATAAAATGCAATTTCTAGAATAAAAAGTCTGAAAGCCTATTACATCAGCTACTTAACAAATAGGCTCTATCTGATCACTGACCTCAGCAAGGAACCAACGCCCCATCCCCCTGACTGTGCTGACATTTCTTAAATTTTCATTGAAAATTTAGTCGCTTTTAGTCTAATGCGACTTGCCAATTCGCAAGAGCAGAATGCAACGCACCCAGGAGAGCTATTGGCCATTCAAATAGGCCGGTATCTTAAGTGTAAAAAGTTACCCAGTTTTCCGGAGGAAAGGTTGGGCGTACCTGCCTTATGGTCTTTTACATAAAAAAATTACGAAATTAGGTCTAGCGCACTAATTTTTAAAATACATAACTATTATTGTGTGGATTTAGGAATAGAATAAGTATTCATAAAAATCGGATTCTAAATACTTCGAATTAGTGTTTAATAGCTGGGTAAGAATTCACAAAATACTTAAAAAAATCCGTAATTAACATGACAACGAATACACGCGCGCATTTCGGCATTATTCTTATAAAAGGCACCTTGAATTTTTTAGATATTAAAACAATAAACTAGCACTTAAATTGTCATTTAAAGCGTATCTGTAAAATTAAAACTTGAAACTATATATAAAAAATGTTGAATTTACTAAAACTATGATATACTTTTACAAAAATCTTAAGTGCAAAGTTATTTACAGTGACGTTTTTCAACTAAACAAAATTGAAGCCATTAAAATCGTGTCTTGAGGAAAACAAACACTAAAAATACCTAACTTGTGCACGGAAAAAAGATCTCGCAACATTGTACCTTAATTCCGCTCTTTAGGCTAATCAATTTTCTCTCGCTTTAGCACATTAAATTTGTTCTATTTGCTTTTAATGGGCTATATTATAAAATGTAGCTTCATTTAATTAGGTAAAATAAAATTGGAAATGCACTTTGTTGCTGAAGATAGAAGTAAGTAGTATACTGTAATCGATTTATAAAAAAATTAGAATATAAGAAAAGTAACTTTTTGGTTTGATTTTTGCAAATATATTTCACTGCTAGTGAAGAGTGTTTATTTCTTTATTATGCAATTTTGTGTTAGAATTTCATGAATCTGAAAGGCTTGTTTTCCTATTTGCCTCACCTATCGCTAGGATTAATATTGCATATCCTGATAGTAATTGAATTGCTTTAATCAGATGGCTGATAGATAAAAAACATTGATGACATATTTAAAATGTTTCAAAATTAAAGAAACTAGTTGTGTTTCGTTAGTGTGTAAAAATTATGTGAAAATGGTATCATGTAGCAAGAGAATGATATTATTAGTTTTTAATACATACGATAATTCTTTGCCTTTCAGTCAAAATGATTCGAATCAATGGTGTTGCTATCGATCATATAGAGATGGAACTATCAAGCAGGCACAGGTTTCTTCTGCTTTATCTGGGCGCTGCAGAGGTTCTGTGTGCCTGCTGCCTAATTGTGCTAGGCAGCCTGCACCTGACTTGGTCGCTGAATGCTGGCGTTACATCCACTGCCTCGGGCATCTGGCTTGGCGGCTTTTTGATCGGTACCGCCAGTTTATCGCTGGCCTGCTGCCTCTGTCAGTTAAAGAATCGCCGCCTTCTATGTGTTATGATTGTCAGCATGACTTTTCACATTCTGTCAGCTACGTTCTTGTTAACAGGATGCATTTGTGGAACTGTGCTGGTGCACATGCTGTACGTGCAGCCTGTGGTGAGTAAAACATTCGAAGCCAAAATATCGGGCATGGTATGGGCTGAACTGGCTGTGTCAGTCATTGCCTCGGCCGTGTGCTTGGCCACTGCAATTATTGGCTGCCGAAATTCGTGCTGCAGTCAGGCTGTCCGTGACGCTGTTGACTCGCGAAGGCGAGAAGTGCAAGATCTGCGATTGCAGGTCAATCAATTGCAACAGCAGCAGCAGCAGATGCAGCAGTACATGCAACAGCAGCAGCACGGTTGGAAGGAGCAGCTCACTTGAACAGCTTTTTTTGTTACGTTATTTATGCCATAAATTGATGCTTTGAAGAGCTACTAATTAACCTACGAGTATACAGTGTGTGCTCCCAGGCAAGACTCTCAATCTCAGCCAAGGTGAAGGGAAACATTTTGAGGTCATTTGTCTTGCTAGCTAAAAGTAATTAAGCCAGTTATCCTGTAATTATTATGAGAAACCCCCTGGTAAAATCTGCATGGATAACTGAGAATTGTTTTTTGTATTCGGCTGTGGATTTAAGTAGCTACAAGGAAAGAATTAATGCCTACTCCTTCGATTTTTTTCCACAATTCTGCTTACAATAACGTTACATGTGTGTATCATAGGTAAAGTTATGTGCATTATACACTTCACATGCCACACACACTATAGGTTTGTCATGTCATGTACCTTTTTTTCGCTCTCATACAAAGGTCATTGTCAGTATTTACGTATTTTTTGTGGTCAAGCAATTTTTTGCATGTTTTTGCAAAATGTGTCCAGCTGAATCTGGCTATTTAAAAGTTGGCCAAACCCTACATAGCTTTCCCTCTATTTTGTTGTCGTTTCAGTTTTGTGAAGCCAACTATTTTTGGCACATTTGATGTCATTCATTTTTATTTATTTGGACAATTGCTAAGCAATCCTGTTTGGCTCTGAGTTTGTTTATTTGAGTAAATCTTGCCCATCGATCTGCACTTTTTAAAACCTATTTCATCATCAAAGACACTAAAAAAACTTTTATGTGAGGAATGTTTCATGGATTCATATTTGCTTATTATTTTCAAGACATTATCAATCTGAAAGAAACAATATTTTTAGCTCAATTTTTTTGTACTTTACGAACTTTAAATAAACATTCTTTTTATGAGTTTAACAGCTTAACAGATTAGGGTGACAGGTAACAACCAAATTATCCGAAGATAATTAGCACTTGTCTTCTTGTTTTGTGGCGGCTTAGAAAACAAAAACAATATAGCCACAGAAAATTGTTACGCAATACGAGTACATGCGTTTCTTTTACTTATTCTTATGGTTTTTAGCCTCATAAAACGATTTTAGCCCATTTTACAATCGACTTTTAGAGCCTACTTTTCAACGGTGTCGAGTTCTTGATTTACTAGTTGTGTAGCCTTCCTAGGTTTCTATACCAAGTTTCTATAACACTACAGTTTTATGATACTTAGCAATCTGCACTGAAAAAAAACTTCTATTCTGGCTTTGCTGTAGACAGATTGAAATTATTGCTGAAAAAATTGCGAAATTGTATAGGAGCACCACGAATTTAAAAAAATTGAGGTAGCCACTTTTAGCTTTTGAACAATACAATACAATTTAAACACACACAACCAGCTAGTTCCAGCTATAGGGAAGCACGTGCCTAAACGTTTAGGCAACTACTGTACATATCATGCTGTTGTTCAGTAGTACATTCTCTCGCGTGTGGATTCTATTGCTTATATGCACTCAGTGTGTAAGTTGACTCGCATTACCCTAGCTAGCATGACGTTTTAAACCAAGCAAACCTATCCAATCGATTTTTTGTGTGAACTTAGTTGTACGCTTTAGGCGATCCTGCGTCTGAAATTCTCCCTTTCATATACGTGGCTTGGATTAGAAAATCGATCAGATATTTATGTGGGAAGGCTTCTTTTTGGGGGGATCAAACGATAGCCGTAGACCATATACTGCAGAGCTTGTTGAGAGTCTCGCGTGACTCTGCAGACAGAGAAAGAAAGGAAGAGAAAGAAGGCGTGGGGTGGTGGGCATAGTAAAATCCTAGCACACCCTAGCAGACTCGGGATTGAGCTACGCATATCCGACACTAGCAGCTTGCACAGACGTCAGGCGGTCAGTTTTCGTTCAACCATCATGACAATTTATTCTGCAGTTTGGCGATTTTGGTAGCTGCTGCAGTTATTGTTTATTTGAAAGCTCTGAATCGCAGTTTTAAGAGAAGGTGATGCTGCAGCTAAACTTGACCAGACCGCAATCTTCTACGCCTCCATCATCATCTAATCGAGCTGGCTGCGGCCTGGACCTCATTGACTCCCTGGCTACAAGCATCGAAGCTCAGCTTGATCATCTCTTGCTAATGTTGACAAATAATAACAACAATAACAATAATAATAAGAAAAACAAAGGAAACAACAAACTTGGACAGAGTAATCACCTGGGCAGTTCCAGCGACGAGACAGAAACTGACGACGAGCTGTCTGCGCCTGTGGACGCTGAAACACTTCGTCGCTACGTGAACTCCCTGCGTTGGTGTCCAACTGGCATCAGCAGCACCACCAGCAGCAACGGAGGAAATGGACACGCACGCAAGCCCCAAACTAACGGATTTGGCAACGAGTTAATGCTGCGACATCTTCGGCAACATTTTCGACCGGATGTTACCGTAGCCTATTTGGCCTTGAAAAAGGCCGACTTGGTCGGCGACTTCTGTGAAGCTGATGTCGAATGCGAAGAATTGGTGAGTTTTGGTTTGCTTTAAAAAACTGTCTTTTAAGGTAATGATTTGATTTGTAAAGGATACTACTAGGAGATGCAGTTGATTTCTTTAAGATGCTTGAGGGTTTTGTAAAGTCAAATGGACTCGCCTCCAACAAATCTTCACTGTAGGCATATTCGCTTCATTTCCACGGGGCGGACAGCTGGCGCGACCTGATCGCGGTGATCGCAGCTCTGTCAGAGTCGGACAGGCACCTCAGACTAGCAGTTGTGTGCTTCTGTGATGAGCCAGCTCTGCTGCCACATCTGGAATTCCTTCGGGAGGCTCTTCTTACCACAGGCCTCACCCGAGGCTGTCGGGTCGAGTCGATGCGCCTGTCAACTCGTCCCGTTACTGCCGAAGATCTTCAACTTGCGGCAGCGTTTCAAGCTCGCGATCTTGGCCAGAAACCGCCAGCGCTGGTTGGCTTCCTAAGTCAGCGCAGCGCCCTGCAAGCGTCTCGCGCTGTGTGGCGCGAGTTGCAACGATTGCACTGGCGGCTGTACGTCGTGACCGCCGGGGCGGCGCCGAGCGCCCTACTCGGACAGAGTCTGCGACGCTGCGGATTCTCAGACCGAGCAAATGGATGCGGCCTGCAGTCGTGGCGCTTCGTGCAGAAACGAAAACACCAAAAACTGCAGCTAAAGCGAGTGGACGAGAAGGAAAATGTTTCACCGAAAGAGAAGCTCTGCGTACTGGCTGCATCAGTCAGTTTTCTAATCCTGTTTGGTCAACTATTGACCCGGCCACTTTCGTTCGTGACTCTTCTACGATCTTCCGGATTTTTCCTAGCTGTTGCATTCTTCCTTGCCGCGATTTATCTGCTTCACTTGGCACTGAATTCGGCATTCGGCTGTCTGGAGGCCAACCTCGAACGTTGCGTTCGTCAGGGCCGATTTGAATGGCAACGTTGTCGGGTTCGAATTGGTCCAGCGATTCGAGTTTTAGCTCCGCTAATTTCGACCGTAAGAAGTATAATTGGCGGAAGTAAAGCCCAACATTTGCAGCTGCGCAGACGGTAACTTGATCAAGTTTTCGCATAAAAAATTAAGCTGTCAAAGCACTCGCAAATAATGCTTTCTAACCTCTTCAATATTTGCGTTATTGTAATACATTCTTTAAGCCAGCAGTTTGTAAGTTTTCGGAGGGCTTGACTTACTTTAACTTTACTGACCCTTCGCTTAAAATAACAATTTCTATGTAGCCTGTGAACTAATAAGTAAATCTACACTCGTAATACCGTTTGGGTAACATGTAATCATTGTTTAACTAATATTACACTCAATATTCTGCTCGAATAAAATACGAGTTCTCTTTCGAATTTCGGTAAAAAATTTCAAGCGTGACCAACTCGAGGAGTGATTAGGATAATTAATTATGTTTATCTTCGAGTAAGTACTGAATGAATTAGAGCGGCTTTTAATATTCCACTTGCTACATTGACTATTCATATTTCATAACTAGGCATCATGCTTTGTTCATTTTTATTGTTAAATGGTTACTTAATTTTCAAATATTGTGAAACCGTGAAATTGTTTTTTTTCGATTCTTTTCATAGCCATTTTAAGTCACAAGCTGCACCTTATGTACTAAACCTGACATTACGAGTATTAGCCGGAATAAGCCTCGCTTGGATTTAGGAACGATTTTTCCTTTGCGCACCTCGATTTTGCACTCCTCGACTAGTTGCCGTTTTTTTCAATTTCAAAGCCATGAAATAATTTTGTTTATTCTGTCCCTTTCGCCTAAATTTTTTTAAATATGTCAAGCGTGTTACTTTAAGTAGCATACCCGCAGCCAAATAAATATTTTGTCTTTTCAATTAGAATTTTAGAAAAAAATACATTAGTGCATACCTGGTGAAAGATTTAACTAAAAAAAATATGTGGATTACTGTTTATTTAGCCTTTTTGGAATTTATTTTTTCTAGAAATGTTGATAAAACGAATATTAAGTCGAGAGTGTCATTAAGGCGGAGCAAAATGTTTTGAAAATTATAACTTTCGCTATATATCGGTTGGTAAATTTAATATAAAAAGGTTAGATAGGCTTTGAGGAAGAATTTTGTGCTGATAGTTATTGTAATAGTTCTCATTGATAGCATTTATTACCGTAAGAGCTTTGACGCAAAAAATTCTAAACTGTCTTTATTTTATCATCTGCCCTTAGGGCGGTTCAGTGAACAACACAGAAGAAGCAAGCCATCTTGTTTTGAAAAAAAAGAGTTCTGCGCCGAAGTATACTTAAACGAACTGTCTAGCTGGAGCTATTGTTACTAATGTTCAATGAACAAAAAAATCAACTCTAGCTATATGGCTATAGGCATATCAGGCCACGGGCGCCGTTCGTTATTTCACAATTTTTTTTGACCATCTTTCATATTGCTAGAAATGAGACGATTATGCAGACGATTATACAGTCTTGCAGTAACTTCACCGCTCTCTTAGGCTTTCTTAGACCATTTCTACAGAGCCTTACCATTTGAGTATATGGAGCAGTTGATGCAAACTTATTTGAGAACAATAAACACAGGTGGTTTAGAGCTGATGCAGAGAGCTGGGGGTTTAGAGAAACGAAAAGCGAACCCAGTCTTGTCTCTACTCTTCATTCAATTGTCTATTCTCCATTTTTGTCTAAGCGCCGTAGTCAGTGGAGCATGACATAGGCGCAACCTCTCGGCTTCTTCTAGATTGCTCAAATCGAATATAATTGTACTGTGGCCCCTCGAATGCCTCTATTGTGGCATTATGCAGCAGAGGCAACTGACTGCTTTTGGAGCACAATAAAGCAGCTGCAACCAGAGAAAAAATCTTTTTTCTTAGACGCCAATTTTTACAAGGCATCTACGACAAGCTTTACGAGAATATAGTGCAAGAGGAATTTTCAAGAAAGTTCAAAATGACTTCTGGTAAGTTCGATTTGAATGAGGCGATTTTTTCAGACGAACAAACTTGTTGTTAGAGAAGGCAAAAAAGGTTGTGGAAAAAAGTTTTTCAATGAAAAAAGGCAACAGAAAAGATTATCAATGTAAGCTAGAAAACACTGAAGTTTCTGATACAGAGAAAAATAGCGATACCCATTCACAAACCACAAGCTATAGAGGTGACGCTTGCACTATCAGCGTGGTGTCACATTTAGTTCACGTCGCTCATATGATATGCCTGGTGGTTGTTTTAGCCAAAAGCCCCACCCCCGTATCTGATAAACAGTTTAAGGACAGAAATTCTGCATTAAGCTTCTAACTCGCATGCAACGTGCAAGATTGTACCGCTTCGAAATAGAAATTATTCTTATCATCTAGTCGGGTCTGGTTTTGGAACAGGTTTCTCGTCACGTGTTCCCTCGCGCATTTGTCACCAGTGAGTGCAAGATAAAACTACTATAAATACAGGGCCTAAACACACAGGTCTGTGTTTTAGTCAAGAAAGAGTACTTCAAGCTCTTAAACTTCGTGAGCGAAACGCGCATACCAAATCAAAGCCACTAAAAAAGACAAGTTGAATTCTCCCAAAAGCCTGTCGCATCAAAGCATCCCTAGCCAATCACTTCTAACTAATCCCCCCGAAGCGGAAGATTTTCCTTTAGTCCCGAACCAGTAACAAAGACTGCCGCATGACGATCCGAAGCCGAGCCGCCTACAGTCTGACTAAGCGCCGTCGTAATCACATATTTGCCGCTACCAACAACAACTATTACAATAAAAAAGAGTCCCTAATAACAAAACCGTAGACTATTTAGTTAAGCTATATATTGTCCCATACAGTCGTTTTCATTCAGCTCACTGAACTTACTGCGTTGAACTAACAAAACCATTGCGTCATGATTTTAAGCTGTCGATTACCACAGATTAACCCGCTAGTTGGTAAGTTCGATCCTCAATCTTCCTCATGCGGTTTAATTTATTAATTATGGGAGTATTATTGATCTCTACGGCACCATGTTACATGCTATGATGTATACTGATATCAAATATTAGCAAGAAACTAACAGTAATATTCTTTCCTCAAAATTTACAGCCGAAAAGCCGATCAAACTACTGGGAGTTAATCCTCACTTCCGGCACAATGGTTTCCACCACTACACCGAGCAGTACGACATCAACACTGAGCACACCGGTTTGGTTGTTCGACGCGGTGCCCCCTTCCGGCTAGACTTTCGCTTCGACAATGACATTGACGACTACGACTTGTTGACTGTGCATCTGGCCGCGGAGGACTACGGAGCTGAGCATCTGAAGTTTCAGTGGAAGGTCAAGGAGGTGAGTCGAGGATCAGACTGGATATTTTCAAAAGTTTTTTTATTAAAGCCTACTGTAAGTAGGAGCTAGCTAAAAGAATATCTACCTGATTTTTAATTGAGTAATAATTTAAACAAATTTAATGCTACAGAGCCCGCGCAAGTTCCTTCTTGACGAGTCGAATTCGGCACCGATTCAAATTTTTCGCGTAAGTTTTCTACGAATAATATATTTCTTGGAAATGCGTTAATTTTACTTGGACGGTTTTTGTCTTACAATTATTTATTTTTTCGTAAAATTGACTCCTTCAGGTGATTCAAAAGGCCGACAAGCGTACGGTGACGATAATCTTCTTTAGCCGCGTCACCGCAGTTGTGTCCAAGTACAACATCACCGGTGTGAGCGTCTGGCGCAGTAGAAACGAGTACTTCTCCACCGAGATCAACTTTCCAATTTATCTGATCTTCAATCCGTTCCATGAAGGTAATTAAGAATTACCCTCACTTTTACAGGACTCATTTACATTTTTCAAAGCAATAAAAACCATTCCAGACGACCTGGTGTACATGGCCAACGAGGAGGAACGCCAGGAGTACGTGCTGCAGGACGAGGGTCGCGTGTACTTCGGCTCCTCGCAACAAATTAACAGTCGTCCGTGGTACTTTGCGCAGGTAAATAAAATGCAATAATAGGCAGAACAAAATTAGCAGAAAGCTGGAAAGCTTCTGTAAATTTCCAAGTGACCTGACAATTTTTATGTTTTGAAATTACATTGCCGTTAAAATTTAGTCTGACCAGCTTTTTACACAGAAGTGTAGTTTAAAGATGCAAAAATAACATGCATAGATACAGGAGAAGTTTGATCAAGTCCATTGGATTAGCAAGTGACGCAACTACCAAAGAAGTTTTCTATTTCGTGAAAGAAACAAGCATTACCCATGTAATCCACAATTACAGTTCGAAAATCCTGTGCTATCTTGCGCTTTGCTACTGTTGGCCAAATCCAGCCTGAAATGGGAGAACTGGGGCAACCCTGTCCTGGTCGCACGCACCCTCTCCGCCATGGTTAACAACGCTGACGACGACGGCCTACTGGTGGGCAACTGGTCCGGCAACTACAGCGGCGGAGTGGCGCCAACCGAATGGAAGGGCAGCCTGCGTATTATTGATGAGTACTTCCGGACCCAGACGCCGGTGCAATTCGGCCAGTGCTGGGTATTTTCCGGCTGTATGACGTCGCGTGAGTCTTCTTGGTAGAATGTCACTCGAGGCTCACTCCAGGTTCCATTGCTGCTAGGTACAATAAAGGTTATTCGATATTAGAATAGGGCGACTGCCTCCGTCTGCCTTGTGTGCCACTGGTCCAGGTTCGACCCCGCGTTGTAGGGTGACTATTAGGGTGCCTTTCGTGTGCAGGGTCACATTAATTTGGGACCTTGTGCACGAATTGGTCGGGCTATTTAAGCCCATGAGGGCAACCCTAAGGCATAGAGACAAGGTGCATTCCTCGAACCACCGCTTGTACGCCCTATGTGAGTGCGTGACTGGGTGCCGGCCTGTGTGTGTGTCTATGCCTCCATACCGTACTTAGTGTGACCGAACGCGCTTCAGGAGTCAGCGCAATGGACAGTCATGCCCCGTCGCTGGTTTTGGGACGATGTCGCTTTAAGCGTCAAAGTGCCTACAGCCCTCCTGCAGATATTTAGCTTCAGCTCAGAATATTAAATGATTCAACAGATCTACGAAAATTGAAATTGAAAAAAATCCTTATAATTAATAAACTAATTCAGTGGCTCGCTCGCTCGGCATCCCGTGCCGAAGTGTGACGAATTTTGATTCGGCGCACGACACTGACGCCAACTTGACCATAGACAACTATTTCGACGAATCTTACTTGCCGATTGTTGATAAGAACTCCGACTCTATCTGGTGAGCGCTTATTTAGCCCAAAGCATAATTTGCGACATGTTCATTCTCTGTACATAATGGATGCAACCTGAAGCAAAGAAAATTCCACCAGAGAAGCATTGAGTTTTAACTCACATGGCAAACTAACACCACCGGCAGGAACTTCCACGTGTGGAACGACCTGTGGATGCGCCGTCCGGACCTGGCCAGCAACGGCGAATTCGACGGCTGGCAGGCTATCGACGCCACGCCGCAGGAGACCAGCGAGGACATCTACCAGACTGGCCCGTGCGCGCTCAACGCCATCAAACGCGGCCTAGTGAACTTGCAGTTTGATGGAAAATTCATCTTCGCCGAGGTCAACGCGTGCATCAAGCACTGGGCCATCGGAGCCGACGGCAGTCGCAAGGAGATTTTCTCAGATCCGCGCAAAGTCGGCCAGAGCATCAGCACGAAGGCTGTCGGCTCCGACGAGCGTCAGGACGTGACTCATCAGTACAAGTACACCGACGGCACCCCGGAGGAGGAAGCGGCTTTCAAATGCGCGGAAAGTCAGTTGAACGCCGCCGCCTGCGACAGAACCAACGACGCAGCCAAGGACCACGACATCCGGCTGAGCCTGAATGCGCCAGAAACTTGCACGTTCGGCAGCAACCTCGACTTGGGCCTGGAGATGAGCAACTGCACTAGGCAGAATATGCGCTTTGAGTACACGGCCACTGTGACTATAAAAAAGTACAATGGTCATATAATGGGCACCGTTTGTCAGCAGAAGGACGCTCTGAACGTCCGAGCTGGAGCTCGTGAGCACTTTAAATGCTCACTTTACCATCGATAATTGCTTAGAAATCGCATGTAATGAGCAAAATAAATGGCCCCATCGAGTCAATTCTCACGATATATCCTAATCCATTCATCTTGCCAATTAGTCTCGTACATAATTAAACTCATTTACGTAGCAATTATTCAAACACCATTTCAATCTGCAGCCGAAACCGTCAAACTGACGATTGCCGCCGACGACTACGTTCAAACCTGCGGCAACGAGGAATTCGGCTTCGAAGTTATTGTGGTGATGATGGATCCCGACGGGCACAAGCAGGTGTCCCAGTCCATCATCAATGTGACTCGGCCGGGGGTGCAGATCGAGGTATTTACGATTGCATATTCATCCATTGTGCTCCGATTTTTGCGTATCCTCAGTCATAAGTAATATTTAATAAAATCGTTGAAAATTTTCAGCTAACAGGCAAGCTGAAGCAGAACCGCGACTTCCAGCTGCGCTGCTCATTCGCCAATCCGCTCCCGATTGCCCTAACTGGCTGCGCCTTCTCCGTTGACGGCCCAGGCCTTCGTGGACAGCTGGCTGACTATCCTGTGAAGTAAGTAGCTGCGGTGCACACTTTGCGGTGCACACACTGATGCCCAACCCTACAAAAGCAATGCAGGATAAGGTGTCAGGTCCTCAAGAGCACAAATTGCCTCCTTGATTTAACGATTGAACCCGCGAACTTCTTGTTATAAAGCAAACAGCTTAACCTCTAGGTTACAAGTCCAGTACTTTCCAATCAATTACATATACCCTTGGTCAGCGTATTGAATAGCTGGTGGTAGTTCTCTTATTTAAGAAGACTAAAGAAGCAATAAATGATTCATTCAGATACCCTAAAAAAAACTCTCGCAGCGACCTGGAGCCTGGCCAGACCGCCAGCTGTACGCTGAAGCTGGTCCCTGTTCGGGCTGGCTCTAGAAAGTTCGTTGTATCATTCAACTCGGCCGAGCTGAAGGGCGCGTACTCGGAGTACCCTGTCGAAGTGGTCCCGGATACTGGCAACGAGAATGGCACAGCTGAGCCAATCATTGAGCCTTGAAAATTCGTATTTTGACCGAGCTACTCGCTTATAACAAAAACAAACGGAATAGTTCGTTTTTTTTAAAACACGCCATCAAGTTACAAGGACAGATTAATTTATTCACAATAGTTGCGATTAACCTTAATAATTCATGCCTGATCTCGCCTAATAGACAAACAAAATTCCTGCTTTAGTGCTGGCATTACAGTTTGATTCAGATTTTTTAACAAAACGTCGAAAATATCATACATAGCTTGATTTTTCATAGTTTCAATTAGTTTTTCTTTTAACAATATCATTAATTTCAACCTAACAATAATTTATGGAGTTTTTGTAGTAATAGTTGATGAAAACTTTTTATTTAGGTATTTTGACAATGCTACGAGTCTATAGCAACTTAAACAATACTATTAATTATCTATTGATTATCCCATGCCCTTAATAAATTATTTTCAAATTCCAAAGATTCACTGATTTTTTTGAAACACTGCTAGAAAAAAATTTCATTATTAGAAATAAAACACCCGGCTTTGCTCTGATTTACTTGCCTCGCATTGCCTCATCATTTTTTTGAAGTGGCATGGATGCTGAGTTTGCTATTGCTTTGTTCTACCTTTCTGTCAATGAGGCTTTTGGCCTCGACTTTTTTAGGTCATTAATTGATCGTGTGCGTCAGTGCACTTTTGATGGTTCGTCAGTGCATCATTTAAGTCTGTCAGTATGTTGTCAGTGTGTTCTTGTTCGCGTCTGTCAGTGTGTTCTTGTTCGCGTCTTTTAGTGTGTTCTTGTTCGCGTCCGTCAGTGTGTTCTTGTTCGCGTCTCTCAGTGTGTTCTTGTTCGCGTCTGTCAGTCTCTGTGGTTCTTTAGTGACTTTTTGAGTCACTAATTGATCGTATATGTCAGTGCACTTTTGATAGTTCGTCAGTGCATCATTTAAGTCTGTCAGAATGTTCTTCATCACAGCTTTGAGTGTGTTCTTGTTCGCGTCTGTCAGTGTGTTCTTGTTCGCGACTCTTAGATTAGTGACTCTCAGTGTTTTCGTGATAAAGTGATCATTCACGTCTAATTAGAAACTGAGTCTGCATACCACAAAAATTAATCCGTTTCACACCTTAGTCAATGTAGCTACTGAAGTCCAATCAAGCCACTCGAAATTTCTTCACTCATTAGATAAAATTTTATCGAAATTTTTTAGCCAAACTTTATCCACGTCAATTTTGACACGAAAAATCTAACCCAGTGTACCGAATGCAGTTGTTTCGTTCTTGGTCACATTTAAAAAGTGATACATAGATGCTTTTATCTATCAGCAAATCGAAAACATCCTGTTTCAAATCCAGTTAAACCACTCTTGGTCTTAATCATGTTTCCTCTTATTTTCGCGCCTTTAGCTGCAAAAAATCCAAAACATATTGTAATTTAATTGAATGTATATTCTAATACTTGACAAAGTTTTCTCAGCAATCAATAAACAGGAGCTTGGTACCAATTTGTAATGAGTCACTTCAGCTCGGACAGCGGAATCGGCGCCTGCTTCGTTCGCTCAACGCAGAACGCCGCAAATCGTCGCAGGAATCTGGGGTACTCCCGTCTGGCCAGCTGCCTGAGAATGGTTTTGGGCGCCCAGCCACCAGGGTGCACTCTGGCTGTATACTGCATCCGGCAGCGCAGCTCACTTCGCTCAGTCGGCAGCTGCCCGTCCGGCATCTCCGTCTCGCAGATCAGGCTCACGTTCAGCTGCATCCGCTGCCTGCCAGATGCCAGCGGCGGAGCCCCGATTTCCGTGCTGCAATTCACAACCATGGTGCGCTGCTCGTCGTGTCTGATATGCGACCAGAACACGGAGTCTCGTTGAGCAGTTGGCCACATTCGCTTGTAGATCTGGTGCAGTAGCAATGTGTCCGAGGCCAAGGTGTTCAGCACTACGGGAGCAGATTCTAAGGTACGTTCCCAGTCTAGTCGGTACTGCAAATTCCAGAACATTTCGGCCACCTCGTGAGCTGTCACGCCAGTCACAATGTGCGTTGCTAGGATGGGATCCACAGCGGTATCTGGAAGTTTGAACAGTTTCAATCAAAAATCGAGATGATTAAGCAAGTTGCAGGTCGATGATTAGACTACTTATTGTCAATCGTATTTGTAACTGCTTGCATTCTTTTTCTAAGTTTGAATCCCTGATCCGACTGAGATCTCACCGCTTTGCTCCGATCTATTGCGATAAATTCGCAAAGGCCCATCGTTCTCTAACAGTTCCAGGTCGTCGGTTGGAACGCCCCAGCTGTCCCAGTGCTTCTGACAGACGGTTATAATTTCCCAAGACAAAGGACTGTTCGGTAGAAGACGGCAGCTAGTTGACGGACTTGGCAGGATAGCAAGGTCCTCTGGTCGATTGCCAGCAACTTGCTCGTCGATTGCGTCATAGAACTGGTCATCGTCCTGATCAGTGGAATCGGCACTACAGTCGCCACGACGTGCTTTTTCGGGGACTTTCTGCTGGCTGGTCGTTGAACCCAATTGATGGTTGTCGTTTTTCTTTCGAACCTACGCAGACAGAAATTTGATTGATTATACAGGTTTTATTTGTTCAAAAGATATCTTTTAACCGATCAACTGGATCCAATCTGAAGGTACGAGCTATGACCATATTCTAAGCTCCTAGAGTAGTTTCCAAGCATTTTTTGGTTTTACTTCAAACTTTTGGACGTAAAGCTCAAAATTTATGCTTAATTAGTAATGTCCACATTGAGTCACTCACAGATTCGCGGCCTGAGCCTTTGGTAGAATTTTCTGGTTCGCTACTTGCTCTGTTCTCCATAGTATTGCCGCTTTACTTGGACTCCAAAGGACTATAAACTAAGTCTGCGTTTGACAAAAAAGTGTAATTTTATTACAATGTTCTAGAATGACATCGCTAAGCAGAATTCGATACAAAAACGCTGTCTTCCTTTGTCTATGGTGAAAGTAAAAGCAATCGAAAGTTATGCTTTGTGGATACTATGTGTACATAATCATGAAACCGATATACGAAATCAAATATAGTAATCTAACAGTTCATGCAGACAACGCTCTCGCATACTTGTCTTTAGCAAGGCCGATATGTTTCCTTTTTTATGTGATATATTTTTACATGGCTAATTATAACAAAAAACTGTACCAAGCTAACTGCCGTGTATCAATTTATTCACAGACTAAAATTAGAGATCAATTAGAGACTCTTACATGTAAGTGCTAAGAAAACTACCATGGATTGTGATTTAGTTTTTAATGCATAAAAAATCTCATGCAGTACTCGATATAGGTCCACTTTTCTCTAAGATTTATTCACACTGACTGAATATGACTCACTGCATGGAGAGAAAATATCATCGAAAGCATCTAGAGTGTTGGATCGTTAAGTTAAATTAGAAAACAAGTACATGCCCACAGCTAAATTGTAATTTTTCATTTATCACCACTCACTTACAGAGGTAGTCGTATCGTCTAATTGTCAAGCAGTCTTGCCAGTCTTTTAGTCAAGTCCAATCTTTGTTCTGATCGGCTATGTTCTTCGTTGTGTAGCATTACATGATGGCTTTTAGCTACCAAATAAGCTACTTGAAGAACTGTTGCATTCTGGTTAGAGAATTATGCAGTAAATGGCCGTACGCAGTTGTATATCTAAGTGTGTGTAGGCGTGGACAGAGGGGTTTCTGACGTGAATGTACATTGCAAGATCGATAACTGATAAGAGGGGATGAAAAATGCGAGCTGCGCATGTACGCTATAGTGCAGGCAGTCTTATCTTAGCCTAAAAAATTCAGAATCCAGTAACATTTCTGTGCTTAAACGCTAAAAGCGCATCCAAAGGCTTCAGTCCTTTGGTGTCTGCAAAAACAGATGCATTCGGATCAATAAATTAGGCACCCAAAATTTTCAGCTGATTGGGCCATAAAATCATTGCCAGGTCTAAATAGAATAAATAGTAAACCATTCCCATTGAATGAGCTCAACAGGCATACAGAGGGAAAACAGTACATCCCATTCGTACTGATGAAGTTGCAACTGAGCGGAAACACGAGCCAATGTACCTAAATTATTGTACTTTTAAAACTTCACGAGCTCACTACGACCGGAGTGTGGAGAGCTCAATGGGAGTTCAGCGACTGGAACGGTACGTGGTACTGGGCTGAGAACACTCGGTTTCTCACTTGCTGGAGAGGCTGACTAGTACAGAGCATCGATGGTACAGCATCTATCTGGTGGTCAGTCAAAGATAAAAATCGCGACGAATATTCGTGCTATGACTGAACAAAACAGTATTTTTAGCAGGCGTATAATTTGATCAATCGGCAAGAAATGCAACTACTGACTACTGAAGCTTTTAGAACGGATCAAGTAGTAACTTTAGAGACTATCAAATTATTTACAAGAAAAGTATCAGTGCGATTGATTGCGCAATCAAAGTAATTACAAGGGCAATCTATAAATTAAGGTCAAGAGGATCGAGTTGTAGCCTAGTGGCTAGGGCGCTGGCCTTATGACCGGAAGGTCTTGGGTTCGAGTCCCG
The DNA here is from genome assembly GCA_950096795.1 of Macrostomum cliftonense. Taxonomy (NCBI): domain Eukaryota; kingdom Metazoa; phylum Platyhelminthes; family Macrostomidae; genus Macrostomum; species Macrostomum cliftonense. Next base: position 1,172,392 of record CATNEM010000145.1, read on the forward strand.
GCCCTAGGAGACAATTTGTGCCCTTGAGCAAGGCACTTAACCCCGCATTTTGCTTCAGTCCACCCAGCTGAGATCGGGTACCAGTTTGAGCTGGGTAAATTTAAAGTGGGTGTTGCGGCCCCTCCAGCCCGTCAGGCTGAAAGCTGTACACAGTCCTTGGATGCGCCGCGCAACAAGCTCAACTAGTCGAAATGTATTTATACAGTTTAATATGTAATTCGATTTTACTGAGTATAAATTGATTACTTAGTATTGAAATTAGCTAAGCCCTTTTCCTTATAGTATTTTTGCTTTAATTTTGTAACTTCCAATTTAATTCCTTTGGGCAGTGTTTACTTACGACTCGTATGTATTCAGTTACACTTGCAAAGAGGCGAGAAAGTGATCTTTAGTAAATTTTTTTCAGAATGAACCAATCGTAAAATCAATTAAACTAAGAAGAATTGCGCAGAAGGTAAAATCACTACTTAAAAATATCACAAACTCGTGAAAACTGCGAATGTGAAAAAATATCGACAGTTTTTTTTGCCAAAATTATTTAGCATATTTCAATAACAGAAAAAAAAATGCCTAGTTTTTTCCCATTCAAGCGCGTGAGATTACTTGAAATGTCAGCGGAATTAATTTCCAGCAGATAGAAGCAAAATTACAAAGGAGCCAGGTTAATTAAAAAACCAATGACTAAACCAGCAGCTTTTAATTGACTAAATAACTGAAAAATAAAAAGTATAAATTAAATCAAGCGATTCGATTCAACGTCGAATTTTACTATAGTCATGTTTGAAAGTATAAAATAAAAACAACTGAAAATAAAAATGTATCAAATGACAAGATAGCTTGAAGTTTATATTGTTTGAAGTTTACTCGCCAAATAACAAAATGGATGGTGAGCAGGTAAAATCTGTGCGCGAAACTGGAATAACGAAATTATCATCAAAGCATTGTGTGCGCGCACAGCCAACGGGTTGTGAATGGAAGTAATCAAAAGCAAGTTTAATTTTTATACGATTATTTGGTTATTAGCTATTCGTAATGACTGAAATCTTACCAAGTCAAAACCAATGAAATATTTAATACTTCCATCAAAGCCATGGCTAACACCTAGATATTTATTGAAGATCCAATTATTTTTTACCATACGCCACAGAAAATCCCTTACTCTGAGAGTTTTAGCACCTCTAAAGCAAACTAACTCATGGTTAACACCCCTCACTTTAAGCGTTTTAACACCTCTAAACCAAACTAACTCATAGATAACAACTCTTACTTTAAGCGTTTCAACACCTCTAAACCAAACTAAATCATAGATAACAACTCTTACTTTAAGCGTTTTAACACCTCTAAACAAAACTAACTCATAGATAACACCTCTCACTTTAAGCGTTTCAACACCTCTAAACCAAACTGACTCATAGATAACAACTCTTACTTTAAGCGGGATAAAACCTCCAAGCCTCTAGATTAGGCTATCATAGATAAGACTTCAGTTCCGCTGAGCCTTATTAAAGCTCCAACTGGGCCGTAGAATAAAAAACTTCTCAGGGATGTCCCAAAAAATCAGCACCTCCTACTGCTCCATAACAAAACCCTTTTTTCAATTAAGAGACTCACACCGAATCCACAGCTGATCAGAAATAATAAAGGCTGAAAGATTACTATCAATAGAATTTCATAGCTGCACAGGCAAGTGCTTGACGCGATCAACGCAGTAAGCTGTGAATCGCCTCATAAACCTCGGATACTCTCGCTTTGCAACCTGTCGCAAAACAGCCATTGGCGCCCAGCCACCAGGGTGCACTCTGGCCGAGTACTGCATGCGGCAGCGCAGCTCACTTCGCTCAGTCGGCAGGCGCCCGTCCGGCATCTCCGTCTCACAGATCAGGCTCACGTTCAGCTGCATCCGCTGCCTGCCGGACGCCAGCGGCGGAGCCCCGATCTCCGTGCTGCAATTCACAACCATGGTGCGCTGCTCATCGTGTCTGATATGCGACCAGAACACGGAGTCTCGTTGAGCAGTTGGCCACAATCGCTTGTAGATCTGGTGCAGTAGCAACGTGTCCGAGGCCAAGGTGTCCAGCACTACGGGAGCCGAGTCTAAAGTCTGATCCCAATCTAGTCGGTACTGCAAATTCCAGAACATTTCGGCCACTTCGCGTGCCGATACGCCAGGGACGACATGGCGAGCAAGGATCGGGTCTACGGCGGCACCTGGGGTGGGTGTGAGCATTTCGGGATTAGAATCCGATAGTCACAAGCATAGCAACAGATAGAGGTAACCATAGCAGCAAAATAAGTGCATCCATAGCAACGAGAGAAGTAGCTGTCGCAATAGGACGGTGGTAACCAAAGCACCAAAAGAGAAATAGCCAAAGCAACAAGATATGGGTAGCCATCGCAACAAGAAGGTGGTAACCATAGCAACAAGATATGAGTAACCATAGCAACAAGATAGGGTGTAAACTATCTAAAAGTGGAATCAAACCTCGGCTAGGACTGTCGCAACCGGTTTCTGCTCTCTTAAGCGTCTTCAGGCGACCTCACCTAACCACTCGGCTGTCTTCCACCTCTAGCTAGCTTAACAGAACTCCTACTTATGCTCACTTTCTGAGTCTCTACTGCAAGTTTGTAGCGCTTTGTACTAACTTTCTACTTGCAGTAGACCATCTCTTATATAGGGTTAGCCATAGCAACAAGATGGTGTTAAACATAGCAACAAGACATGCGTAACCATAGCAACAAGATATGGGTAGCCATAGCAACAAGGCGGTGGTAACCATAGCAACAAGAGAGAGGTAAGCATGCCCGGCCAATCAAAACGCACCCTCCTGTTCCAAACGACTCCGATAGACTTCGAGCGGCCCTTCGGACTCTAGCAGCTCCATGCCGTCCGTGGCGGCGCCCCAGCTGTCCCAGTGCGCCTGGCACTCGGTCGCGATCTCCTTGGACAGCGGATGCTCCGGGTCGAGGCCGTGGCTCGGCAGACGGGAGGCAAGCAGGCGCGACCTGCTGCACGCGGCTTCGTCCATACGGTCCAGCTGCGCGTCCACCGCGTCAAAGAACTCGTCTTCGTCCAGACGGCAGCCAGGGCCTTCTTCGAAATCAGGTCCCAAGGGTCCAGTGCCAACTCGTTGCTTAGCAGCCTCAATTCGCTGCTGCAAAGCTCGGGCCACGTCCTCCAACTGGTGGCGCTTGTCAATTTGACGGTCGAGACGCTTCTTCCACTGCTCTTCGCGTTGGCACATCAGCTCGATGCAGCTGCGCATCTGGTGAATGATGCCCGCTGTGGTCACCTTCATAGATAGATGGATGGATAGATGGATGGATAGGTAGATTATCACTACGTAGGAAACAGCAATATGAAAGCGCCAGTTTACCTTGAAGGTGACAGCTTCTCCACGAAACTCTTTCGCGTGACAGGCGTGCTGCCGCATCAGCCGACTCCACGAGGCCGATGTCTTCACCTCGGATGTGTCGACGACATTGGCCGTTGAACTCGCCGCGGTCAACTGACTGCACAAATCAAAATAGGCCTGCAGAGTATCCAGTTGGTGACCTAGCATCTCGCGGAATGTCTCAATTTCGGCCAGCTTCTCTCGCACATTGTGTCCCGGATGGAACGAGCCCCGGCTGGCTGTGGAACCCGAGGCGAGGCTCAACGCGCTGTTTTGCCGTCGGATGCCGCAGGCGCTACCAGCGGCTCCGACGCTGCCTGAATCGTTGCGATAACTTTCCAGAGCCTGGATCCAGGTGGCTCTGGGGAAGGGTCAGTCAAATCGAATCTTTCAATAATTATTAATTACAGCTGTCAGAAAGAACTTTCCTATTCTTACCGGAGGTCAGGCGTCTCGCAGCGCAGATACCAGATGTGATTGCCGACGCACAGGTCGAACCTGTTGTCATCCAGATTGTGCGGTGTTATGACTGCGTGACTGAGACTCACAGCGCCTCGGCAACCAAGTTCGGTTTCCTGTAAGCGTTTTCATGACCAGTGTCATTTCAGCCATAAAAAATTATAATTATTGATAACCATCGACTCACCTGCGAACTCTTAAAGTATGACAGGGTGCCGTCTTTCAGTACAAAGAATCGTGACTGCCAACCAGTGACATAGTTAGTCCACTTGCTCAGGGTGCCTTGGATCACCAGCTCCTCTGGCGGGTCAAACTCATCCTCATCGTTGCCATCGTCTAAATCAACAGCAGCGTTGATGGAACTTGACGCTCTAGTAGAGCTGACCGCTCCTGCGCCGCTGCTCGAAGTTTTACGCTTAAAAAAACGTAGGATTTAAAAATATTAAAAATCACTATTTTAAAGCCAGAGTTACTTACGAGCTAGAAAACGCCTCAATTATCAAATTTCGCCGCCATTTTTAGCAATAGTCACGTGAATCACTGAGCTAATAATGCCAATTTTTATTTTGATATTTATCATTGAACTTGCCAATGCACAGTCACAGTCAAGGAAAATAAATGAAAGGGATAAAATATAAGTATAATATTTTTATAATCTTAAAAGGTAGCTTTTTCTGTGGTTTAAAAATAATTTTGATATTAAACCACAGAAATTTGCTTAACCCAAAAGCATAGAAGTACATACAAACTGTTTAGAATGGGCTAGGATAAATGCATGTCATATATTAACTCTAACATAGTAGCGTGAGCTACTTCTAATATAATATGATTAATGGTACAAAAACTATAAGGGCGTCACAGCGTGTTACTTGCTACGAATAAAAAATATTGTTGACGAAATCAATATCAATAAAACTCTTTTTTTTAAAAGAATTACCATTTATCTTCATCACTTAAGTAATTTTGTAGTTCAATTCACGTAAAACAGGTCTACAATTTTAAGGCTGTGGCTGTGAATGAGCACGAAAATAGAAAAAATAATGCCTGTGGGATTTTAATGTTAAAGGATCGCGCAAATACTTCTTTTCTTTGGCTTATCAGCAATATTTTATTAATAAGCAGACTTTAATAACGTTTTTCTATGAATCTTTATGTAATTGCAAAAGTTTTGCTTTACTAGTACGGACTTTTTACTTTTATTTTGTTGTAACGCACTTAAAAAAATCCTTTTAAACATAATGTTTTATAGGAAACTTGCAGATGTAAATGAAACAGCGAGAAAAATAATTACTGGCTCTCTTCTCTTCTCTGATAAGTGTCATAAAAGAATCATTTTTTATTTCAATTTTATTCTTTTCTATCCTGTTCTAATCTGCTTTGCATTTATTTTTAGTTAATGAATACCATTTTTACTAAAAGTATAATTTAGTATAAGTAGACAAAACTTTGTAGCCATTTAGTGACTACATTTTAAGCTGTATATGCTATTGATGATACGTATCAGATCATTTTTCGTCAATGGCATGGCATGTAAATATGACAAAAATGCGCTTTGACTTGCAGAACACTAATAGCTTGCTACTGTTGTCTAATGCATACCTAATACATACAGTATGCATGTAAAATTCATACAGTTCAGCTAAATACTTATTATTTTATGTTTTACCTTTTTCTTATTCATTATAAATGATAGAACAGGTAGGAAGACAAAGAAAAACTTTTATTTGTTTTTAGTTAAACAATAGATTTGAACTATCCCTAATTCCAAAAAAGTTTAAAGTCCAAACTTTAACATTTGATATATTTTTGGAAAGAATCTATAGAAAACATGTGTTTTATATGGAAAGGTATCCTGATTTAATTGCTATTTAATTGCTATGGTTTACTTGCTAAGTCTTTAGTTTTACCCACTGAAATATTGCTTTTTGGTGTGCTTAAAATTAGGCTATAAAATTATGGTATTTGTATTAAAATGGTATATTTTTTGTTTTACTGTTAATACTTGTTTATTTGGCATGATTGTCTTAATTAAAAAACATTCAAAATGCATTTTCTAATTGCAGCTAAGTAATAATTTGGCAAATTTTAGTTTTCAGCTTAGTGCAATCGATCCTAATGACTCGCGTGATCTGCTGCAATCGATTCCTGTCTCAGTCAGTTCTCTCACCTGATTGGCCAGTTGGTTGCCTCTGTTGCCATGACAACAATCTAATTGTATCTAGCGGTCCTCGTCAGCTGACAATATTTGATTGGATCGACGACCAAGATGGCGGTAGGCAGCTTCGGGAATGTGGACAGGTTGACACGGGTCTGCCTGTCATTCAGGTTGGTTTGCTAAGTTTTCTAGAAAGATCTTTATTAATTTGAGACTTTCACAAAATTCTTTGTTTTGTTGCTTTCTCAGGTTCGCTGCTGCCCCATATCAGGCTTATTGGTAGCTCTCTGCTCAGCCGAGCAGTCGGAACGCGGTACCAGCAGCTCTGGCACAGTTTGTCAGGCCTATCTCAATTGGAAAAGGGATCAAAATCCCATACTGCGACACAACTTTGCCGACCATCGTAGAGCCAATCTGATCAGAGTTGACGCTGATAGGGTGGCCATAGCCGAAGCCAGAACCCTGTCAATCTACGGCTTGAAAGCTGGACTAAACACTAACGCCGATAGTTTTCAACTAGACGGATTCGAACTTGTGACCGTACTCCAATTAGATTTCGTACTCACCCAGCTAGAGATTAAGAATTATTCAACTGGCCTGTGTCTTTTGGCTGCCGCCGCTAACAGAATGTTACTGCTGCAGCTACAGCCAAGGCCGCTACTGTTGATGAACCAGACTGACTGCCCGCAGACAGCTGCTGCATTGGATAATGATGGTGGCAATGTGTTCAGCCTGTTTGATTGTGAGTCGCGGGGCTTTATTATTTTTTTTACTCGTTGGCAGCTAGACTAATTTTGCAGCGTGGCACGCAAGTGTTTTGATTGGCGCGCTACTACAATTTGCTACGCGCCTCTCTGAAATTGGCTTAGTGCCACTTTTTATTAAATTTGGCGTCCCTTAATATGAGTTTGGCGCCCCGTTTCATTGAGTTGGGTGCCCTTTCATTGAATTTGGCGTCCCCATTCAATAGCTAAGTTTAATTTAGAGGCCCCTTTCACTGAGTTTGGCGCCCCCTTTCAATGAATTTGGCGCCCCTTTCAATGAATTTGGCGCCCCTTTTAATGAGTTTGGCGCCCCCTTACAATTAGTTTAGCGCCCCTCAATGATTTTAGCGCCCCCTTCATTGAGTTTGGCGTCCCTTTCCATGATCCAAAAATTCGTCTTAAAAATGCAACACTTTCCAATTTCAGTCGAAGAATTCCCAATAAACAACGATTCCGAAGAAACTAAAAGTCAACAGGCCAACAAATCAATCATAAGGCTGGATTCCAAACCCAAGGAGAGACTGTTTCCCGACACTAAATCCGTTTGTCGAGGTGAGCAATAAGATTTAAAACTAATCTAAATTTGTAAATTCAATAAAAAACACATTTTTGTTTCCATTACAGTTGCATTCAGCCATCCAAGCCAGCTCATCGCCAAGACTTGGTTATTGAAAACCCAATCGCTTCAAGGAGAAGATCGACTGCACTCCCTAGAGTTGTGGAACTTTGGTAGGCTATATAAATAAGCTTCTAGAATGAATTTCCAGATTCCAGAAGTACCTAATACTATAAGCATGTTGGTACTTTGTTATATTCGTTTAAAATTTCAGACTCAACAAACTTTATGACCTTCTTTTCAACTCAGTCTCAAGGCTTTCTTTACTGTTTGAACAGTGCCAGAAATCTAATTGAAAAGCTTATGGAGTTGCGCTATAATTCTGTGGTACTTTCGGTATGAAACTAGTTAATCATATGCTTGTCAAAGTAATAATTATATTAGTCATATCCTTCCTGTTATACACTATCAAAGTGGTCAGATATTTGCAGTCATAGACTAACAAATTGGTCAGACACTTGCAGTCATAGACTAACAAATTGGTCAGACACTTGCAGTCATAGACAAACAAATTGGTCAGATGCTTGCAGTCATAGACTAACAAATTGGTCAGATGCTTGCAGTCATAGACTAACAAATTGGTCAGACACTTGCAGTCATAGACTAACAAATTGGTCAGACACTTGCAGTCATAGACTAACAAATTGGTCAGACACTTGCAGTCATAGACTAACAAATTGGTCAGACACTTGCAGTCATAGACTAACAAATTGGTCAGATGCTTGCAGTCACAGACTAACAAATTGGTCAGAAAATCTTAGCCAGAGACTGATAAATTGGCCAATAACTTTTCCTTATAGATAAATGAATTAGAGTGAGATAAGTTTAGCCATAGACATACAAATTGGTCAATTAATTGGTCGGGATACTTTTTATCGCACGTCACCTGATAGTAAAAAACTTGCCATATACTCGAATTTTTTTTTAACAGGCTGTGATAGGCGCGGACGGCTTGCTGCACACAATGTCCACGGACCTAGTAGAGTCGTACACAACGCATCAGCCGCTGTGTCGTCTATCTTCGTCAATAGCATCAGTCGCTAATAATAGCGCCAATGTCGACAACAGTGTATCGGTAGTTTCTTCCGCCGTGCCAAATCTGCTAATCGGATCGCAGATGTTTCCTGGAATAATAACCATTGCGGCTCACGAGAGCGGTTTGTTGCTGGTTTCCTCGGCGTCGGATGCTGATGAGCCGACTGGGGGTCGTCTGTTGAGCACGCTCTACACGCTGGTGTTTGAGTCCGCCGCTAATCTGGTGGAGGATCTGGTGAGTCTAAGTAGGCCTAAAGAGCAGATAACCATCTTGATAGTGAAATGAAGGGGCGGATAACCATCTTGATAGTGAAATGAAGGGGCGGATAACCATCTTGATAGTGAAATGAAAGGGTGGATAACCATCTTGACGATAAAATGAAGAGGCGGATAACCATCTTGACAGTGAAATGAAGAGGCGGATAACAATCTTGACAGTAAAATAAAGGGGTGGATAGCTATATTAATAGTTAGAGAAATGAGAATAGCCATGTTAGTAGCTAGATAAAAAACCAAGTGATTTTAGGGGGTAATTAATCATACTCTATTTACAAATGCTATTTCCATTGCAGATCGACAAGTGCCTAGCCTTCAAACAGGACAGCGAAGACATCTTCATGCATCTGGCTAGTGAAGCTGCTTTTCTATTGCAGACATCGAAAAGTGCAAATCATGCTAGCGACTCTCAGAGACGAAAATTGATTCAATTTTGCGCCGATTTGGTTAAGTGAGTTTCTATGAAATCAGTCGAAAGAATTTCTACCTTTCTTTGTTTTTGTAAACCGTCATTTTTTCCAGAGACCATCCCGACGATTGCATCGCTGCTAGACTAATGCTAGACTATCTGCATCCCAATTTGGATGTTTTTCTTCCTGCTGCGAGTTTAGACCCGGCTAAGGTAGCGTTTTCGCCAAAATTTTTTGAATCGACGGTTAATAAATCATGTTCATTCAATAATATCATTCCTTTAGTGTAAAAAGTGTCAATATTGCACTCGACATAGAGTTGGGTACTTTATAGGCAGTGGCGTGGATGTGTGCCAGATTGAAGAATCGCTGTACACTAGGGAGTGAGGTGGATGTGTGCCAGATTGAAGAATCGCTGTACACTAGGGAGTGAGGTGGATTGGTGCTAGATTGAAGAATCGCTGTACACTAGGGAGTGAGGTGGATGTTAGATAAAAAATTGACTTTACACCAGAAAGCTTGGTGGAGGAATGATATCTTAAAAAATCGATCATACACTGAGCAGTGAGATGATTGCTATATTTAATTTTATTGATTCTACACTAGGGAGTTGGGTAAACTGTTTTTGACAAGAATAATTTCGAAATGCCCACAGTTGCTTCAATCTTCAAGTTTAGTTGGCTACATCAGAGACCAACTTCTTCATCAAAGTGGCGAATTTTCATTGCCCGACAATGAGTCGGTAAGCATCAGATTTAATTTGAAACAAAAAAACAGAAGCAGAGTAATCTAGCAATAAATCTTGTTTCATCATTCAGGCTGTTTGGTCGTGCCTTGAGCAGCTACTCCGAGCTCTACTAGCTCGCGAAAGCGCCCAAACCAGCGCCACCCTGCTCGTCCGTCTACTGGCCCTGTTGCCTAGCGACGGGCAGATTGTGTCCCGCCTGTGCTCGCATCAGCTGCCCAGGTTGAATCCTGGCAGTTTGCTGCGCTGTCTGACAG